>JAQQZT010000021.1:5973791-5989010 GCA_030068275.1 Clarias platycephalus
ACACACACACACACACACACACACACACACACACACACACACACACACACACACACACACACACACACACGCATTGTAGCATGGAATACAGGCATCTGCAATTCATTCACCTTGCCTGACGCACAACAAGGTCATGATGCATCCACATTCCGGCGCTGGTGTTAATTCTGCCGGTTATCAGCAGCTGCCATATGTGAATTACACCCCAGCACTGTTCCTGAGATCAGACCACTTCCTAGTGTTATACAGAGATATCGCCTGTTTAACAACGACCTCTACTGCCGCGACTAAGCATTTTCTAATTAAGTATGCTAAAAGGTACAGCACATTCCAACGACCATCTGTTTTTTATTCTGTTAATTAGAAAATGTAACGCAGGTTTGTCAGAGTATATCAATCAAAAACAAACCATTCTTCATGGATTTTAAGAAGGAAACGTTTGGTGATGTAGTGGTTAGCACTGTGGCCTCGCACCTCCAGGTTCCAGGGTTCGAGTCGCGCCTTGGGGTCCGTGTGTTTGGGGTTTGCGTGCAGATTCGGTTAACTACTAACTGCCATCCCCAAATTGCAGTAATGTGTGAAAGTCCGGTGGTGGATTGGTGACCTGTCTACAGTACCTTGTGCCCACAGTCTCCTGGGATACAGGTTCCAGGCTATTCCTTTAAATAAGAGGCAATAGAGAAAATGATTGAATGAACAACAAAGGGACACTATAAATACTTTACAAAGGCATTTGAACTAGTCAGTACCCCCTCCAGGTTTTTTCAGAGGCATTCAGAAGTTCATGAAAAAAACTTCAGAATCTACTCAAATGTTTGTGTAGGATTACAAATTTATAAAATGTTAAGTCTAGCTTCCAACGTAATAGTATATAAACTGAATGAGTTATATACGTTGGGTTTTACATTTTAAGGTAAAGTTGGTGACATTCTAAGAAGATCAAGTCTGGTAGTCCAGGTGTCAGAGACATTAACCTTTTGTCTTTATGTACTTCCTGACTACTGGGTAGGGTCCCACAGTCAATGTGAATGCTAATCTCAAGGTCAGGCAGTGCCTTTGTCTCTATGATAATGTGAAGGTTTGGGTGATACTTATCTCATTTCCACTACACTGGTGCTGGTGCCAAGAACCACCGAGAACCGGCCCGCATTTACACTAGACAGGAGCTCAGCGGGAGCTGCATGATAATCCGTCACAGGCCACGCCCACTAAACAGAAACGAATCCAAAGGCAGCTTATTCGACGTGTTATAACCGCTGAAAGAGATCGACATAAAGAGATTTTGTTTCGTCCGCGCTCCACATTAACGAACTTTGGATCTCCGCCATTTTTTTTAACGCTCCCTATAACTCCGCCCACCGATCTTGACGTCACGGGTTCTCGCAACTAGACCAGCAGAGTTTAGGGGCCGGTTCGGTGGTTATTTCGGGCACTGGCACCAATTTTTTTCTGTGGAAAAGCGCGGCACTGGTTCCAAAATTGGAAACCGGCACGGAACCGGCACGGGAACCAGAGCAGTGGAAAAGGGGTAAGTGTCAGACTGATTAGGTTAGCACCTATGCATTTGAAAGCCACTGCTGGGGAACGTCCATTACCAGGCCGACTCCTGTACTACACTATGCTTTGTTTAGATTGTCTCCACCTCTTTGTATCCCTCCCTCTTATAAAGTATAAACTCTCCACAGCTCAGTTTTCAGTCAGACTTGGATGACTACAGCGACGCTCGGCGAGTTCTCAATAAAGAGTAACTTCTGCTTGAAAGATGTCCCAACGTCTCCTGGTCTCTGATTCGACAAAGGGAAGAAAAAGTTCCCAACATTTGAGAGTGTCTCACATGACACCCTCTTCAGAAAAGAAGAAATGCGTGAATTGCATAAGTCACACTTCTGGGTTACAAGTCAAGAGAATCTTGTCATGGACTGTCCTAGTAGTAGTAAACTGGCCCACTTCCCTAAATATCAAACAAGTTTTCCAGTTTCGACTAAAAGCATTTTATTTGCGGCTTCAGCACCACTGCGACACACCTCGCCGTACTTCTAACATCAGGCTCAAGTTAACTCTTAAGTAATTGTGGAAGCCTCAAGCAAATGATAGTTTTTCCACAACAAAGCAAGATGACTGTTTAGAGCATCTAGGCATGAGTCTATGATGGTACATGGTACAGTTAAGACATCTGAAGTGGAGAAGGGAGCCATCCAATCACAAAATCAGGGCACTCCAATCAAAATGTACCATCAGGACTCTTTCCAAGAATCCCATATGTGTGAAAGTGGTACTAGAGGAATGATGGCACTTGCTGGAGTGTTCAGAACACCCCTTTGTCAGGACATAACAGATGGGCTCTCTTTTCCTTCTTCCGGCTCAATTTTTACTCTCCTATCATCCTGACTCTAATAATCTCATCGAAGCTATGTTAAACCCCATCATGCATGTACCCAGCAATTTCCAAACGACCATATTGTCCATCGACAATATTTGATCTGAGTGGTTGTTCATTAATGCCATTAAAGACATCAACTGACTAATTGTAAACTTCAAGATCATCCTGCAGCCATCCAGTGACCTCCAGACAGAAGTTATGTTCCTCCAAACCAAACATTTTATTTACGGCATTTGGCAGACATCCTCATCCAGGGTGACTTTGTAGTATCCTTTAAGATATACATCCACCATCTAGAACAAATTTCAGAGTCCAAGAATACTATCAAGCTAAAACCCTGTAAGAAAGGAGATACAATAAGAAACACAAACAAGCCAGGATTTAGGTGCTTAGTGAAGCGATGGGTTTTCAAACTTTTTAGTATTCATTCCATCACTAAGATGCCAGTACTGGGAGAACATTGAAAGCATGTATTCCTTGTATCTTGGGAGAATGTTTGTCAAGTCGAGGCATTCTGAAGAGTGGGAGAGAGACACAGGAAGGGGTTGAGAAGGATATGAAATCTTAGCAGGAGTGTAAATGGAGCATGATTGGTCAAACTTGGGTATGCTGTAGCATGGTTTCCCAAAATGATCTTGCTGGTAGTAGTTGCTGAGTCTTGGTGACACCTTGATGATGCCATAATCCCTTGGGCGTATATCTCTCCAGGTACTGATCACCCAGATTTTACCAGCCATCCCTTTTTCCCTGGAACACAGATGTAGTGGTTCCACATGAGCAAATGAAAATAATAGAGGGACCACTGGTGTTTCAGTCTTGTAGATCAGTGATGAAAAAGAAATGGCTGGCAAACACCATGGAGACCATGAGACCTGTCTGACCCATCCTGGTGCCCTGCTTCTGGTTGGAGATCTCGTCATATGGATGCCCCATGTGTCTCTTTGGGATGCATCTGGTGTCTGGGGATGGTTTCACTCTACTATGAAGACGGTTCTGGCCTCGACTGGTGTTGACAGCTGTTTCTCTGGGGACTTGACTTGGCTGCAGTTGCTCGATAGTTCAAGACTGGAATTTCCTACAAGTCTACCTGAGTCTCCAATAAACTACCTGGACTCCATATTAACATCAATTAACATCAACTGTTATATTATAAATGCAGATCAATTCCTGCTTCCTGTTTCACCCAAATGAGGAAGGGTTCCCTGTTGAGTCCGGTTCCTCTCAAGGTTTCTTCCTATTACCATCTCGGGGAGTGCATGATTTGGGGTTGCTACAGTTGGTCAGGTCTTGACTCAACAACATCATGTGACAATAAAATGAAGTCAGCTGACGACCTGTACTGTATGTCCTGAATGACCAGGTTATCACAGCTATGGAGTTTTTCTTCCCTTATGTCACAGGTATATTCCCGGACTCATGAGGAAGCATGAGGAATCATTTTCACACACCAACTGGCCAAGACATTGTGTCCTGGAATCAAAACTAAAGGTGTGTGACTTTTTCTTGGCCAGGCAGTGTATAAACTAAAACTGACACATCAAAACCACTTATCCCTAAGTTTTCAGGTCTCACTAGTCAGTCCCGTCATTCCTGGTCCACTGGATGACGGATGGCCACTACCACTGTTAGACATTAAAAGCACTCTTGACATTCTTGATTCTTGTCACTGCCAGTGCCACTCCAGTATCTCATCACCTAGAAGGGTCACGGCCCCGAGGAACACCCTGCACAAGATGTCCTTTCATCAGAGAGTGCCACTCATACTGTGCTAATTGGTCAGCTCAGCCACCCAGGAGTTAGAGGGGGTGGTCCTGTCATGGCTGTGTCACTACAGCTCATACAGCATGATTTAGAGTCTTCATCATATGATCGTCAGAAAACAAACCAAGAGAACCTAGCACATATTCCTATTCATGAATTTCCAGATTACAGACTGGATTTCCCTATACAGTACATTCACCCACACTCCCATAAACATCCCTGATAAATTAGCACTTTGTGAAGTCTTACTCCAGCATTGAATATTTGACAATTCAACACATTTTTGACTGTTTTATATCCCATTTGCATTGTCTCGTTTAGCCCGGTTTATAAATAGCCTGACACTTTCCCTGTCTCTCATTGTGAGTACAGCCTACCCATTTAGCTTGTATGCCTGAGTGGTTTTAAATAAAAGCCCTAAATGTTCACCTGCGTCTGGGTGTCTGCCTCCGTGGTAGCATAGAGGAGGGGAAAAAAAAAAATCAATTTCCTATTTTGAAAATATCTCAATCACTTAAGTTCGGTTCAGCAGTAGTACCATGTCAGTTGACAGAGGTAACCTTTCGAATGCCGGTCAATGATTTGCCCTGTTAACAAACCACACTGGTGACCTGCAATCAATCATAAACCATCCATCAATTATATTGTCTCTCATGTTCTGTGCATGGTGTTCTACTGACACCTTCTGCTACAAGACAACATTTTCACCCGCTTAAAGTGTTCGAGCTTCTCTGTTCACCAGCTCAACACTGCCACCATCAGACTTGTACCGGGTTGGACCCCTTTTGCCTTCAGAACTGATTTAATTCTTCATGACACAGATTCAACAAGCTGCTGGAGACATTCCTTAGAGATTTTGTTCCATATTAACATGAATCCGTCATGCAGTTGCTGCAGATTTATCGGCTGCACATTCATGACGCGGATCTCCCTTTCCACAACGTGCCAAAGGTGCTCACAGTGAACTCATTGTCCCGTTCAAGAAACCAGGTATGACCAACTGTCTCATCATAATGTTCAAGGAAATTATGACCGATTTGTATAAAGGGATCCAAAGTGCGCCAAGAAAATATCCCCCAAACCAACAGCAGCAGCTTGTACCGTTGATGCAAGCCAGGATGGATCCATGGTTTCATGTTGTTCATGCTACATTCTGACCCTACCACCAGAAAGTCGCCGCAGAAAGCGAGACTCATCATGCAACCAGTCAACGTTTTATCCAAACTTTGACTGTCCTATTTTGATGAGTCTGTGCAAATAGTAGACTCAGTCTCAGGGGTCTGCTGCTGCTGTAGCCTGTCTGCTTCAAGGTTCGACGTGTTGTCCATTCAGAGGTGCTCTTCGGCACACCTCGGTTGTAACTGCTGCCTTTTTATGAGCTCAAACCAGTCTGGCCATTCTCCTCTCCCCTCTGGCATCAACAAGGTACTTTCACCCAGGGACTGGATATTTTTCCTTTTTCGAGCCTGTCTCTGTAAACCTTAGAGAGGGTTGTGAGTGAAAGTCCCAGTAGATCAGTTGTTTCTGAAATACTCATACCAGACTGTCTGGCACGTTCAAACTCACTTAAATCACCTTTTCCCCCATTCTGATGCTCGATCTGATCAGCAGATCAGTTTACAGATCGCCTTTTACAGCTTCAGGTCTTCTTCCACAAAGACACTTGTGCTTTTAGTCAAATGTAAAATTAAAAATTTTTTCGCCACCCAATATTTTAAGTCTGATGAAAGGGGTAGCTCGGAGGTTACACTGTTGGACTGCTGCTCAGGAGGTCCCCGGTTCGAGCCCCAACAACGCCAGGCTACCCTTGAGGAAGGGCCTTCACCCGCAAGTGCTCGCATACAATCGGGTAGGGAATATCTGTCGCCCTATATGCCGGGTGGCAGATGGACAGACCCTATCTCTATATTTTTAACACAATGTTTTATAGACGTTTATTTTATTTGACTTTTATTTCTGCACTAGCGTAAAAATGTTCTGCAATTAGCTAAGACATTATTTCTAAACAGTAAAACGGAATCAGTTTCCTTTTAAAGCAATTTTAAAGATATTTACTACTAAACATTTAATTCCAGAGGCATTTAATTTAAGACATCTTATACCTGTTTACAGCCTTTCTTTGCAGGTGCTTGAAACTTTTAACTTAAAAAAAAGGTGTTTAAAAAATGGGGCAGTGTTAGTTCAGAGGGTTTAGGCACCGAGTATCAGAAGGTTAGCGGTTCAAGCCCCTGCTCCCCCAGGTTGCTATTGTTGGGACCTTGAGCAAGGCCCTTAAGACCATCAGCTCCAGGGACATTGACCCTGCGCTCTGTCCCCAGCTATGCTGGAATATATAAAGAACAAATTTCACTATGCAGTAATCTATATGTGACAAATAAAGGCTTAACTTTTGCACAGTACTAAACAATACGTTTGCTAATTATTGCAATATACATCTTATATAATATTACAAATATAAAGATGTAGGGGAGAGGGTTCATGGGAAAATGTTGCTTTAAAACCAATTTTTTTTCAATTGCTTTAAAGCTTTCAAACTTTTTAAAGGTTTAGAACGTTTTATCCATTTAGACTTTTTGAAAGTCATAAACCTTATGGCTCAATAATCTAATATGAGACACATATAGTTGTCTAGAGTCTAATAGTGAAAGTAGTTACGGTGTTGTAGCCTATTTTACTTAACAGTGCTTGTAGGCATATAAAAGTAAGTGCTGCGTAGATACAATATACTGAGGACGTAATCCATTAAGTAGTTATCTTACTAGTTCACTGTACAGTATCGTGCACCATTGCTAAAAATGTATGTCTGATATAATTTAGATGCCAAATTCAACAAATAAATAAAAGGGACATCTTAAGATCTGGTCATAGAATTATTCGTAGTGTAAAATAAATTCCTTATCATTTAAAGTGTTTTAAACTTTTTGTTTTTCAGAGAACTCTTTATGGGGGGGAAATTAAATAGATAAATTGGATGGTCTTGTTTCTACATTGTTGGCACCTTTGTAAGAACTAGAGCTCGTGTGTGATTGCTATGTTCGGCTGGTTTTGGCTGCTACCTCGTATAAGGTGCAAGCTGGCTGTAGGAGCCGTCAGTGTAAGATTACATAAAAGTCAGTTCGAATGCATGCTTCAAGCTCAACTCAACAGTTACACATTTGGTCCGTTATACATGTTAACTATACAGATTACCTTCGTTAGCCCTGCCACACGATTAAAAGTCACACACTCTAATATTTCATTAGATCGCCTTTTGAATTCACACTGGCATCATTTCCATTAGTTTATGCAATGTCACAAGATTCATTTCTGTCCAGAGTCACATTAATTTCTCTCCATGATCTCGTATTGATGATGGGAGAGTCGGACTGCTATGCAAAGCCTTCTCCAGCACATCCCAAAGATTCTCAAGGAGGTTAGAGATGGACTCTGTCGTGGCCAGTCCATGTGTGAAAATGATGTCTCATGCTCCCTGAACCACTCTTTCACAATTTGAGCCCAATGGATCATGGCATCATTATTTGGGAATGGAACTTTGATGGAAAAATTTGGACATTCAGGTTGTCAACTGACCTCATTTGTTCACTGAACCTACTGTAGTCCTAAAAAACCGAAGCAACCCCAGATCCTAACACTGCCTCCACAGGCTTGTACGGTAGGCATTGGCATTGTTAGGCGAGCTCAAACAGCCTGACATTGTTCTCGAAAACCAGACCAATCAGGGACTAAAAGAATTTACACACACACACACACACTCACAAAAGAGTGCACACACATTACCCTCTCTAAGTTGTATTATGCTTTTCTATTCTTAGCCTCACAATGTAGGTCTCTCTGACATGATGATGATGATGATGATGATGTTGATGATGATGATTGTGTATTGTGTACTTAACCTCACACTGATATCACTTACCCAGACAACCACTGGCTGGTAAAAGCTGAGGGCAGGATGCCAAGCGGGGAGATGGCTGGTGCAGTGTGACTGACATTCTTTGCAGTTAAAGGTCCCATATCCTGTGCTGATCACTATTATTGCCTAAACTTGCCCATATCTACAGTCATTACGGGAATCAGTAAGAAGTTTAAAACAACAAGGACCCGAGTTTATCTTCCCACAACGCACAATGAGGAGAGAATGGCAAGAGATCTCCAACAAAGCTGTTAGAGAACTGCATCATAGAGTGGCATCTTGGGGTCACAAAGTCACCATAATCACCATCAGACGCTATCTACACTGTGGCACACATGATTTCATGTAAAAAAAAATTTTTTACTCTTAATGTGGGATTTTTTTTCCCACTGAATAATTGTGCTTCAATTAAATGTTGGATTTTTCTTTCTTTGTGCATTATGGTTCTATATTGCTAAAGTAAAAAAATAATTTATTAAAAGCCTAAGAACACATCTTACAGTCTATCACTGTATTACTATTTATTTAGCAGATTAACAGGGTCTCAGAGATCACCCAAAGTGTGTGGTTAATGCTTCAGCTGAAACACATCTCAGATAATGCATGGTTCTTAAGCAATACTGGCTCTTCTTATATGATGTCACATCAGGGGGAAAATCTAATTGGTTTGTTTAATCAAGGGCTAATGTAAAAACAAAAAGCAGGAAATGTTTTTTTTCGTTGTTGTTTTTCTTTGTACACCCCCTGTGGAGACCTACTGTATCTGAAGGTCTAAAAATGACTAAAAGGCGAATATTTGCTCCTTTAATAAGTCTAATTCAATAAGTCTAATAGTGTTTCAGGGAAGGAAACACATTCAGTAATCAGCGCGCTTTTTCAAAGCCCCCAAAAAGAACACACCCTGGGTGAGAGTCTGCCGGAACTTATACTTCCATATCAAAATCCAACACTGCCCTCTTTTGGCAGAACATGCTACCAGCACCTGCTATTTTTGTCTTCGTACCCCTGGATACTGCCAGTGCCGTGCCAACTCTAAACCAAACTCCTACGCCACCCACTGGTAAAATGATTCAAAACTCAGCTCCTTCAAAAGCGTTAACACACCTCTTGCTCCTCTGTCCCTTTTATTAAAGGATTATCGTGTTGCTTTCTTAGACTTTACCATCACCTATTCTCATTTCATGACGCCCACCGAGTAGCTTTCCTATTTTCATGTATATAGTAGATTGATGTCTAAAATACTTAGTTATTTCCCTTTGATTTGTGTTGAATCAGCCTGTAGTTGCATTTTTTTTCCCCTTGTAAGATGGTGGAATATCGTGTTGTTATCACTGTCTACTCTGTAGATAATAATCCCCTGCTACACTTCCACTTGTGCCTGGATACCATCAAGGTAGACAGTTTGCTCAGTACGCCAGAGCCATGATCAGACACTTCTGAAACCCTGGCCTCCCAGGAATTCCTAATAGATAGCTACTAATAGGCCAAACTCCATTACATTATTAAATATAAATATAACTCCACATTACCGGTTGATTTTGAAGGATCAGGCGTTCCACATGACTGCGGGCTCTGAACCACCTTCCAGCCTTCCAGCAACACTCAAATATTTTACTGCGACTAAGAGTCTCATCTCCGTACTGTGCTTGAAATCTTCTGTAATTGTAAATAGTTTTTTCTCCTCCATCCACCAGAAATTTAATCACAAATCCCGGTTTGACTTGAACGCCCCTCATAGATGTAGCTCTCTCTGGATGAAACAATATTTTTAAAAAAAATGTAAGTTCTTACCTGTGTGATGTCTGTTGTCTATATTAAAAAAGAAGGAAATGAGAAATAAATTAGAATTAGAACACACACACACACACACACTTATATACACAGAATGCGGAGGCTGAAACTCACAGCGGCAGGTGGGTTTGGGCGAATCCCATGTGCCCAGTTTGGTGCACTGCGTCGTGTTCCTGCCCTCGAGGATGAAGCCACTCAGGCAGCTGTATCTCAGCACGGTGCCCTCCACTGCTGGTCCAGGAGGAAACACCACTACACGACCGTTCTCCAGAGACGTCCACACCTGTGCGCATGCCAGCACTGACACACACACACACAAAAACACACACTTACTTACGTATCTATTCTCTGAGTCCTGAGTCGAGGTTCACGTAGTTGTGTTTCTCTGTTTCTGACACTATTGTTAGGGTTATCTCCGAAAGCCACAACTACTCCAGTCTGGACATTATATCTACCGATTGCACATGTAAGTCATCATTTAAATGAGCCGTTCACGCCAGGAAATGTCTGATGTCGAAACATTATGCAAAGAAGAGTGGGCCAAAATTGATCCACGATAAACTAATAAAAGACGATTATTAGGTTTAGGGGGCAATTACTTTTTCACACTGTTCAAGGTACTTTTCTTTCCCTGAAATCATGAAATCATCCTTAAATAAACTGCATTTTATATTTACTCGGGTTATCTTTGTGTAGTACTAAAATTGCTTTGATAACCCGGAATCATTTAACTAAATGTGCAAATATGCAAAAAATAAAATAAATAAATAATTCATGAAGGGGGCAGATACTTTTTTCACAGCACTGGAACAATACAAGACATCAAGCAATACATCTGGAACGGATTTATTCAGTAAGCAAATATGGGTGTGGACAGCCAAGTGTCCACATACGTTTGACCATATCGTGTACGTATCTTAAATGTAGACACTACAGCCACATTTCCACTTTTTATGATTATTTATCTTGGCATGTTTTCCATTTTGTTTATGTTCTATGTGAACGGGGATCAAAGAACTGCTTAGATAAACACATTTGAATTCAAATTTCAATTCCTTTGATGACACTGATGAATAGCAGGACTGTTACTTTCAGTTATTTTTACGCTTTAATCTTCCCTTTAGACAAATAACTCTTCTTAATTAATAATACATTTATAGCAAACAGTACATGACTGATAGTTTGCCTAGATTTATGGAAATCTACATTTTTATAAACTCATTAAGCGTCATATTTTCATTTCTTCATAGTTTGCTTCCAAAGAGACAGGCTTTTTTTCTTTTTCTTTTTCTTTAATGTACTGTAGTCTTGAGGAATAGATCTACAGGCTTCCTGAATGTCTCTCATTTTCAGTCCAGTCCCTGAACCTGAGCAGTCTCAGAAAAGTCTTTTTCTTTGTTAATCCACACAGTGAACTATGAATCATTTAAACATTAAATAAGCATCTAACTTGAGGCATGAACCAAAGAGAACCAGGTGCAGATGCTGACAGATGATCATGTCGGTGATTAGTACGGTATACTGGTGATGCTGAATGCTGAGTGGTTGGAACGGACGAGAGGGGAAATGAGGTCGCTGCTGAGGCTGTTAAAGCCAGTCTGGAAGCTTGTCTAGCCAACGACCGGGTATAATTGCTTACCAAGGTTATTCATTTTTGGCACAAAAATGCCATGTGGGATTCTATTCTCTGAGCGGTACATCGCTGTAATTACAAATCAAACATTTGGATAACATTTTTATAAACAGTGTGGATGAACTTTGGGTGCAGATTCCCTCACAGTGCTGAAAACAAATTTATCCAACACAGTGATGAATTTCTATTGAGTTTGTCTGGCATCTAGGGGTAAAATAATGTATTGTATTAACAACAGGACCACGTCATTCTCTGTGCCATAAATCGTCCGTCCTAGATTCAAAGATTTGCTACAACAATTTTGATTATAACATAATGCAAATGCTCAGTTATAGTTTAATCCACTGTTTTTGTTAATATGAGTAGTGGAAAAAGGCCATGTGGTCTGATGAGTCCTGATTTTAACACCATTGAAAGTCTTTGGTGATGTTCTGGGGAAGATTTTACAGAGTGTTTCAAAACAAGATTTTTCACAAAGGTTAATGCAACTCTGAACAGTAATAAATGTTATGTTAAAACAATTCAATGGATATGCAAATTTTGACCTAGGGTTACCGGGACTCACAAACTGTAGGTTTTCTTGGCACTGTGCAATAAATGTATCCAAGGTTTCTTAAGGAGAAAAACATTTGTTAATATAAAAACAACAAAACAAAATGACTTAATATTGTATATGGGGTCATAATCGATATCTTAATTTACTTTAAAAGTTATGAGACTTGGCTTGGAACTTGAGAGCCAAGACTTGATGAAGACTTGAGAAATAATGACTTTGTCCCACTTCTCGGAATTACGAATAGTCGTCTCATGGATTATATAAGTTTCCCAACTATTTAACCCTCACTATAATATATAATATGGAAAAGACTTTATCTGTATTATTTTAAAGCTAATGCATTCTTCTTCAGGATCTTCAGGTTTATGCAAAGGTGTTCTGTAATGAAGATGATGATGGTGGTCATTATAATGATGAACAAAAGGAGGCCAAAATGATGGTTATAATAGGAATGGTAAGGAGGAGAACAACGAGGACGATGATGATGAAGAACAAGAGGTCTGGCTAAACTGAGGACACAAATGATGATGATGATGAAGAACACAGCTCAATAGTTCAGACAGCAGCTGACATCTAGGGGCAATTTAGAATCACCAATCCACCTACTTACATGCTTTTGGAAGGTAGGAAGAAACCCAATAACATCACCAGGGTGTGAGGCTCTACCAGCACTACCCAGTGTGTATCAGTAAATTCCAATAGCACACACTCATTTCCCTCAATAACTATCATTCTTCTGTTAACCATCTAATTATGTACAGTATGTTGGTGGCTTGCCATGACGGAGCACCCAAAACAGATTCCAGCCCCGAGCCGCGTACGCCTCACGAGCCTGACGTCTCTAAATGAATTATGGGTTTTTGTTGGCAAATCCCATGCGCCGGTAATTATCCTGCATGTAAATGAAAACAAGGGCTGAAATGACCAAATGGAAGCCTTCGTTCTCGAACGCGGCTCACAACAGCTGCGTAGGTGAAAGTATACAGTACATCTGACGCCACTTGGCTGTGATCGAGCTCGCCTATAAATAAAATATGCCTGACGCACTAATATTTATAGATTAACTCCAAACCCACTTGTAGTACCGATACTGTACTCGCTGTATATTTCAGGATCCCTTATGCATCTTATTTGAGGCTTGGATGAAGGCAAGCTGGAGAAACACGGAGCTGAGCTTACAGCACTTGCTGCGCTGGTTGAGATCGGTCCAGGTGCCGTCAGGGAGGCATTTCCTGACCTTCGGCCCCACGATGACCCTGTTCCCTCTGCAGATGTATTCGATCTCATAGTCCACTGGTAAGACCTGCACGCTGCGGATCTGAAGCACAACAGACAGCGATGATATGCCACGTCTAGGAAGTATTCGCACACACTAGTGAATGACTCGTTACCTGTTCTTGGGTTAGTCCTCGGTATCTTATCCCTCCATCTCTGGGTGGACGGATGATCACACAGCCTAAGGGGAAAGACAGAGCTATTGCGGTAATGATGTACTCTATATTAGTGCTCCGGAGGCAATCATTGTCTTTGGTTTATTATAATTATCATCGTCTATGCCGCTTTAGGGGGCATGGAGCCTATCCCAGGAGGCACTCATGCGCAGACTATGGGCAATTTGGGAACGGCAATTAGCATAATCGGCATGTCTTTAGACTGTGGGAGGAAACATGCAAACTCCACGGCCCCGAGACGGGAATCGAACCCAGACCCTGGAGGTGCGAGGCGATAGTAGCTTGCACGTCCAGGGTCAGGGTTCGATTAATGAGATCAACTAATCATATCTCATTCGTTGTAATATATAACACACATTATGATCATCCTAAACACTACATTTAATGAATCGATGTTTAAATATCAAAAAAAAAAAAAAGCTTTTTAATGTTGTCTGGTACGCCGTTCGAAGGTTCAAGAGCGATATAAGAAAAGAAACTAACAGTACTCAAGACAGGCACTTAACTCGCGAGAGCAGCGAGCTACACTGACGCTCAATCATTCAGAGCTTTAAGCAGCATAAACAAGACTTCTGAGTCGATGCGCAACTTATTAGGCGTGCAGTGTAGCTTGAATAAGATGGGGAATAAAACTCCTCTGACACTCTTTTTTTTTTTTCACTCTTTTCCTGGCATGAAATCATGAGGCCACATTCCGAAGCTTATGTATAAAGGCAGCAGTGCAGCGAGCCAGGAATACTTTGTAAGGTTAGCGTACTGTATGTCTGTATGTCTTATCACAAAGGATTAGCAAACCTCTATACGTCTTATCACAAAGGATTAGCTTACGTCTACAGTATAGAGTATATGTCTTGTCATGACTTAGGATTAGCTTATGTTTATATGTCTTATCACATAACATTAGCCTATCCCTATACTGTATTTCTTATCATCACACAGCATTAGCTCAGGTCTACATGTCTTGTAATCATCAATTGCATTATATAGATTTCTGAATTAATAATAGTAATAAAATATTCCATTTCTGAAAATTCTTAAACATGGCTATATATTTTATAGAAAAGCTACTAAGCTCTAGGGTATACACAACATCTGGACGTGATGCAGAATTAACACTAAACATCAGTATTTCTATTTCATCAGGATGTAATCAGAATGCAATGTTGGCAACCTGAATCTAGGAAATTATAAGCATAATTATACACCATCAGCATGGATTTAAGCCAACCTGATGTTTGCAAATATATTTTATGCCCAAGAGTCTTTATATACATATATATATATATATTTTTTTTTATTGTTTTAACTAATGGAAAGTCATGAAAGTCTAAAACCTTGTGCATACGCATACCTAACGCTGAATTAAATCATAATCGTAAACCCATTATGAACCCCTGTGTGTGCATGAGTAACACATAATTGCGTACTGTATTGTGTATGAATTAGCTGATTGGATGGTTGGTTATGTGCCAATATATATAAAACAAAAAAACTATTTCAGCATCCATTATACCTGCTACCGGAGTGGTACTCATGATCACAATGTTAAGTGACGTCTACAGTGAAGAAATGTGTCATAGTTAATATATAACAGTGCCAAACCTATAATCTAATGAATGATAATTTTACGTCTTACTCCTGTAAGTATTCCATACTACAGTATACACACACTACCGTTCAAAAGTTTTAGAACACTTGCAAATTTCTTTGTTTTTGTTTAGTGATTTATTTTCTACA
>JAQQZT010000021.1:6004545-6036445 GCA_030068275.1 Clarias platycephalus
CTGTCCAACAAGCCCATAAGCCACACCCCTTCACTGCCCAACAAACCCATAGGCCACACCTCATTCACTGTCCAACAGACACATAGGCCACACCCCTTCACTGTCCAACAAGCCCATAAGCCACACCCCTTCACTGCCCAACAAACCCATAAGCCACACCCCTTCACTGCCCAACAGACACATAGGCCACACCCCTTCACTGTCCAACAAACCCATAGGCCACACCCCTTCACTTTCCAACAAACCCATAAGCCACACCCCTTCACTGTCCAACAAACCCATAAGCCACACCCCTTCACTGCCCAACCAACCCATAAGCCACACCCCTTCACTGCCCAACCAACCCATAGGCCACACCCCTTCACTGTCCAACAAACCCATAAGCCACACCCCTTCACTGTCCAACAGACACATAGGCCACACCCCTTCACTGTCCAACAAACCCATAGGCCACACCCCTTCACTGTCCAACAAACCCATAAGCCACACCCCTTCACTGTCCAACAAACCCATAAGCCACACCCCTTCACTGTCCAACAGACACATAGGCCACACCTCCTTCACAGACCCGAGGGAGGAATCGAACACTCGACCCTGGACTATATAATATTCTGATGAAATGGTTGCTGTAAATTCAGTATTAAACAATATAATTGTGTCAATATATTACTACATCTAAGCCGTTATTTTTCTAAGCAGTTTTAATTATCATGAGTCTAAAAGAACCTTTAAATAGTGCACAGTTATTGCATCTTTCAGAATAATGAACCACAAACAGTGCTAGGATGAAATGCCTAAAAATAACATAAAAAGCCATTGTTAAAGTAGACATAAATCTCTAAGGCACTTTCTTTTGCATATTAATTTGTTACTATTTTTGTGACCTTGTTTGTACTGTATAATATTATATTCATTTTAATTTTGTTCTAAGCTTTAACTCGTGCACTGTAAGTTATCACACTGAGAAACATTCCGCATTACATCTCCGATCTCAAATGTTTATTGAAATAGCAGCAGCGCAATAAAAGGGCTAAGTAAATTAAAGATGACATTAAAATGTCTCTTTTTAAATATTTTTTTCATTGTTATCCTCCTACGTCCCGTTTATGTCCGATGATGGAATGACAATTAAAACGGAACTGACTTAACTAATGTGCAGTCAGTAAACACTTCTAAAGCTAGAGCCAAGAGAGGGGATTTTTGTTTCCCCATAACCAGATGTCCTCATGAAATTCAAAATGGTGCTGATTGAGGAGCGTGGCCGTAGTGGAATATCCCACATAGCCGATTCACAGCTTTAAGCAGGAGAACCGAACAAATGTCAGGGTATGCAGCAAAGAAAAACAGGCTGAGTTACTGTAGCTTGTGCGCATGTGTGTGTGTGTGTGTCTGTGGTGTGTGTAAAGTGTAAATGGCAGTCTGGCTGAAGGCTCGAGGGCTGCAGAGAAAAATGCTGCCAGTAAGCTTTCTGCTACTCCTGATAGCCTGCTTTCCATCTCGTTCACAAACACACACTCTCACTGGGCTCTCAGTGGGTTTTCTATTTGATGTCTGTGAGTATTTAGCACAGCAGGTTCATGTGTGTGTGTGCGTGTGCATGCAAGAACGTGTGTGTGTGTGCGCGCGCATCAGCATGTGTTGTTTATGTGTGTCTGACTGAGCCCCTACGCATATTACTAATATACTGTTATTTAGAAACCTTATCATATTAACCCCACAGTATCACATGTTCTCCTTGTGTCTGTGTGGGTTTCCTCTCGGTTCTTTAGGTGCTCCCACTTCCCAGAAATACTGTAGATTGTAGGTAGCCTTGTGGGTAGATTGACACATTTAAATGGATCCAAGTGTGTGAATAAATGCGGTGTCTATAAATATTCATCCCAGTGAATGGGGTGGGGCTGAGTTCCTGTAAATTGTTGTGCAGAAGGTCTGGCTATACTGTCTACATGGTTCACTGAAAGAGGTGTGGCCTATGTGCATGTTGGGAAGTTTTTGTTTCCTTTGTGTTTGTTGGGCAGTAATGCAGATGTGGCCTATGTATCTGTTAGGCAATGAGAGGTGTGGCCTGTGTGTCTGTTGGGCACTGAAGTGGGTGTGGCCTATGGGTTTGTTGGGCAGTGAAGGCACTGGCCTATGAGTTTGTTGGACAGTGAAGGGGATGTGGCCTATGTGTCTGCTGGGCAGTGAAAGAGGTGTGGCCTTTTGGTCTGTTGGGCAGAGAAGGAGGTGTGGCCTATGTTTATGTTGGCTAGTGAAAGAGGTGTGGCTTATGTATCTGTTGGGCAGTTAAAACGATGTGGACTATTGGTTAGTTGGGCAGAGAAGGAGGTGGGTTTGTTCGGGAAGTAAAGGAGACTATGGGCGTATTGGTCAGTGAAAGAGATGTGACGTACAGATTTGTTAAGCTGTGAAGAAGGTGTGGCCCACAGTATGTGTTTGTTGGGCAGTAAAGGAGGTGTGGCCTATGGGTGTATTGTGCAGTGAAGGTGCCTTGTGGTGGTATCTCAAGGATCGAGGGTTCGATTCCCGCCTCAGGTCTGTGTGTACAGAGTTTGCATGTTCTTGGTGGGTTTCCTCCTCCGATTTCCTCCCACAGTCCAAAGACATGCCGATTAGGCTAATTGGCGTTCCCAAATTGCCTGTAGTGTGTAATTGTCCTGCGATGGATTGGCACCCTGGCCAGTGTGTGCACCGCCTCGTACCCTAATTCTCCTGGTATGAGCTCCAGCACTATATTATATATTACCAAATTATCAGCCAATCATGTGGCAGCTGTGCAACGCTTAAAAATCATGCAAATCCAAATTCACTTAATGTTCACATCAAACATCCGAATGAAGAAAATAGTCTGAGTGACTCTGATGATGACATGGTTGTTGGTGCCAGCTGGGCTGTTTTTTTTTTTCTTCCAACAAACAGTAACTAGAATTTACAGCTAAAATCCCCCAAAACAGCCAATCAGCAGCAGCTCTGTGAGCACCTCGCCGATGAGAGGGAATCAATAAGATGGAGAACGCTTTGACAGCTACAGTAACTCAAGTGTTCTCGCCTTACAGCCAGGCTGAGCAGAAAAGCTTCTCAGAAACGTTCAATACGTTCACACCTTGAGGTGGATGCGATACCACAAGACCACATCAGGTTACACGGCTCTCAGATAAGACCAGGAATCTCAGACTAAAGAGGATACAGACTAAACAAAACTGGACTTTTTAAAATGTATTGATTATTATTATTATTATCATTATTATTAGTTAGTGGTTATATTTACAGGACTTCCCTGAAGGCGAGTTCCGGTCAAGCATGCGCGGATTTCAGACTCGTCTTCTTTTTCGAATAACTCTTCGGTTCAAAGAGAATCAGTCTGTAAAATCATTTAATTTCGAAGATAGCTGTATATTTGACATTCTAACGCATGTTTTTCATCTTCGATGCAATTGTTGCATATATTGGAACAGCTGGCTTTTTGTATCTTCAATTCGCTGTATACATATATATAATATAATTCACGACAAAGTCATTTTAGTTCTCATATTTACCGCTCAAAAGACTTAAAACTTGTCTTAAAAACATTATTACGTTCATAAAGTTTAAACAAACATAGTTTTCCCTTATTACTAAGAAACCATTCTTCCCCGATCACCTTCATATTTTTGTATGTTTGATTCGTTTGTGAGAGAGTCTGGAACAGACCATGTCATGACCGTGGTGATGTGGTGTCATGACCGTGGTGATGTCATATCATACACTGCGGGCAATTTCGGAACACCAATTAGCCTAATCTGCTGGTCTTTGGACTGTGGGAGGAAACCGGAGACCCCTGAGGAAACCCACCATCCAGCATGAGGAGAACATGCACACAGACCGAAAGCGGAATCGAACCCGGACCCTGGATCAGGTTAGGCAACAGTGCTAAACACTAAGCCACTATGTGGCCATACAGCAACTGCATTTTTTTTTTATATAATCTTCAACTGAATGGGATGTTTTATTTTAAAATAAGTATATATTTATTCTCTATTGAAGTCAGGCCCTGAACAAGAGCTGTAACTAATCAAGATATACAGATCACTGCCAAAAGTGCAAAACACACACACCTGCTTTTTTTCTTTCATTTTGTTTAACAAATCCGAGCTGTATTACAGATGAGGATGCTGATATTGCTGTAGTAAGCAGACCGCGCTGAAGGAACCAGCAAAGCCTGGACAAGGCAAATTTAGATGAATAATGTGAACCGAGTTCTCGGTTTGAACCTGAGCCAGGGTTACTGTCTGTAATGCTCAACCCATTGTCTCCTTTTCTTTCTTTTTTTTCCTTTCCACTGTCTAAAAACATTGTTGTAGGTGGACTGACGATTCTAAATTACATCCCAGGTGTGACTGAGTGCGAGAATGTGTGTGTGTGTGTGTATGTGTACAGATATACCGGCGTCCATCTCGAGTCTAGTGTTTCCAAGGCCACACACTGACCCTGACCGGGTCAAAGTGCTTTCTGAGACGAGCGGTTAAATAAAGCACATTCAGAGAGAGCAAGATAGAAAAAAAAAAGAAAAGAAAAGAAGTCTCTACGATCCACACACACACACACACACACACACACACACAATGACATAGAGTACAAATTGCGCAACAAGTGTTTGACACGATCACAGTGCAGAAGTACAAGAACAGCACGATACGGCGAAATTATATGGGACAGTATGGATAACTACATAATTAGAACAGCATCAGGACGAGCTAGACAGCATAATTGTGCCGAGCCGGGCCAAATGCGTATGCAAATTAACTCTCATAAAAGGCATATGAGAGAGCAGCAGCATATAAGAATATTAAAAAAAAAAAAAAAAAAAAGATAGGAAGATAGACAGCTATTATTGCACTGTAAATTGCTGGTGTGAATAGCAATAGCACAGAGGGCTTAAGGTTGTGTATCTTCAGTTTAGATGTGTGGAAGATCCCTGTTTTAATCCTCGCTTTTTCACTTTTATCTCATGCCACGTTATACGAGTCTCATTTTTCAGTCACAATCCATGACTGCGACCAAAGATGCTGGATCTGTGGAGCAGAGCTGCTGTGTCCAGGAATTCCGCTCTTCCAGCTGGACCTGCTCCTGCTGAGTCAATGTGTGTGTGTGTGTGAGAGAGAGAGAGAGAAAGAACGAAGAGCTCTCGAGTTCGCACACTCATTTTTCTACTGGCAATCGTTTGTAGGATCTTTGTAAGCCTTCAAAGCTCCTTGGTGAAAGACTGAAGAGCCTGCAGGCCAGGTGTGATCTGAAGAATTAATCTCATCCGCGGCTAGAGTTTATAAAAAATAAAAAATAAACTACGGTACTGTGCGAAAGTCTTGAGCCGAGTAGCCCTCACTTCTTCAAAATTAGATTAAATGAAATGATGTACGGTACAATAAATTAAAGAAATAGGCTTCCAAATGTTTATGTCTCAACCTCATTTCCGCAGCAACCTCATTTCCCCTCTCGTCTCTTCCAACCACTCAGCATTCAGCGTCACCGGTATACTAATCATCTATTAATTATTAATTAGCCTGATCATCCATCATCATCCGCACCTGTTGCTCGCTAGATCATGCATTATGCTATATGCGTTTTATGCTCGAATGATTCATCGGTCACTGTGTGGCTTAACAAACAAACAACATCTGAAAACGAGTGCCAAAAAGTGAGAACTTCAGGAAGCCCGGAGAGCTATTTCTCAGTAAAATACAAGAAAATCTGCCTCTTTTGAAGCAAAATATGAAGAAATAAGAGGGCTCGGGAGTTTTGCACAGTACTGTACACTTCCATTCAAATCCATTCGAGAGGGTTGACACATACTGTACATTGATGTGCACCTACTGAATGTACAGTAACAGTATGTCAATAAACCAATAAATCAATAAACCTGATTCATGACAAGAAGGTGACATGAAATTCTTCCTGCTGAAGGTGGTGGAGCAATACATTTTCACAAGATTATCCTTCATTCTATTCATCCCCGTCTAATTAGTATTATCCCTTCTGGAAATTCGCGTCTGCATCGTACGCGTATTTGTAACTGGGTTTCTAAGGGCTCAGCAGCCAGGGCTTAAGTCTGAATCATGGTAAAGCCAAGCTGTTACTTTTAAGGTCCTTGATTAAGGCTATTAAGGATCATTTGCGCGGTTCACTTGGTCGCTATTTTGAATAAGATCATCTGTGAAATGAATGAATGTAAAAATGAATGTCAGAGTGACATTAAAAAAAAAAAAAAAAGAACGACTTTCAAAATGCATTTCAGCGGGAACAAAATGTTCGTGCATGGTCTCGTCAGGGTCATTTTGCAAGAACTGCTAAGAGAAATTGCAAAAAGTGCTCAGACTGTCACTGTGAATTCTCTGGCTCATTCAGTCTCCTCTATATGTTTACGTTTGCATGCATGAAAAAAAAAAAAAAAACCCATATCAGATTAACAGTGTTAATGCTGAAAAACCCAATTACTAGGTCACATCTATGCATCCGAGATGGATTTCCTGATATCTGATGAGACCTTTAATCTGATTTAAGGCATCGCAACTATACTGCTTGCACAACCACTTACACAATCTGTCCAAAAGCTGATAATGATCATATTATTAGTGTGCGTTTATACACACTCAAAGTCAATGCACTTAGTGCGGGGAGGGAAAAAAAGAGCGTCTGAGCGTCTACACAAAGGAATAAGTGTGGCATTTACAGCCTGTATTACGCACTCCAGCGCTGCCATCAGCGCTATTATGGTGAAGAAAATAAGGAGCAAACAAAAGCTGAGGCTCTACAGCTGAGGACTGGACGACTTCAGGCTTCTATATAGAGTTCCTCTTATCTCAAGGGTAGTGAATTCCCCGTGGACGTATGCAGTGTAAGACCGGAACATAGTGCGCAGTGTAAGACCGGAACATAGTGCTGGTGGTACAGAAGACACGCGTAAGCGTTATTTATAAAATATCGCCCAAATTATTAAAATAGATCACAAATAGGTCAGCGTAATTACCACTTTGTTTATGATTAACTGCTGCAATCATGATGCTGGCAGAGGGCTACGAATATGGATGCAGGGTACATGTTAAGTAGCCTGGCTTTATTTAAAGCAATTTAAAGCACGCACACTTATACACACGCGCACACAAACCATGGTACGACTACCCACTCAGAACACACTGCACACTCAAGCCAAGAATCTGGGATAAAATTACACCAGCAGCTATTGATAATGAGCCCTTAGAGTGGTTGCATCTCGAACGACTCAAGTCCCCTTGAAACGGTCACGATTTGAGATGCCTCCAAGCCAGCTGTTACACTGATGCTCGTGTCTGCACCCATAAACTAACATCTGACATGAGCGCCAATGGACGAAAGGCTGAGGAGGCACAACAACCCTTACAGACACACCACAAGACCGTGCAAGCAAACAGAGGGGAAAACTAAAGAGCTTTCGTCTTTGAGGATGATGAAACTAATTCCCTGTGCGAGAAAACCTCTTTTGTGTGAGAGACTGGCCCTATCCAAAATAAGCCAACTGTAAGGAATAATTATTTGGGGCAGTAGCTAGAGTCTCACTATTTGCACTCACAGTTCAGTCTCATTATTTGCAAATATGGCGACGGTGGTTCAAATCAGGAGGCGTGGCCTTGGAGCCTGTCGGTTTCTGCAAGAATAAGTGTGATCTACACTCATCACTTAACAAATTTTCTTTTTTAGCAAAATTGAGATCCTGCTCTTTGCAATGAATCAGAAAAAAACAGGCACAGTTCAAATATCCCAAATGGCTCCTTGTCAAAGCTCTTGTCTATCACCTATTTGTTGAATCGATTTGAACTGGGGACAAGGTTGGGTACACCCTGGACAGGATGCCAATCCATGGCAGGGCACACACATAGACCCATGGCAGGAATCAAACCCTCAATCGTTGAGCTGCAAGGTCACAGTGCTAACCCTTAAGCCACTGTGACAACGTCCAAAATATTATTATCCTGCACTGTTTCATTCTTTTTCCATACCCCTTATTATGTACAGGGTCACGAGGGGTTGGAGCACATACCAGGAGATTTAGTGCATGAGGCAAGATAAACTCTGTATATTGTGCCAATCCATCACAGGGAACACTATGGTCAATTTGGGAATAACAGTTTGCGCAATCTGCATGTCTTTGGACTGTAGGAGGACACTGGAGTACCTGGAGGAAACCCACCAAGAACGTGAGCAAACTCACATGCACACAGACCCCGAGGCAGGAATCGAACCCTTGACTCTAGAAGTGCGAGGCAACAGTGCGGACCGCTAAGCCACCGTGCCGCCTGCAATATACTACGATAGATTATTGTAACAAGCAGCAGTGCAGACAGATCCTCTTGCCTCTTGACACACACACACAGACACACACACACACTCTCTCTCTCGCGCTTTCTCTCTAAATCGCTACACTGTGCCAGACAACTCAGATGTTGATAAGATTCACTAGATGCACTGTATGTGATAAAAGGCAGAATCATGAACACAGAAGGCTGAAGAGTTTTCAGCATAAGCATATATTATAGCGTTTTAGTAATGGGAGTCGGCTTCCAGCGTTTTTTTTTTTTCCCCAGCGCGCGCTCGAAATGCTCAAAGAGTCGCCTTGTTCATGAAAGCCACATCGCAAGTCCTACTGTAACTGCTCTAAATCGTATTGTGTTCATTTGTTAGCTGCTTTAATCACCACATCTCTTTACATTAACGTGTGAAAAATACACTGTTAGTCTAGTGTATTAAGACTAAGGGTTCATTGTTAAATAGTGCAGCGTAATAAAATCTAAATAAAAAGAGCTGATGAGCCGAAAGGGGGAAAAAAAAGAGATCTAGTTCTGACTATTGAAAAGGCATGTTCGGTTACTGATTAATTCGCTTAACAAAAAACACGACACACATTTGTCTTAGAGTTGAGACTAATGCTGGATAATATCCAGTGTTATTGGGATAAGCATTATTGCTACTAGCATTAAAGAGGATGAGAAGCTATTACCAAAAATTATTAGCTTTTCTAGTAAAAAGCTGTTGTTTAGAATGCTAAACCACTTTTTTTTCTTTTCTCACACCCAACTTTATTTTTAAATCAAACAAGTTGCAAAATACAAGCTATTAAATGCTAGTTAGTAGCATTTAGCTTAACAGTTAAATATTAGCTAATATTAGATAACAAGCAGTCATTTATTAACATTGCAGAAATGTCCAAATAATTAGCTAGCTAGATATTTCCAGAGACAAGCTTGATGATGATAAGCTGTTTTTCTGCTAGGTAATGCTAACTGCTACTCAAAGTTCTTCCTATGAGCAAAACCTTAAAAATATATATATTTTAAGTTAAATAATAAAATTAAAATGTCTCAGCTGCTTTTCCTCAGTTTGCTTAAAACAACAATCTGAGGTATTTTTTTTTCTTACTAGCTTGTAGTAAAGCTAGCTACTTGATCAAGGCTACTTCATCATATTCTTAAGCAGTTGTAGCATGACACATTTAGCTCGTAGCTTCCCCGACACTCCTTCATTCACGACAACTCTCAGCTTAAATTAACTTCCAGCCTTACAGTCTGTACGTGCTTCGCCAGACAAGTGCACTTGTCTATAATAAAGCACTCATTTACAGTCTCATTACAGTTCGAGAGTGGATAACGAAGAAGTCCTTAAATACAAAGAAGTAAGGATTGATGGAACACTTTTATTTATTTATTTATTTTTATCCGTTAATTGACGACGGCGGCTAAACTGTAATAATGTGTTGAAAAGCTTTTTAATGCGAGTGTACGCTGTTCAGAGACACAGGTTTTATCTGAGGCCATTTGGACGTCATTTGCATCGCACCTCGGAAACAGGGCTACTGATTAGAAAGGTTGTGAGCTCAAAACCTAGCGCTAAAAAGCTGCACTCAAGTGATGCCTCTAAATCGTATGAAAGAAAATTTAAATATCTGCTTAATGAGTCTGACTGTAATTGTCAGAATTAGTTGCACCCTTGCAAAGAAAGCACAGAAAGACATGCAAATAAAAAATTAATTATGTGATTTAATACCATCTATCCATATAAATTCACGAAAGGTTTTGTCTGTATATTGGTCAGAACTCGCTCTTTCAATTATATCTTCACGTTTTATACACCTGAAACCAGTCTCAGAAAATTCTTTCTCTGTCTGTCTCTGTATATCTGTATGTCTGTCCGGCCAGATTTTGTCACAGCATCACGCAAAACTGGCTGAACAGAATTGAATGAAACGTTGGCAGTACTTTGGTGTTCGCCTGAAGTTAAACCTGTGCCATAAATGAAATCAAAATGTTGAGTCGAAGTGACGTTATGAGCAGATAAGAAACCGCAGGTTTTGACAGCGTATTGCACATGCATCACACTGTGGGCGCGTCTTAAAACGATCGCAGGACAGATTTTAATGAAATTATGGCAGTACTTAGGTACTATATTAATAATTTAGGCAGAGAGTTCTGCCGTATGGAAAGACAAGCAGACATGTACGTGGGCTTTGACCTGAAATCACTGATTACTTATTTTTAGTTCTACAAACTCTTTTCCCGACAGAAATGATGGGTACTTACGCTAGTGAAACATACAACTTGGCTTTATACCCATTAATACGATGGAGGTCAGTCCTGAAGGAATTAAAAATGCCTCTTAACATGCTATTCCTGCTCATTTAACTAAACCCGTCAGACTAATGCAGCTTAACTAAGTGATGAGTGTGATGCTCACACTTTATGCTGGTCTTTTCACAGCCATTAACAATTTATTACAACGGAGGACGCTATTCATCTAGCCAGTCGGTCTGGAAATGCTATTGCTCTCTCTCTAAGCCTGATTGAATCCTAAGAATCTCCCTAATTCTCTCATTCACACACTCTGTCACTCTTTAATTCTCTCTCTCTCTCTCCCTCTCTTTTTCTCTCTGTGCTGATCGTCATCTGTTCCTTCATTTTTATTTTTATTTTATTTTTTTATTTCTAAATCCCGCTCAGGATGTAAACGTCGTTCCATCCAGCTTGCCTGACCCACATCAAATTCCTTAAAACTCCAAATCCAGCGTTTCAAAAGCACGAAAGTGAGACTGGAGGGTTTTTTTGTTTAGTTTTTTTTTGAAAGACGGAGACACACTGGCACAATGTATTACACAACAGCCAGTCATAAATCACGACTGCAGAGTTATAAAACCTATTATCTGCCATTTTGAAGGCATAATGCTGAACAAACCTTGGGCGGCTCTGTGTAGGTTCTGATAAGGGACTACATCTCTGGAGAACGTGGCTCGCTGACCAGGAATACTAATGAAAGGCACATATGAAAAAAAGCAGCATTATAAAGCCAAGTAGTATTTCTTTTTTTTTTTTTTTTTTTCTGAATGCACAGGTTTTTTTGTGTGTGTGTGTGCGTGCACAAAAATTATCAATGAAACCATTAAATCATTAATGAAGAATGATATGCGGTAATATTTACACAAGGGTTGTGACAAATACTAATTAGTTTTTAAGTATTCTATTAGTATGTTAAACAACCCAGAAATAATTATATGATTAAACACAGAGATGGACAAATCAGTAGCTCAGTGCCCAGGCCAAGCGGATTTAACGGTTGGGTTATTAGTCCTTTATTCATAGCTGCACAAAACAAGCTATTGCAGAAAAAAAAAAATTTAAAATTTGATATACTGTAGTGCACATTTATGGTCATGTTAATCAGTCTTCCCTGCTGTGTCAGAAAACATTATATATCTTCCCAAATTCACAAATTCCAGGTATGGAAAATTATTTTTCTTATGCACACATGCAGCACTGCAATGAAATGTATTTACAAGAAGTATTTTAATGATGTATATATGAGGGGTGTTCAAGTCAAACCAGGACTTTTGATTGTGCAGACTAACAGAACTCAGTTATTAGAGTAAAAACTCTTTAACATACATAAATAAGATCCACTGGACTACAAAGTCCATTTCTATGGAGATGTTCAAGTGAAAATGGGACTTTTTCTATATAATCCCCTGCTACACTAATCCACTTATCTCACTGTTTCACTAGTGCTTGGATACCATCAAAGGAAGAAAGCTTTCTCAGTACACCAGAGCCATGACTGGACTGCCTGCTTGTTGCCTGAAACCCCGGCCTCCCAGGAACTCCTTTAATGGCCCAAATGTGGAAATGGCTCGGAGCGAGGTCAGGACTGTGCGATAACTCCCAGCTGATTTCCTGTAACATGCAACATGAATGATTGATTGTGTGTATAATCAATCATTCGCCGCATCATAACCACAGGCATATGCGTCTCTTCCGCAAGTAGACGACAAGTTATTCATCTCTCTCGCTGAATGTTCAGCAGTGGGCTCCGAAATATCAAGCATCAAGTTTTATGCCATCATTCGACAGAAAGTTCATCAAAAGTCCCGGTTTGACTTGAACACCGGCTTTGACTTGACATTAGAAGCAGCTATAGTGAAAACATTGATAAAAGCAAGCATATTATAAAAACGTCAAATAATGAACCTTATGCGAGGACCATCATATCTCATAGCTAAAACACTGGCCAACAACGGACATGATGACATGCCACACGATTGTAGTGTACTTATTTATTTTTCTTATTAATGAAAATGCAACTAGTTCGTCATACATCATTATACCACTACTCAGTTTCCAGGCAACCAAAACACAAGACTGGGCAGCTTTCATTAGCCTGCTGGACTAAGTAATTAATTAATGATTTGTCCACCCTTGAGCTATTTCTATACCGAGTATAACACGCACACAAACCTTATCGCCATGCGCCGAAACATAGTGAAAACCGTGACGTATATATGATGTATAACTGCAGCTTACATGCACATGCTATTGATTATGAATGGAGAAAAACAATTATAGCCCTGACTTTCACTAAAATCCTTAATCCTTTACAGAGAACCAGACGGGCTGAAGCAGGCATCTCCGAGCGAGCGCTCATGGACTTCAATCAATTCCGCTACTACAGCTGTTCCTCGCCATTGACTTTTGAATTTCGTATTTTCTTCCCTACCACCCTTTTTTTTTTTTTTATATATATCTAACACATATTTTTTTGATCTTCTCCACAAAAAACGAGAACATAATCAGCAAGCCATAGAAGCACGCGGCATAGTCGCTGTTGCTGATGAGACAAGACGGCTCCTGTTCAAACACAAAGACACACTCCTGTTATGCACTCAGACAATATTCACTGCTCAGAATGGAAATATATATATTTTTCTTTTCATTTCGAAAGCAATTTCGTCTCACAATTTGGAGTTAGGGTAAAAAAGAGGCACTCTGAGTGTATGAGTGTGTGTGTGTGTGTGTGTGTGTGTGTGTGTGAAGAGAGAATGCATGTCTGAGAGAGAGCGAGCGATGCTGGATAGAACATTAATAGAAATCGTGTTAGCACTGATGCATTTAATTCTGGATGAAAAAGAGTTGTTTAAAAGATTGTGAAGCGTTTATATATTAAAAAAACACACACACACACACGCACGCACACAGAAAGGAGCTGAATGGGATGGTGATTACTGCCAGAAAGCCTTTTGTCTTTAGGTGATGGTGGCGACTAACACTACAGCACAAATTGCTACAACTCGCCCAGCCTAAAACGAAACACGATAATCCTTTCCAGGAATTTTAATTCATACAACGTATTATTTCACGAAAACATGCAATTCCATGTTCTTCCTTAAGAAGAATGAGCTTCGGTTAACGTTCACATGAACATCAGGATTGTTAGGGGTGCCATCTCAGTTCCTTTGACCATGACATTTTTTTTGTGCTACAGTGATGGGCTTGGTGGAGTGTTTCAGAAACTGCTGATCTCCTGGGATTTTTACTCTCTCACACACACACACACACACACACACACACACACACAAACAGATGGACACACACGAGCAAGTGGAAGTTCTGTAGGCAGAAAAAGGTCAGAGGAAAAAGAATGGACCGGTTTGATCTCAAAGGAAGGCTACGGAAAAATCAAATCGCCGACCGCGGTGAGCAGAAAAGCAGCACGGAACGCGCACCATGTCGGCCCTCGGAGTTGAAGTCACGCTCTTGCAACCTTTCTATGAAAGGAGTCTAATTCAGTCGGAGCCGATTCCCTGTAAGGCCACTCTCCTATTAAAAGCGACGAATATCACGTGCTTGCTCTGACACGTGACCACAGAGAATTCTGCTAAGAATGTTGAGAAAGCGCTATCCGCCTCTTCCGCTTGCATGAGCTCAATAATCGTCTAGTGATTGATGAAAGAGGGCATAGGCCACGCCTCCTTTCCTAGAGAGCACCACCAGTCTGCTCTCTACACTCCAGTCTACGGATGGATTGTAGCACCCGGGAATCAAACTTACGATAGTTACATGATAGGGATGATAGTGTTGTGTGTCTCGAGAGCTTGCACTTTACACTCTCACTCACTCATCTTCTATACCGCTTTATCCTGTATTCAGGGTCACGGGGACCTGGAGCCCATGATGTAATTTCCAAAGCGTCAAAGAGACTCATCTGTGCACACAATCATTCATTTACATTACGGCGTTTGCCAGAGCGACTTACATTTTTATCTCATTATACATCTGAGCAGTTGAGGGTTAAGGGCCTCGCTCAAAGGCCCAACAACTTGTTGGTCATGGGTTTTGAACCAGGGACCTTCCGAATCACTAAGCTACGCCTGACCCCATTAACCGACACAACTTCTAATCCAGACCACGCTCCAAGGCATTTCCACATTAAAGGAGTTCCTGGGAGGCCAGGGTTTCACACGTGAGGTAGGATGTCTGATCATGGTTTATACCTTGATGGTATCCAAGCAAGTAAAAAACACTGGGATAAGTGCATTAGTGTAGCAGGGGATTATGTAGAGAAATAAACTTATTCTGCACAATTAAAAGTCCCGGTTCGACTGCGTCCTGCATGCCACATTCATCAATCAATAAACTATTTGAATCGTAAACATTTCGGGACTCACGACTTCCAGGTGCTACACTCTGCTCTGGGTTTTTCTTGTCACCTTTAATTCCTTTATTTAGCCACTTGAAAACCTCTCCAACAGGAAAACACAGTGTGGTAAGTTTTTAACGGATAACTTTGTCCCCGAGGGACGGACCGAAGGAATGCTTAATGATTCCGCACTGAACCTTTTACTTTCAAGAGGTTACAGCTAAGCTGATGAGGTTTAAGGGTCTTACCGAAGAAATCAACAGCGTCTCTGGCTTGAGCCGAGGCTTGAAATCATAAGCACTTCATTTATTTTCGTCCCCCCCCCCATCCGGTCCGAGTCGAGTACGCCCGGAAAACGGTACAGTAATGCGTTTTCGGTAAGGTGTACAAGGAAAAAATAAGGACGAATATTCCAATTGTTCTTACACACGAACTGGCACTTGAGAGACATCTTCTTCGCTCTCGAATATTTTCGTAATAAAATGCACCGTACTGTAGTTGAACTGTCTGAGATTCACTGTTTACTTACATAATCTCACAAATAGCTCTAGACAGGAGGTCAGTGCGGCTTGCGAACGCGATTACATCGCTGCTATTATGCTGTTTGGAATCATTTTCATATTATAGACATGGAACATGAAGTCAGCGAGATATTACAAATATGCTTCGTGCTTCGTTTATGATTTATGCCACGTCTAGAGGAAAAACAAGAAGAGCAAGTGTGTGTTTGTGTATGAGAGAGAGAGAGAATGCAAGATCTGTATGAGGAATCAGCGTGAGTGAACAGAACAGAACCGAAGGAGGTGAATCAGGAAGAGACGCTAAGCTGAACCGTGTGCCTTCTTCTTGGATTTGGGTGTCATTCAAAGACCCTGTTTACCTCCCAGCTGCCAATCAGCAGCAATTTGGAAGGGCGGGACGACTCTATAGCTTTTACTTATTCGAACCGGAGAGGTGAGGAATGAGTCGATTAGCCTGTGCGTCAGGGAGAGGATTTCCAGCCCGGGGTTCGCCAGCGGGTTTATTATCCTCACTCAGCGACCGATCGCTCAGAAAGGACGACTCGGTTAAACACGATGTCATCCTATGACTTTTCTTTTTTTATTATTATTGGTGTTGTTGTGCACGAGATGGATTGATTGCACGTTGCCAAAGAAATAAATAAAGAAGGAAAGAATAAATCGGGGTCTTCGTGTGATGTGTAATTATACAGTACAGTTTTCGATCTCAATACCGATTACAGCATTAAAATAACCTGGCATTTTATCTTTAAGGACTCTTTGCTTCATTTCGGTGATAGAGATAATGTTTCCACTGAAGGCCAACTGCATTACACCATTTTTATTATCTCTCAGTAATCAGACTATTGGACTACAGCCACTCTCGTTCCATTACCCGAGGGTCGAAGAAGTGTAACCAAATTCATTTACTCAATCGAGTTACTCCAGATGACTACAGTCTAAACAGCGCCCGATGATATCACTTACACGTCTGAAAACAGACCGTCCTTATCATATACTGTATTCTACCGACTGTATAATAATCTGTTATAATAACCGCAACTCCACTGGGAAGGATTTCCACTAGATTTTAAAGTGTGGCTGTAGTGGAGTTTATGGTCATTAAGCAACGAGGATATCGCCGAGGTCAGGTCTGATGTTGAGTTCCAGTTCAGTCCAAAGGTGTTCAGTGAGGTAGAGGTCAGGGATCTGTGCGGGACACTCGAGAATTTGAGACTTTCATTTCCATTATAATGTCATACAGTACATTCATTCTATTCTGATTCCCGGCCAGGCTCGATTCGCGTCTCTGTGTGCTTGGAGTTTGCATGTTCTCTCCCAGTGCTTGGTGGGTTTCCTCAGGGTTCTCCGGTTTCCTCCCACAGTCCAAAGACATGCAGGTTAGGTTAATTGGTGTTGCCCGTAGTGTATGTGTGTGTGTGTGTGTGTGTATGTGAGTGTGTGCCCTGCAATGGATTGGCACCCTGTCCAGGGGTGTACCCCGCCTCATGCCCTAAGCCTCCTGGGATAGGCTCCAAGCCCCCACACCCCTCCTCCCCACCGCAACCCTGAATACAGGATAAAGCGGTATATAGCAAGAGTGAGTGTATCAGCTTCCATCCGACATGTGATTATTGATTGATTATTATTATTAATCAATTAATAATTATTATTGATTATTGATGTGATGCGCATCAGAGACGCAGATCAGCGCCAGGTGCTTAGAAATAAACTAACAGTGCAGGTATAGATCAAGTCCCAACCTATGACCAACACTTCAACTGGATGCAAATGAATGTTTTTTTGTTTTTAAATGTAGGACATTGGTATTGTGCATTTGTTGTCATTCTTTAGTGCATTTATATTTCTGCTTAACAAAATGTTATTAAATGAATCGAAATACACCGTCATGTCTGCTTGTAGAGTCATTCTGCATAGTTTTAGGGAAGTTATCATTGTTTAAAAAAACCCTTGCAAATACTGAAGATGGGAATCACCAGGGACCAGCCGATACGATATTATCGTTGATACTATCATTGATTCGATTTGTATTAGTATCATGATTGTATGATACATGGGTGTATAAGTATTTCACTCTGCCAAAGCATGAATACCTTAGACTGCTGTTTAGATCTGTAGGATTATTGAGAAATGGTAACAAATTCAAACGTATAAATGTAGTCCATATAGTGTATATCATTTTGGACGTGGAGGTCTTATTAAAGGACACTAAAGGAGCCATTGAGCAGTGGCTTGTTTAATGCCTTCACGGCTGACGAGACAGACAAAAAACCTTTGCATTAACACCTTCGAGTGCTACAGTAGTAGAGTGCTCTTCATCATCAGTAGGATTATTCAAACTTCATGCTGTAAGATCGCTTCTTTAATCGTACGTCTATCATCAGAGGCTCTACATGAAGAACGCACATGATCACAGAATAGGTTTGTCACCGAATATCTCGGGATCTCCACAACCGACCTTCATATTTTTTCGCGTAGCCGTTTCTAACAATAGTCATTCCCGCAAATGTGACAGCTTTACAAGAACCTGGATGTAGATTTATATTTCGATCCCTAATGAGCGCGCCCGAGGCGACATCGGGAAAGCACAACCCTCAGATTAGAACTGATGGCAAGCAGAACGATCCTTCCGACACACCGAACCGTGTGATTTTACACCATTACTCTTCTAAAATAAACTCAAAGGGTACTAAGCGTGTTGGATGGATGTGCAGTACATCGTTCATGAGGGTCCTGGAATGAGCAGGACAGCCTTTATGATCATATCCGTGTATGTAATTAGAGCTCTTTCAGATTTCCGTGCATCTGACTCGCTCTTGTTTCTGGTCACTTGGCTGAAATTTAACCTCGCGGCCCCGGTTTCACCGTCGGCTCTTTAACACCTCTATGCTTCGCTTCGTTGTAAATCGCTTTGGATGAGAGCATCTGCCGAATGAATAAATGCAAATGTAAATGCCACCACTCTTGTGCTCTTTCTCTCTCTCTCCATGGTGGGTGTGAGTACACAAAAATGAATCACTTTCAGTTTGAGTCTCTCGATCCAGTCCGCGGTCGAATCCGCTCCCTGCTGACAGTGGACACACGTTTGTTTTTTTTCCCCTTAATCCCTTAATTAAGACGCTTTGTTATCTCGCCGCTTTGTCCCAGGAGGTTTGCCTTGCTTATGAGTAAACACGTTCCGTGCACAAATGCTAATTAACTCCGTTTACACTCGCAGACACTCGGTGCGTGCCCTTAAACACACTGTAGCTGAAATATCTCAAGACTGTAACAAACGTCGGTTAATAGACATACGTGTAACCGAGAGCGCATGCCTTCCGGAGTTACCGAAGGTACCGAAGCACACCACTGCTACGAGTAGACGTAGGCTCAGCCAAGCACATTGCACGCCAACGTTTAACCTTATGTTTGAGCATACATACATTCCACCTTTCATATGTCTTTTCCAAGGCGCTGAGGAAACACCTCCTTCACTGAGATCGAGGCACAAAGGGCAAACATGCTTGACTGGAATCGAGGCACAGGGGCCCCACCGCTTCACTGGGATCAAGCATCAGAGCTCTTAATTGTGACTAAAAGACACAGTTCCAGCTTCTACCATTAAGATCCAATACAGAGATTGAGGCACAGAGGACCCACCTCATTCACTGAGAATGAGGCACAGAGGACACGCCTCCGTCAATGAGAATGAGGCACAGAGGACACGTCTCCGTCAATGAGGATGAGCCACAGAGGCCATGCCTCCTTCATTGAGCATTAAGCACAGAAGTTATGCGTCCTTCAGTGAGGATAAGCAACAAAGGCCATACATGTTTCAATGAGGATGAGGAACAGGTGCCATTCCTCCTTCAGTGAGGATGAGGTACAGACTCCATGCCTGCTTCAGTGGGGATGAGGCACAGACTCCATGCCTGCTTCAGTGAGGATGAGGCACAGACTCCATGCCTGCTTCAATGAGAATAAGGCAAAGACACCATGGCTCCATTAGTGAGGATGAGGCACAGGTGCCATGGCTTCTTCAGTGAGGATGAGGCACAGATTCCATGCCTGTCTCATTGGGTACAGGCGCTGCTTCAATAATGATGAGGCACAGACACCATGGTTCCTTCAGTGAGGATGAGGCTGAGGATGAGGAACAGAGGCCATGACCCCTTCACTGGGACTGTGACATAGAGATCATACTTCCTGAAGTTACCATGCCTCTGCCATCAGAAACAAATCACAGAGTTAACAGCTTCTTAATCAGGACTAAAGCACAGGTAGCACGCTTCCTTAAACAATACTGACAGGCACAGAGACCATGCCTCTTTCATAAGAATGAGCCAAACACACAAAACCAAGAAAAATTCACATAATGCTTCTCAATAATAATACATTCCCTGCTGCTTTGAAGCATAACAGGTGTACTGTAAATACTGAAACAGGTGCAACGTTTTAAATGAATATACCCTTAACGCTTACCTCTCATGTGCATGTAGCTAAATGATGGATAGTTTGAAGCAAACACAAGCCGAAAACATGAGCAATTCTTTCTTTTTCGATGTGAAGGGGAGGGGAAAAAAAAAAAAAAAGACAGATTTGCATTCGTTGCCTCGAGCACATTCACACACATAGCCACAGTTTTATGGGAATGTGCCATCGGCAGCTGGCGTGCACGATGTGCCACTTTTCAAGTGTTTCACAGCCCCTCTCTGGTACTTTATCACTGCATTTTCTCCGGCTTCAAAGGCCTATACTGCTCATTTCAGAACCATGGACAAGGACACGGCTGGATGCCACAGGTGCTTGCAGAAGCGTTACCCAGGGGCGTACAACCTGCCTGTGAAATTTTACACACGTTCCTATCTGTCATGCAAACATGGTGTGGAGCATTGCATCTGAATCAATAAAGGGAGACAAAATGTATATAGTAATGTATTCCAGCAGCGTCTGACTGCAAGCCGACGAGCATCACCCACAGCGAACGTGCAAATACTAATAACGGACAAATATCAAATGCAATTTCATTTCAGTCAGAAAGGCAGTGTAAAAAAAAAAAAAAAAAAAAGAGAGAGAGAGAGAGAGGGGAAAAAAAACTTGATATAAATTCATGCCATTTATTTTTCTTGCTTCAGGTCGACATCTCTCACCAGCCATGATCAATCTCTATAACAGAGTCGCCCTGCAGTGGAGATCAAAAGTAATGTTAGAGTGGGATGTGGATTCTGCTGTGCCTGGAGATGCTAGATGGTGTTCGTGTTCGGTACACCTAGCAGTGTATCACTGTAAGACCACAGGATTAAAAGAAGAAAGAGAAAAAAAAAAATCATCATCACAGATATAAAAGACACCCCCAGAGGCACGTTTACAGGGGAGGCACTGCAGTCCATCCCCGAAAAAAAAAAAAAAAAGAACCAGTTCCAGCAATATATCCACCACACCTACAGAGCATAAATGAAGTCAAATCAAATCAAATGTGAACTGTAGAAAAATGAGATGTAATAATAATCATGATAATAAAGCAGACCGTACTTGCCTTGTGTTCGGGTTCGATGTGTAGAGAGATGATCCCAGAGAAGAGCTTGGTACAGGCTATCTATACTCGTATACTGTATATATATCCAGTGTGTCTATATTAAGCTGGAAAAATAATTCTCGCTCTTTGATTAAAAGATTTTTCTCTTAAAAAAATGGATAGAGAACAAAAAAAATAATAAACTTCACAGCTTAAAAAAATTCGTCCCCACGAAAAATTGCTTTCTATACGATTAATGCGAATACTATTGCGATATCATGTGAAAATAATTTTTCTATTATAGTAAAAGAACAGGGGATTAACAGTCGAATTATTTAGTGGGATTATAAAATAAAATAAAGTGCAATATTTATATTATATAATTCTAATAATAACATTAAAGATAACAGTGTTTTCCTTTAAGGTATTGCTCGATTTGGGAGAAGAGGGGGAAAAAATGAGAACTTGGATCAGATTAGATCAGATCTTATTAATATTTTCAGCAGAGGAAGGAGGAAAAAATAAATAAACAACGAGATACTCACAAATACCCCACGCCTTGTGTTTATATTGCCATCATGTTTCCGTCGCCTAGGACTTGCAATGGGGGGCAAAAAAAAAAAAAACACCCACCAAATGTCGAGTAAATTAGACTGTTGCCAGAAATAAAAGTAAGATCTGACGTGCACAGGCGCGTTTGAAGATCAAAGGAGAGGCGCGAGCGCGCACGCGATACAATGTTACTGAAACAGAAGAGCCGTTAATCTGGAGGGAAAAACGCACAGACAGACACGCACGCGCGCACGGACGACGACGGACAGATCAAACCACCGTACCTGCCTCTCTCTCTCTCTCTCTCTCTCTCTTACTCGACGTCACCGTGAGAAAGACGTAACGTGGTTCTTCCTATGTCCTATGATGAAAAGCCAAAAGGGTCAAAACTCAGCCTATTCCGTGTTCCTCTTTCGAACGCATCGATTTGGCGTCTAAGCTGCTGCTGAGCCACGCCCCTAGAGACAGCAGCAGAATTGAGCAAAACTAAAAGGAACTCCTTATATGACGTCACATCAGGGGGGAAGTCGTATTGGCTTGTAGCTCCTAAAATTTAGAGGATTTTCTGTTAAGCTGTTTTTTTGTTGGTGTTGTTTTTAATAATGAACATACAGCAGTAATATCCGTTTTGAAGGAGAGTTCTTAGGGAGAGATTTAAGTTCTTAAGGCGAAACGCATTTTCCCATAGAAAATAATGTACATGCAGATAATCCGTTCCAGCCACCTACATTTTTTTTTTTTTACCAATATTTCCCATTTCCAACGCTACAATCATGTTTTTTTTGTATATAAAATCAATCAAAACATTTAGAAACAACATGTAAATGAAGTAAAATATGAAATAAATAGACATTAAACTTCACTCAACTTTAAATTACGATTCCTCTCGTCACCAACTGCTTTAAAAACCAATCTGTGGCTCCGTTTTCTTCCTGCTGATGTGCTTAATATTCTTGGTGCTATGTCTTCACAAAACATTGCATAAAATGCAAAAAACAATACTACTACTAATAATAATTATTATTATTATTACTATGAAACTATTATTATTACTTCGCTTCGCTTGGCTTTCCAATAAGTTTTGATTCCGCTACCGCAACTAGAAGTACGCGCGATCGGATATACGCGCAACTGGAGGTACAGCTTTGCATGCCGAGACAAATATTTTTATTTAAGGCGAAAATTCTCAGGGTTCGTATGTCGAGTGTGACATATCCTTTTTTCAGCACAACATAAACAATATGATGAACTGAATTTTATTTCATTTGAACCAAACATGACATTTGCAAAGAAATTGCACAGTTATCACGCAGACACATGCGTTTATAGTTTTCTGAAAGTTCTGTTTTTATGACGTCATTCCCATATTTGGGTAGTGGTAAAACTTACACATTATAAAAATAATGATAACTTTCGTTCTATCTGACATATCTGAAAACCCAAATTGATATATAATTGTTTAATTATCATTGACCTATGCTGGTATAGATCTGTGTCGCTTGAGTTTTCTCATGTTTTTGCTTGTACTATTTAAAAAATTCATACAGGTACAAGCAAAAACATGACAAAAAAAAAACAAAAGTTGTTCTTTCTTAAGCAAGCCAATAGAATCCCTTTTCTACCAAAGTGAACCAACGACATGCTAGTTCATGTCTCACTTAAGAGCTGGTTCAATAACGAACCCTCTAAAAACTGGCTAATGAATGGGCTATGAGCTAGAGCAGACCTTTTAAGGTTGCTTGGAATTAAGAAAATAAAACCTACTTTAAAAATTTTGCGTCAATGACAGCTGTGCTTCACATCTCCACCTAAAACATTCAACCTGCCTTTGATGCACTTGTTAAAGCTCAACAGAGGCTAGATTTCTCTCACTGAACAAGAAAAAAACACTGAAAGATGTTTACTGAATAAAACATGTTTTAAACATGTGAATAATTTCACTGAATAAATAAATTTTTTTGTAAAACAACCTCACTCTCTCATTATCTAACAATAACACATACTCTTACCAGCTTCTGTAAACAATGCCATTTATATATTTTAATGTAGAAATAAAATTAATAACCAGAGTAGATTTCAAACTTTTGGCCCGGCGCTCTACAATATTTTCTGCTTCTCATTTGGCCCCTGGAGAAAAATAATTGCCCACCCGTGAGCTAGAGAGTCACCTCATCATGTCCCTGTTTACATCCATGTACATCTCTACTTTCCCAGCAATGTTAGCGGTGATACTAGCATCGATGCTAACGGCAATGCTAGCGGCAAAAACAATGTTAGCGCCAAAAAAATGTGCTAGCGACAATCACAAAAACTTTGCAAGCAGTTCCTCAGGCGTTATCATTACTAGAAAGCATTTGAGCTGCCCACTACATATTGAGTCTATGTTTTTAAGATACTCTTGTTAAAGAAATGTGTTAAGTTGTTAAAGGAATAGTAAAGCACGGGACCTTTAAAGTGCTTAAAATAGACATTAGTGATACTGAAGAAAGATTAGTGAAGTCAATAGTTGAATAAATATACCGTTCCTGTCATGGCACCTTCAGAAGCTCCGCCCAGGAAATTCATTGTTGCTGATTGGCTGGAATGGTGTTGTTGGACAGGTCTGTACCAGTTTGTTTTTTCCCCCAGTTACAGTCATTTACAGAACCATGAATAACTTTTTTTCAACCCAAACAGAGAACTACAGGGGTTAGACAATGAAACTGAAGCACGTATTTTAAACCACAATACTTCATTAGTATGGTGTAGGGACTGCTTTTGCAGGCAATATAGCATAAATTCTTCTTGGAAATGACAGATACAAGTCCTGCACGGTGGCCAGAGGGATTTTGAGCCATTTCTCTTACAGAATAGTGTCCAGGTCACTACATGATGCTGGTGGAGGAAAACGTTTCCTGACTCGCTCCTCCAAAACACCCCAAAGTGGCTCAATAATATTTAGATCTGGTGACTGTGCAGGCCATGGGAAATGTTCATCTTCACTTTCATGTTCATCAAACCACTCTGTCACCAGTCCTGCTGTGTGTATTTGTGCATTATCATCCTGATGCACGGCACCGCCTTCAGGATACAATGTTTGAACCACTGGGTGCACATGGACTTCCGGAATAGTTCGGTAGTCCATGGCAGTGACGCGCCTATCTAGAACAAGTATTGGGCCCAGGGAATGCCATGATATTGCAGCCCAAACCATCACTGATCCACCCCCATCACTCTGGGCATGCAACAGTCTGGGTGGTACGCTTCTTTGGGGCTTCTCCACACTGCAACTCTCCCGGATGTGGGAAAGACAGTGAAGGTGGACTCATCAGAGAACAATACATGTTTCACATTGTCCACCGCCCAAGATTTTTGCTGCTGGCACCATTGAAACCGACGTTTGGCGTTGGCACGAGTGACCAAAAAGCAAAACACTGCTCTTACTGGTGGAATGTGCACTCAGTGTAGATTGGCCACCAGGCTGGTCAAATTTAGCCATTAAATCTCCAACACTAAATTGGCCAGAGTTTCAGTTTCATTGTCCAATCCCCGGTATGTTGTTCTGTGAAAAAGTATTTGCCCCTTCCTAATCTTTCGCATACTCCTCACATTTAAATGATTCCAATCATCAAACAAATTTTAATATTACACAAAGGAAACCCGAGTAAATGTAAATACAAAACGCAGTTTTTAAATGATGATTTAATTTATTAAGGGAAACAAAGCTGTCCAAACCTGCCTGGCCCTATGTGAAAAAGTAATTGCTCCCTAAACCTAATAACTGGTTGTGCCACCTCTTAGGCAGATTAGAATGGATGACTCCGGCTTTAAAGGGAAAACTCCACCCTAAATATATTTCCACATAAATATCCGTGGCGTAGTTGATGCTTTTCTTCATAACGGTGCTGTATATTCATTATTAGTACTGTACAGTTGGCCCTCTACATCCATCGCCTCCAAATTCACACATTCAACCTACAGCAAATTAAAGATATTTATATTTGTATAAAAAAAGCAAACCTTGCATTTTCAGGACACAAAGCACTATGCTGAATACGTGTAAATGAAGTAATGTATAGACATCGACTGCTGTAGCTTTTCCACCATTTCACAGTTCCTTATGGTCTCTTCAGCACTCATACTCGTGTGCACTCTTTGTTTCTCTGGAAATAAAATTGCCGCAAAGGGATAAGGGTAGGGGTAGGTATTGAACCATCAAACCGAAGGTTCCAAGTTCGAAACCCCAGCACCACCAAGCTACCACTTTTGGGCCCTTGACCAAGGCCCTCATTCCTCAACTGTTCAGACGTATAATGAGAATAAAATGTAACTTCTTGATGAGAAAATAAAAATGTTAAATTTTTATGTCATAATTCTCTATACAGTTCAATAGTATTTAAATTGGATTTTAAGAAGAAGAATTAAATTGAATCAAGTTTATTCATATGCATCTTTTAAAACAAGATACAATACAATATAAAATACTAGTTAAAACTATAGAGCAAAACAAAAACAACAAAATGGCGCCATTCACAAACAAGTATCAGTCAAGAAATATAAAAGAAAACAACTGAAACTCAACATCCTTTAGGAATTAAAAGCCAATAAAAATAAATAAAAATAAAAAAAGAGTTTTTATCAAAGATTTGAAAGTAGCCAGATTTGAGGCAACGTTGTATTAAAAGGCGAATTATACCACAGTCTCGGAGCAGCCACAGGGACTCAATTTTCTTTCATTTTTCTGCCACAAACACCAGATGCAATTTTTTTATTTCCTTCCTGTATTTCATTTCTTCCCCCCTCTCTCGCCCTTTGATGGATTCGTTCATTTTTAGTACATGAATCATAAAGAATCATCTGATTTCCACCAGCTTGCTCAGACTGGTGTAATCCAGGATACGATGGTGTAATACAGCACCCCTGGAGCAGACGGGGATAAAGACCATGCTCAAAAGTCCAACAGTGGCAGCTAGGTGGAGCTGGGGCTTGAACCTGAACCACCAACCGTCTCATTAGTAACTCAGAACCTTGACCTGCTTAACTATTTGTTATGAGACGTGATCCATGGATTGTTTTTTTTTAAGTATACACGAGGATGTATGTAGGTTATATGCAAATGCTTTGACATGTTATACAAGGGACTTGAGCATCCAGGGATTTCTGGTTCTGGAATCAATCCCCCTGGGATACCGAAAGCCAGACAGGGTTCTGCTGTTATAGGTTGTTGTTGTCATTGAAGTAACGTAGAATTTAGATTTTTTTTTTTTCAATCACACTTTTACAGTACATTCACTCGACTTTCATTAAAATATCTATCTGTCTGTGCATCTGTTCCAGAGGCGTTCACAACAACATGTGGAACTCTGCGGCTAAGTTGGACTACACTTGGGTACACTTTTTTTTTGGGGGGGTGGAGGGGGGGTTTCCAGATTTTCTCCCTAATTTAGTCGTGTCCAATTCCTCCCCGTCACTAGGGGGCTCCAACATTAAAGCTACTACTACCACTCAGCCGGGAGGGCCGAAGACTGTCACATATTTTCTCCGAACCACGTGACACCAGCCGACCGCATCTTTTCGCACTGCTCGCTCACGCACCGTTGGGCGGCGGCGAAACACACTCGGAGGACAGCGCTATCCGCTCCTTCCACTTGCGTGAGCTCACAGATGCCCCTGATTGGCTGTAGAGCCGTGATTAATGTGGGAGCACTAAGTACCTCTCATCCCTCCCCTCTGAGAGAGCTCAGCCAATCAGCTCTCTCTAGACCTCCGGCTGCGAGAGGTTACAGCATCACCCGGGAATCGAACCAGCAAACTCCGGATGATAGGACGAGCACTTGGGTAACTTCAGCAAGAAGGTATTGATAAAGCAAAATTCAATACCTTTACAAGTGATGACAAGAATGACAGCGTCGATGATGGAAATACTGAAAAGCTGAACCTTTGGAAGCCGGATTTTTCAGATTTTTTGCCGCATTTCACTTTTTTAGGTAGAGATAATGGAATAGACCAATGTCTATAAAAGATGCATAGTGTGAAAGAGCAACTCAGAATGTCCGAAAATAAATACCGAATCCTTTTGATGAGGTTATTTATAAAGATTAAGATGCAAATTACTCAAGGTGGATTTTCCCTTTTATGTACAGTATAGTTTGTGCATAAGGATGATAGTACTGTAATTCACAGTAACACTGTGGAATGCACAATGCTCAGGTTAAGCTTGGGTTACATGCACCGTTTTCTTTTTTTAAACTTTTTGTGAATTATGCTTGTTTTACCGTCCTGAATAATATCAGGGTGTACAAAAGGGTGCAGAATCCTGCATTACACCAGCAGCCTGAGCAAGCCTGAGCAAAAAAGTAAAAACAAAAAAAAAAGGAAAGAAAGAAAGAAAAAATTGCATCTGGTGTTTGGCAGAGTTTTAAAAAAAAGAATTTTGGTTATGCACCACTAGCACCATGAGTCTCTGTACCACAAGAAGCTGAATAATTCTCTCTCACACACACACACACACACACACACTGACTAAGTAAAAAGCTGTGCCGCAATTGTTGAAGCATTGTTGTTTCTGTTTCCTAGCAATGAGAAAAGTGTGTGTTTTTATTTGCTTTCAATTCATAGGCAAATCACGAGTTCGCCGGGGTGTGTTCTCCTATTCTTTAGTCATCACAAAAAAAAACAAGCCTACAGACTTTTAATTACAGGCTCATTTAGACTAAAGCCTGTCAGCAATTAGTCTTGAAAGCACTTCCAGCGGTGGGTGTTGATCTATTATACACCAGACACTTGGCCAAAATATCTTCCAGAGATTAAATATTAAATCATGGCCTAGGAGGAACCTTGGCACTTCCAGAGACGTGTAAAATCAATTGCTGGCTTGTAGTGAACCAACATCTCACTGAAACAATTAATACAAAAGTTGGATTAAAACTTCTGTTTGTCTTATCAGCGCTTTCCGTTCAAGGCTATTGCTGTGCAGATGTGAACATGTTCGTTTGTAACTGCGGTGTGAGTAAATATTGACGCCCCACCTGTGATTTGCATGGAAGATGATCGGTGTGCAGTGATTAGGAACGTAAAAGTTTCATAAAGAGAATCATTACTGGTGATAAGACGATGAGATGGTGAGATTAGGACATCACTACTGAAACGGAAACATCCTCAATCACCGACCAAGAAAAATGAAAAAGTTCAAAATTGACGCTTACAGTTTTCTGGAATTCTCAAGGGTCAGTATTGAAACAATATAGGTTCAACAATCAAACAGTGAGATGCTTATTGAAGAGCTGAAGCCTAAACTCTGGAGGACTGATATCCGAGGGTGTTGTAATCTCACATGACGACGCACATCATCCACACACTTCTGCCCACACTTTCGACACTCTGCATAAAGGTGATTTTGAGGTGTTAAATCATCCTCCCTATAGTTCACCTTTTCCCTGAAAGTAGACCTACTAGGACGAAGATTCACTTCTGATGAAGAAATGAAGACAGCGGTGCATTCGCAGCTCAGCCTAAAACAATTTAACATGAAAATTTGATGATACTGATGTATATGTATTTGTATTTTCCAAGAGTCCATTAAAATAAACTCTACATCCAAAGTGCCGATAATTTTTGACTCACCCTTGTATTACGGTACATCCTACAATATTTAAAAAGAGCACACTGTATTGATTTTCCCAAAAAAATCCAAGTCCGGATCAAAAGCATCGATCTTCCCACCCCTAATACACAGCCTAATTGATTTTCAGATGTTTTGCCACTGCCGGCGTTCCATATTTCTGCACTTCAAAGCCCATATGACATATACTACATAAGGGTATCACTTTTAGGATAGGAGTGAATTAGAGCTCTCACTGGCTTATAATTTCACCTCTTTAGATAAATCGAGAACCCCGCCTTCCCTCCTCCACTACTCGATGCCGGTGGCTTATGGACCCGTCCATGAATGTTCTCCTGCTCCACTTCTCTTCCCGTCTGTGGTGTCATGTTGATGTATGAATCCATTTACGAGCATGACAAACTTATTCTGTGTCAACATGGTGCTACTGAAGCTTTTGTGTGTGATTTTATTCCAAGGAAACACAGTGCTGGAGCCCTTTTTTTTTTTTTACTGCTGGGATTAAGCAGTTCTATAAGTCGTTATGTCTCTCGTTTGGTTTAAAGCCATGCACAGCGAGAGCTCGGCTCGAAATCCTGCAGCTCGGTGTTTGGCAGCAAAAAGGAAGATGAGTCATGGAAGCTAAAAAGAAATATCTTGAGTTTTTTCGGGGAGGCAAACATTCATCAAGTGATGCTGAGGCTGCATGAAAATGCTCCGGTATCGATTTGGTCAATCAGCCTTTGCAACAACTAATCAATCGGTGGCATTGGACCAGCTGGGGAAACTTTTGTGTAAAGATCACAAAGAAGTCTTTTGTGTTTACTTAATGTCTCATTCTTCGTCTCTGATCAAGCTCATGCCCACTGATCATTGTTCTCACCTGCTGACATTTATTAATTTTGCAGATGGTTGATGAAAGTTGAAGGCCTTGATCAAGCTGCAGAAAGAAAACTCCAGGCTGTGGGGTCAGATTTGATCTAGCTCCTTGTGCTTGGGCGGAGTCTATCAAAAAGGTCCTGGGGTGGAGTCAGATCTTGCTCTTTTTTGGACAGAGAGATCTAGCTCCTCCTGCCTATCAAGCCTATCGAAGGGTCCTGGGGTGGAGTCAGATCAGATCTTGATCTTCCGGTCTGGGCAGAGCAACAAAAAGTCCTGGAGGTGGAGTCAGATGAGACCCTGCCCCTCCTGTCTGGGTGAGGTCTAACAAAAAGTCCAGGATGTTAAATGGACCTATGGCCCCGGGATGGAGTAAGATCAGATCTAGCTCCTTGTGCCTGGATGGATTCTAACAAAAAGTCCTGGGGGTGGAGTTAGATCAGATCTACTGTAGCTCCTTGTTCCTGGGTGAGGTATTTCAAAAAGTCTAGATGCGTCTGCCTGCACAGAGACTAACAAAATGTCCAGTGTGTTGTAACGTTATAAAACGTATCATGGGTTAGTGTTGTAGGAGCAGATTGGATCAGGTCCAGGCGATGTTTCTCCAAGAGTTATCTCTGCTCTCACTGCAGAAAATGACACTTTAGAAAATGAAATATTCTTACATCTAGAGAAACATATCTATAACGTCTGAAAAGAAGTTTAAAAACAAACCACATATAAAAGTATTAAGCTTACAGTAATTTCTAGTAAAAAGTTCATGTTCCATTGGCAGAGAACTTACCTTGCTTAAAAATTTTAGTAATTCGAAATTAAGCCTAAGCATCTTATATTGGGTTTGTTGCAAACATATTTAAATATGCAGCTATAGTTAATAATTACATATCTGTACAGTATATCACACACTATACAGTATATCATGGACTGAGATAGTAGAATTCTAGAAAAAGCATTGGATTTTTTTTTTTTTTTGAACCCATGGGTAAATAAAGAGGCGGAAGCATGTAATTCAGACCTTTGCTGATGGAGTCTGGGGGGTTTAAAGAGATGAAGAGCTGAAGATAATCTCTGCACCACTGATTTGCTGCCTTCAGTAGGACATCCTCTGTTGCCTATCTGGGTCTTTAACATGCACATAGGGTATGGGGTTTATACCGCTTCTCTGAGTCTCCTTTAGTTCAAACATGACAGGCTGAAGCTCTACATAATAATAAACTCATTGTCATTTAACAAAGAAAGATGCATAATGATCACAATCATTAATATTCTGAAGCGCTCACAGCAGGCTTGTTGGTTATTATTTCCCTATAACGGGACGCTTTATTGCTATGTTTTATTCCTTCCCTTATATATATAAACAGTATAAGTGATGCTTGTGAACATGCTCTAGGAAACGGATTTCTAGTCACATAAACAGAGGCATAAAACAGTTAGATTCATGTGATGTACAATACTTTCACTGTATATTAAGTCCATACTATAATTATTCATTACAGCAGGCAGCAGTTAATGGTCGAAAATATGCCGCTTTTTTTTTTGGTGGTCATGCTGTGTGTGTTTACGGCTTGCTTACATACGGTATCCGCTCCTCAGCTGGCGACGTATAATGAGGCAAAACACACTTAAATATCACAGGCGACAGTAGTTAATCCCCAGCCAGGCGAATATATTGTACTTTGGTGCAATTATTGTAACACTGACCGATTAGACGGTTTTTTTTTTTTTTTTTTAAATCCATCCATACATTTATGCTGTGGGACAAAATATTATGCAATGCAACACAATACCATATGATATGATGTAATATACAGTAATACAATACATTATAATGAAATGTAGTGGTTAGCACTGTCGCCTTGCACCTCCAGGGTCCGGGTTCGATTCCCCGGCCAGGCTCGATTCCCGTCTCTG
>JAQQZT010000021.1:6042023-6052614 GCA_030068275.1 Clarias platycephalus
ATGAAGAAAAATGTGCTAAATGTATTATTAGTTTAATGTAAGTGAAGAAAAACAAATATTAGTCTGTTCAAAAAAACGCCCAACTGTAACATGCAAACTCCATGCACGCAGGGGCGGGAATCGAACCTGGCCTGAAATCGAACCCGGACCCTGGAGGTGCAAGACGATGTGGCGAAGATGTGGCGATAACTCCCAGCCGAGTTCCTGTAACGTGAAAGTGGTGTTGGTGAACGGTTGTGTGTACAGTTCCCATGCACATGTGCATCACTTCTACAAACTGGTAGAAGAACGTATGCACCATTAAAATGTTAACGTACCTTGAAAAAAAAGAAGAAGAAAAAAAAAGACTCGAACGTCCCACACTTGAGGCGCAATAACTCTTAATCTAAATCTGGGTTTCTGTTAAGCTGATTGGTACAGTACCTACAGTATGTTCACTGTAAAAAGTGCTAAATGTTAGCTTAGTGGTTAGCGATGTCACTTCATACCTCCAGAATTAGGGATTCGAATCTTGCTCTCTAGTCTGTCTGCTAGGAGTTTATATGTTCCCCTTAGACGTGGTAGGTTTCCTCTGGGTTCTCCCTCCAACAGTCCAAAGACATGACTAGGTTTTCCAAATTCCGGTTAGTGGATGTATTTTTTGGATGTAATTTTTTTCCCCTATTTAAAGTGTCCCTAGCAAACCTACACAGGGTAGAAGATTGATGAATGGATGAAAGGATGGATGGATGGATGAAGTGGTCATCTTATGGCTTGGTTGCATGAGGAAACCAAAGACAGGAAAACCTGTTGAGAGAAGCAAGTTCGTTTGAGACAAAGAGCAGACAAAAACAGAGGACGTGTAAGGTTTCACACGGGATGTTGGGCACGATGGAGGTCTGAGCTGAGCCAGTGAAAAGGGAATTGCGATGATCTAGGCGGCTGGAGATATGGAAGCTACAGGAAGTTATAAGGCATCCGGGAACAGAATGTACCAGACTAGAGTTGTAATTCATACGTAGCTCAAAGCATCGAAACGGGTACAGTATATAAGGAAGAAAACACATGGGCCGTGCTGTACTAGGAATATGAGATGATGCAGCCTGGTGGGACCTGGAGTTACTGCCAACATCCTCAGGTTTATTATTTTCCAATAACGGCACAACTTGAAGTGTTTTATTCCTGTTATTCAACCAGCAATTTGGCGATTATTGTTTTTATTCATTAGAGAACAAACAAACCCAAACGACTAAATAAGTATTTATCTCTTCCTGTAGTTACTGTATATATGAGGGTGAGTCAAATATTATCCGCACTCTGGTCTCATCAGTGCTTTCACATTCAGGGCTACTGTCTCCCCGGTCACTGCTGGGACAGATGGACAAAGCGTATTGAAAAATCAAGATCATTATGTCGAACCATTTTTAATTCAAATAAAATCTACAGCCAGAGTGTGGATCATTTTTTGAAAACAGTTGTTTCCTCACAAAAGAAAGGTTGCGTCTTGTCATTTTTCCGGAGAACTCCTCCGTCCAAAGACTAAAACGAATGTCATCCAGAGACACAGTGTAACATGTGGGTTCATAATGGCTGCTTTCTAAGCGCACACCGTCGGATATCCTTGGTTTCTCAACGCCGCATTTATAGTGATGTTTAAAGAAAATAAACACTGCTGTGCATGACACACACGTACCAGCACGACACACACCGTCAATACCGTACTGAAAATAGTCCACTACTCAGAAAGTCACTCTATTCTTGTCCTTTTCCATGGCTACAGTCAGTATGCTTTACCTGACATTATATTCTGAAATATAATAATAATAATAATAATAATAATCTCACCAATCTTCATTCTAACAGCACAGCTCTCCATCTGTAAACTTTAGAAACTTTTTCAACCCACTTCCAGTGACTCACGTTCCCACTGATTCTGATGAATCCCTTCCAATACGGATGGATTCTCACCAATCCGTCGAGCCGAACGTCACACGTTGCTGCCTTTTCCTGTATCATCTACGAAGATCTTGCACGTCCTCAGACGTTCTGCGTCTCTCTCTCTCTCTCGGACTAGATACGAAGCTCTTGCCCTGCCTGATCGAAGGTCATTAAGACACAACCGGTGAATAAGTACAGTATATAAAGAATTGAAGGTGAGCGGATGAAAAATCTGAACTCTTATGCTTTGATTCCAACCCATTTGGTTTTTCTCTCCAGGGCGGGAAAATCCTGTGTGCACCCGAAAGAGAGATTTCAACATAATGAAAGGAAGATTGAGACTCATAACTCGACACAGGCTCTTCTCTCTAAGCCCCTTCATAATCAGCGTTGCCCCCTTTCGACGTATTCCCACTCCTAATGTCACCTTCACTCTGCTCTGCAGCCTGTCAGACTTATCGCCATTTCCTAGTCGCTCGATGGCCGGCTATGTGTGTGTGTGTGTGTGTGTGTGTGTGGTTTTTTTTCCGTTCCCTTTCACCGTTTCACACTCATCCAGCCTCCTCTCTATAACTCTCATCCTCCTCTTCCTTTTCTGCCTGTGGCTATATTCTAAGTGCTCTTCTTTATGCTGAATAATTGAAGGGGGGGAAAAAAATAAAATAAATCTTCCCTTTCTCCTTCACGCCTTTCGTTAACTACGGGGTTCGCTCCTCTGTAGTGGATAAATCTGATAAATCACAGACAGCAGGAGCATCCCAGCGCACTCCCTCGTACATCCAAACCTGACATTAAAAGCACCGCGGAAAGCGACTAGCACGCCCGTTTTATTCAGATTTGTGTGCCGTGGTAGAAAAACGGGTAATGGAGCGTGTTGCAGTGGAAAACAAGTTTAAAAAAAAAAAAAAAAAAAAAAGAAGGGGGAGGGGCATAAAACGACCAAATAATGCAGTGTTGCATTGACACATGAGATGCACTAACGGATTTTAGGTGATTTTTCTTCGGTCAGATCTTTAGATCATTGGCTGAAACAATATAAATTATGTCATTTAAATTTTACTTCCCATAATAGAGGGAGATAAAAAAATATAATTCATAACAAAAAATGCTGAGCATTTGTCAGAGGATACACTATCGCAGGATTTTTAGGGCCTAAGAGATCACTCACAGGTCTCCTAAAGTTGTCTAAAACGTCTCGTTTCGTCCCTTCAGGGAACTGTTTTTCCCACAAGCGTACGTCTTTCCGTCTCTTTTGTTTTAAAGCTCAGCTCACATTAAAAGCATTTTGCAAAACACACAACTGAAAAAACAGCAACAAACACAGAAGTAGATGTTAAGTTCAAGTTTTAATATCCTTCAATAAATTAACATTTAATCAAACATCATTACATCATACATTTACCCAGTAATATATGTATATATTATATATATATTTAAGTCGTTAAGATATTCCTCTATAGCATACTTTTCATTGCAGGTACAGAGAACTTGTGAGAAATGACTTACACGGACCGTACCTTATCCGGTTGTTATTTATTTATTTTTTTCCAGTGCTTGAACTACTAGAACACTTCGGTTCTTCGTCAACCGACGATCCAGTTATTCCAACTTGTAAACATGTATTTATTATACGTTATGTTCTCAAAAATAAATAAAAACACACTAATGTGGCACTAAATATGTAACACTCCCAATGGATTAAAAAAGACTAATACGTTCAGTACCAGTACGGATGTTACGATGAATGCCATAAATACGAATATATCTCGGGACAGCATACTGACTTTTTAAATTTTTTTATTATTATTTATTTTTTTAAATAAAACATTCAGCCTAGATATGGAAGCAAGGCACTCCAGAACAGCTCCCTTTCTCTGAATCCACTTTTTTTTTTTTCCCCCGAAACGTGGCTTTTCACAGTCAAAACCGAAGCGCATCATTGCATTTTCATGGGTTTCAGCTTGTTTTTTTTTTTTGCAGCTCAAACTGATTCCAGTGACTGCATGGATATTGCAGCGTATGTCTGACACTAAAGCAGCAGAACTCAAAGTGATACACACCCCCTAAACACCCCCCTCCCCTTCTCTCTTTCACAGCATACCTGTCACTATTTTTAGTCCCCGATCCATGAGGATCTTTTTACAATCTGCGTGTTAGACTGTAGTAGCTACACCCTGTCTCCCTTTTATCGCCCCGTCTCGTACCTTCTCGAGTGAGAGCGAGGATCAGCGCGTGAGAACTCACGAACCTCACACGACACGCTGACTCGTCACCTCTGTATTTCTCTCCTTTATTGTTATTCGTTAATATGAAGATGGAAAAAAAGAAGAAGAAGAAGAAGAAGTAACATTATGCTCTGGTCTATATGCGGCAACACAGAAACGACGCCATGCCGGGTACTCATTACACGTCTCTCCCTCTACATTATTCAGCTTCTTTCAGTCATCACTGAGTAAAAATGATTTCTATCTCTCAGCCGCCGCTGCCGGGCGGGAGTCCTGGAGGAGCTGATAGAGCGTTTCGTTGCCTTCCGCTGCAGCCTTTCACGCTCTCCTCTCACTCACGCTGCGTTCTGTCTATTACGTCTCCTCCGTCTGCGCGAGTGCGCTCAGAAGCCGTTTTTTTACGAGACGCAGAGAATTGTAACACTGCCTCTGAGAGATTAGAGAGGACGGCGTGAAAGGCTGAAGCAAAAGGCGCACGGACCTTGAGGTTTAAAGGTGCGTTATATCAGGCCTCCTTACAAGCTCACGCTCCTGTGATGCTGCTTAACGAAGTTCTCCCGATCCCTCTGCGGTTGTTCGGTCCCTGAGGCCCCTGATTCATTCTCTTTTCCCTGCCTGAGCGCACTCGCTCTCTTCTTCTCCCTCTCCTGCTCCGCCCCCTCCCTGTCCTCCCCGATCACGCTGCTGACGTCGCTTAAATCTCCCAGGTGCTCCACCGAGTCGCACTTCTCCAGGTCCGAGGCGATGGTCTGCAGGCTGATGACGGACAGCGAGTCGGACCCCGCCCTCTCGGGCCTGTGGCCCCACCCCTCTTCCCTGTGCTTCTCGACCCACTGCCTGGTTTTCTCCTGATCTGCCCAATCGTTATCCAACAGACTCGCTCCGACCCCGCCGTAAGCCCCGGCCTGTATCGCGCCCTCTGCCTCCGCCCCTACCGGGGAGCTCCGCCCTCCGCGGGCTCGGTTCCGTTGCCTGGCTGCCTGGGCGCGCCCCCTCTGAGCGTGGATCTGCTCGCTGATCTGTTCGAGGTTGCGTAGAGCCACGGAGTAGCGCGTCTTCACCTTCGCCACGCGCTCCTCCAGCTGGACCACCTTGGCCTTGTGCTCCTGCGAGGGATTTGATCCAGAATTAGGAAGCAGCAAACCTTGATTAGTTATACACGGCCCAGACAGTAAATAAATACATAAACAAACAAAAATTAATCGACAGCCTTTAACTTTGATTACAGGGTATAATATCTATTTATGAATTTCTGATTAGAGTGCCAACTGTTCTTCATTGGCTTTGCACGTGTACTTTCCACATTGACAATAAAGTTGAATCTAATTTAATCTAATCTAATCTAACAATCGGCTCTTTGAATCTCGTTCATCAAAATTAACGAATCTTTGAGTCATTTAGTTAATTTCGTTCTTTTGATCAGAAAAACAAATAAAATGTTTCATCTCCAGTAAAAAGAATCCCAATACGTCTACATACACAAATTTTGTCTATAGTTCCAGTAATGAAAATATTACAATGAGGCTAAGGACATATTATAATAAACAGAATGAGTAGCTCACCTCTTATATCTTCTAGTCTGAGTCGTTCGTTCTTTTGAATCTATTGCACCGCATAGCGTCTATGGGAGTCACGTGACAAAAGAACGAACAAATCGGGACTTGAACTAACTTGACTGTTTTGTTATTAACGCTCATGAAAATACGCAGAAATTGTATTAAAATTTATCTGCTCTAACAAAAAAACTACTCATTACATCTATAACATGAGCTTTCTCTCAAACTGAATGCACACAAACAAATGAGACAAAAACATCCTTAAGCTGTTCCTAGTCCCCCCCCTCCATGGGCTCTATGGTTCCTGCCCTTCTGTCCTGTCACCCGAAGCGTTTTCCTTCAAAATTATCCTAACGGAAATCTCTCTCATCTCATACCAAAGAGCTTAGCTCTGAGAAACAGTTTGCATATTTTAAGGTTACTGCGAGGACCCTGGCAGGGACTATAAATCAATATGTCCATCAAAGCAGCATGAGCTCTATTTGTGTGGTCAGTGGTAAGGTAGGAGAGAGAAAAAAAAAACCCAAAAAAACAAAAACGCAGCTTTCATTATAAAAGTCATTTGTGTGAGCAATCTACCTCCAGGATGTGGTTGAACTGGGCCTTGAGCTCGAAGTACGGTTTGGATTTGACGATGACCCTCTTTAGCGCTTTCTGTAGAGTCTGTACCCGCGCCTCGGCCTCCTGACACAGCTGCGTGACCCGCTGGTGTTCCCTCTCGCTCCGCAGCCGCTCCTCCTCGGCCTCGTTCACCTGTTAACGGCCACATCAAACGCGTCAGCGATCAGGTTCGCTCGGCGCTAAAGCGTTTAATCCTTTTAAGCGTTTACAATTGAGCCGTATACCGTCACGGCGATAGGCTTTTTACTGGACTGTTATATAGCGCTTAACGTTGTATTCTTTAATGCTATGTCACCCTGATGTTGTCTGTTTTCCAATAAAAGGCATGAAGTGTTTTATCGCTTTTATACCACGGTAACGAGTTTGCATGGTCTCCCTGTTGCCCGTAGGTTCCCAAATTGCCCGTAGTGTTCGTGTGTGTGCCCCGTGGGCCTGAAAACAGGATAAGCAGTATAGACGATGAACGAATGAACACTTTTTTTTTTTTTTTTTTTACAGTAGTTACAGTTAAACTAAACTAATCATTTACTGTTATTCCTTAAATTATAGGAATGATAAACAGCCTTATCCTCCACATCTGCTGGTTTTTCTTCTAAAATACAAAAGAAAAAATATATATATAATTTAAATATATAGTATACAAAGACACAATAATATCATATACAACATATACATTTTTTTTTACATCCTACAACAATACTGGGGATTTCATAACTATGATAATTGATAACTAATATGATAACTATTAGTTAATTATCTAACAACAACAACATACAATTGTTATTTTAAGACATGGAGGTCAGCCTTTCTGGAACAGTTCTTGCAAGAACAGTATTATTAAGTTAATTTGCAAAACCCATCAAGCACCATGATGAAACTGTACCTCATGAAGACCTTCTACCTCTGCTGCAGAGGAGACGTTCATTTAAAGTTAGAAATCACCAATTAACAAACGGCACCTCAGATCAGAATCGTTATGAAGGATTTATAGAGACGTAAGTAGCAGATACATCTTGATATCAACTGTTCAAAGGAGATTATTAAATTTTTTGAACACTTTCAGCTAGGGCTGGGCGATATGGCTGAAAACTGTATCACGATATCAATGTTTCATATCAGTCGAAATGGATAATTATTGATATTTTTTATGACCCATTTAAAATAAGGACCAGGAGGAAAAATATATTACATTTAAACATTTTTATTTTAAACTTAACCTTCCTCTGATCATAATCCCCTCAGTTATTAAGACAGAAATGTCAACAACCATGGAAAACTCAAATAATTAAAATGTAAACATAAGTCTAAAGTCACAATGAAAACTTAAATATCTCTTAACATTTGCAGTAAGTGTTTGCGAAATGAAAGAAAATCTAAGAAATGCGTAATAAAGTGTAATAAAATAGTGCAAAGTGTTAAATATAAACAGAGAAACCTGAGAATTTAGTGCAAGTTTAGTGCTAGGAAGTTCACTGACTGACAAGATTTCTTGCTGCACAGATTCTTTGAACATTACATACAGCTTAGGAATGGCAGTCTTAGAAAAGTACTTTCGGCCAGGGAGAACATAGCGTGGGTCAAGCACGTGTATAAGCTTTTTATAACCTGGCTTCTCGACAGTGCTAAGCGGAAGCATGTCTTTGGCTATATGATATGCCACTGCCTGCGTTATATCTTTGTACAGTTTAGATTTTTTGTCATAAGGCACTGATGCAGAGTACCTCTGCTGCTTGTGCGGTGTTGCAGCTACAGATGTTGTTGGTTGAATACGGCTGTGCTACAAAGGGTGAGCGTGGCTAAGGTGGTACTGTACATCAAGTTCGTGGTATTACCAGTCTTGGCGGAGACGACGGTCTTGCATACTTTGCAGACAACATTGGTCTGACTACGGTCAGACTTATAATATCCCAAAAAACTGCCATACTGGCGAACTGACTTTTCCTCTTTTATTTACAGTTTCCTCGCTCGCTGCATCACTCATTTTCTGCTTATGAAGAGGAATCCAGCAGACCAGCACGAGACAACGATATGGCGCAACCAAGCATGATACTGTTACATGATTGGCTATTTGCGTATCACTCCCTACGTTGCTAGGTTACCAGAGAGCGAGTGCCTTTGCTAATGCAACCAAACTAGCTTCGCAACCTCCGTTTTCTTCTGGCAAAGAATAAAAAAAATATCGAACGGTTTATCGAACACATTTTTTATTGATATCGATCACGTGTCTGTCGCGATACATATCGTTATCGTTTTATCGCCCAGGCTTACTTTCAGCATTGTTTTATAGTGTAGAAAGAAATAAAAATCAGGAACGATCAGAAAGCGTTCCTAAACTTTGTACATAAAATCAGCTTGTCATTAAATTTTACTGAGCAACTTCATTCATCATTTTTCTTTCCTGCCAGTATTTTAATCTGTTTATTATTTAGCGTGACCACTTTACAGATCACCTTCTGTAACTTGTTTCAGAAACAAGAAACACTTCTCTATGCTGTTGTAATTGGAAAACAAAAACCATAAAAACCTTCTGACCAAATACATTTGAGGATTCAACAGTGATGCGATGTAACAGGATGAGATCATCAAACAGCTCCAAACCTGATTCATACATAAATATGAGACTGTTGAGTGGACGAGCCGACGAAACCATCCGCAGTCCATGTCCTGGAATGCGAGGTAGAACAATTCTGCTTTTTTACTTTTTCGTTTTACGTGTTACCACTGTTAAAGCACGAGCTGCAAAGCAGACCTGTGCGGAATCCAAATAATGACACGTAACCTTGATCGGTGAGTGCGGCTAGGCATTAATCACCATCATTGATTGGTCCCTGAGAGCAAGTGTTTAAGCAGCAGGAGGCTGACGGAATCCATGGAAAAGTGTTAATGAGGTAAGAACACTTACCGCTGAAGGACTGCGTTTATTACCTGCGCTCCTGCTAAAACTGCTTTGTATGTGTGTGCTGAGTAATTATGCTTTCTTTTTTTTCTAAGGTTTAATATTTCATCATTTCTACTGATTCACTTTCATCTACCAGCTATGAGCTGCGCATAAAGAAGAAGCCTGAATGTCATGTCGGATTATGGCATTTTAAACTTTTGTGCTTGGGAAAAGCTAAAAGCTAAAAGCTAAAAAAAACGGGGGGGCTACTTCTCTGTTCTGGCTTTTGTCGAGACAGATCAAAGCCTCTTTAAAATGCATTACCCATGTAACCTTGACATTTCAGAAACAGTTTTACCTGGTTAGAGGAGTTTAAATAGGACTGACCGTGTTTAATAAAGTTCTTCATGAATTCACGAGTGCGGTTCTATTTATAGTTAAAGATCTTATTACTTTGGTTTATTCCTTAATCTATTGCTTTTATTGCATATGGTACCTTAGATGTTGCGTGATTGAGCATCTCCTGCCAGGTCGGATCCAGCGTGTTCCTGTCAGCCAGGAGGCCCTGTTCAGCCACGTACACCATCTCCCTCGCGGCCGTGTGCATGGAGACGGCGCGCTCGTAGCGCAGCGCTGCCTTCTGCGTTTCCTGTTGGGCCTGTTGGTAAAAAAGCAATCTCACTACTCATCACGATGCACATTACATATTAACGCACGTTTTGCACACCATGGAACTTTGCACAGTATTCTGCATGTTGTCTTGCTCAAGACTGGACTGATTTCTATATCCCAACTCAATTTCAATTCTATTTAGGGCCCAAGCACTATGACATCAGCCCTATGTCGTCTGTATACTGTAGTGTGTGAAGGACCCTCTTGTTCTAATTAAAGTGCTCAAATAGTCATAAAAATCGTCAGACAGGTTGGAATCTGCCGTCACTAGAATGCCTGAGAGTCTGGGCCCCTGGGTCACATTTAGAGCTCATTGAGATGAACAACTTTCACATTGCATGTCATGGGCTCAACTCAATAGGAAGTCAGTTATTTTGGGTCGTTTGCAGAACGCACACAATGAATTTTGATGTACTCCTCCTAGGGGATTTATACGATCTCCACCAACCCGGGCTCATGTGATCTAAAGACATTTTGGACGCGAAATTGCGGAGGGATTTTTGATATCTCGAACGGGTCAGCCGTGACGATGCCTTAAACTTATGCCGAAAAGTGGGTAATTAAATTTCTGTTCATTATATAAAGTGACATCACATTGAGTAAAATTTCTTCAGCACCTGAGGCTAAACATAAAATTCCCCTTTTCCTAAAGTTATGTCATACTGGTATCTCTATGTCCCCTTTAAACGCACGTGTTCACTGTGTGCCATGTGCCCGGGTGA
>JAQQZT010000021.1:6052868-6063968 GCA_030068275.1 Clarias platycephalus
TTTGTACACAATGTCGATTTTTACAGCCGAAAGTTCACTGGGAAATGAGAAATCCTGCGAATCCTATACATGTGCACAACCGTACGCAAGGATGTCAATCGAAAACGCTTAGTTTAAAACGTGGAGAGAAAAAAAGAAAGAAAGAAAAAAAAAAAAAACAGCTGACTTGTCGGAAGGAAGGAGGAACTGCTGTGTTGGAGTGAAAAGCCTCCAAACAATCAATAAATGGAGGGAACTTGTAACAGCAGGCCATATTTCAGACGGCTAACGTAGTGGAAAAAATGTCACTGCCACCGAGTGTGATGTCTAACTCAGTTTGGGACAAAACGATCCTAAAATGAAGATCGATTCAGAGGTATAGGTTCGGGGGAAAAAAAAAAAAAAAAAAGTCAAAGCAACCTAAAAAAAAAAAAAAAGCCTCCACTGGATGCACAAGGTTGCACCAAAGTTTAAGGTCATGACATGGAGATTGATGGCAGCTCCTGTTAGAGCATTGCTATAATTTTTTATTTTTTTTGCCAAGATATGCTTCAGCTGTCCTGAGGCATAAGCAGGAGCCCCTAAACCATTTTGTGTCCTGAATACCAATTCCGAGCAGATTACACAGCAGCGGTCGCCAATATCGCCTTAAAAGATCCGCAGTCCTACAGAATTTACTTCCAAATCCAATCTAATACAGCTCAGTCCGGGTCTTCTGGGGAATCTGAGCAGCGCAGGCAGGTGCAATAGATCAGGAGCGGAAACTGAATTCTTCGGCTTGTTAGATGCTCGGCGGTATGCTGGAGACGCCTGCGATGGAGAATTAGCATAGGAGAGAAACACTACGTCTTAATAAACGCTTATTAGGCGTCGGGAATTGACGGTTTACGGCTGGATGGAGCGCGCTCGGCGAGAGGCTAACCGGGTCAAGCTTGAGTCCAATTCTCTTTCAATCATACAAACCAATTCTGTTTCAATTGTTTTCAATTACACCCCGTGGCCCTGGCTGAGTGTTTTCCACCAGCCCAATTACGTGTTGGAGATTGGATGCTAACAATGCTAATGAAAAGTGATCTGCAAATCATATCTGGTGTTTTGCCGGGGGTTAATCGTATTAAGGAACACATGGACTGTCTTGCCCCCTGATGATCATTAAGCCAAGGGATAGCCTATTTTCTGGATCGCTTTCTCTACGCTCGTTTAACGGATAACGTTGTTATCGTCCCCGGGTGGCGCGGTGACGAATAATTGAAACAAGAATTAAAATCGTACATGCTTTAGGAAAGATGAGACGCACCTCTTTCGCTAGTCTGCGGGCTTCGTAGTACGGCCGGGCTTTTTCGATGCACGCACCGAGCTGGGAGCCCTGAGCATTGAGTTTGCGTGCTGACTCGGTCAGGATCTTCCTGTAACTCGACCGTGCCTCCTTAAAAACAAGAGATGAATCAAAAAGATTAATTACTTGTGACTGACATATATTTTAAAAAAATACATCTACAACAAATAATTTAAGCAAAATCACACTTCGTGAGTTCTGATCACATCGGATAAAGTTTATCCATCATGTTCTGTTCACTACACACATAGTTCCTTAAGGGTTCTTTTGCAGCTTCCTAACAGGGAAGTGTTTCTGACTCTGGTTTTAGCTCAGCGTTTCCCACACGTAGAGGATACTTGGGCGGATCTAAGTATATTTGCCCAACCTTTTTAAAAATCTGTCCAGAAGAACGATGCCCGTTTATTCACACGAACGGTTTATTCTGTTACCGCGAGAACGGCGTACTGAGAGGCAGAAAATGCATCAAATGCCAGCTGCTGTGAAAAAAAATTTAATAAACAATAAGAAGGCAGTACTGACAGTCACATATGCTCTGCAGAGAAACAAAGAGTTTTGCTTGCTGAACGGGCACCCAGGAGGTTTAACTCTTAAAACTCTTTAGTCAATGACTAAAAAAAAAATATATATATATAAATTTGGGTATCTGATATGTCATGTATAAACAAAGTTATTACTACTTCTAAAATGTGTAAATGTTATGGCCTGGGACTATGAAAATAACATTACAAAAACATTAAAATATACAACATAATATAGAATATACAAAATATACATTTAATTATTGCTACAACTTTTTTGCCTTTTTTCTGTCTACGTTGTACGGAAAAATAGTATACAGTATGTCAATCTATACTGCACAATCCTGACCCCAATAGATATTTACTACAACAAACTTATGCAAAAAATTATTATTATAAAATTTTTTTTTTTTGTCCTTCGTTTCGCTCTGACAGTTTGTTGTATGTAGTAGACCACTTTTGTGCTGGCAGCTAACGCCGGCCCGTTCTACTGGCTACCACCGCAAGTATATCTCAGACCTGTGGGGAAACACTGAAGGTTTTACATAAAACAACTGCGGCCCGAGCATAGAACCTTTATGGGTTTTAGATTTATATACATATTACTTTATGCGATATACACAACACAAACAGTATTTATGTCATCCCGTACACCTGCTTATTCAATCATGTACACAATGCATTACCCGTCATTCAGATACAGGTCAAGAGCTTCAGTTAAATCTTTACATAAAAAATCAGGAGGGCTGAAGAATGTGATTTCAATGATTTGAAGCATGGCATGGTTGTTGGTGCCAGTTTGAGTATTTCAGAAACTGATAATCTCTTGGGATTTTCACACAAATCAGCTTTGGGAAGAAAAAAAAACATCAAGCAGCAGTTCTGCACAAGAGAGTCAGAGAAAACTGCCTGGACGGACTCGAGCAGACAGGAGGGGATATAGTAACTCAAATAATAACGCTTTATAACCAAATTAAGCTGAGAAATTGCTCAAAAACGCATAATACTTCAAACCTATAGATGTGTAGACATCAACAGTGATTTCAGTAAAGAACAGATATCTGAACATTCAGTGGGCACAAACTCACCAAAACTGGACAGTAGACTTGCTCTAATATTTGATGTGAATGTCACTTGACCTCTATCTGCATGATTATATTGTGCCATTGCGTTTCTGCCAAATGATTGAGCAGCACTACAGGGATTCCTATTAAACTGGTTGAAAGGACACTTAAATTAAGGAAGGACAAGGTCAGCGCTATCATCCTCGTTATTACACAGCCAACACGTGCAGTTTGAAGAAATATTAAATCATCCATGTTGAACACAATTGATTAAATGCTATAAAAAATATTTAATAAAAGACAGAAAGGCTTTTTAATTAATAAAAATATTGTCCTTTACACATCTGTTTATTGTTATTGTAGTAAAATCTATCCAGGAGGACTAATCATGATGGCTTGCTCAGATGCAACCCCAAAATGCAACTCACATCCAGCTGCAGCTCCAGTCTGTTTATTTCTTCACTCGCGTGGTTGAGATGCTCCAGTTCCTCCTATCATGGAAAGGTGCAGAAACGTCCAAAATATGAAACATTATATAAAGCAGTAAAAGTGTGCATGCATGCATATACCAGTTAAAGGTTAAGACAGAGCTTTAGAATTTAGATTTTTGTTTAGTGATTTATTTTCTACATTCTAGAACAATACTGGAGATTTCAAATCTATGAAATAACACATATGGAATCATGTAATTAAGTAGCAACAACAGTTCTAAAGTAGTTCATGCAAGAACAGTATTGTCAAGTGAGTTTGCAAAACCCATCAAGCACCATGATGAAACCGGCTCTCATGAAGACCATCCCAGTAAAGCAACAGGGGAAGTTCATTTAGGGTTACCGGCCCCAAAAATCACCAATTAACAAACAGCACCGCAGATTAGAGACTGTAAGGCATTACAGAAAACAAGTAACAGACACATCTCAATATCGTCTGTTTAAAGGAGATTATTGCATATTTTGCACGTCTTCAGCATTGTTTTACATTGTAGAAAGAAATAAAAATCAGAAGAGACCATGGAAATAGAAGATGTGTCCAATGTCGCACATTTTAAGATGATACAGCACACAATGTGGTGGCCAGTTCATGTGACCGCTCTTCCTGGAATAGCTTTGTGTCTATAGGTGTGATATCCTGGTTATTCAGTACATCGTGGTCGTCAGCTGACTTAATTTTATTGCCACATAACATTTCTGAGCCTAGACCTGAGCAATTGATGTAACCCCAGATCATAACACTGCCTTCAGAGGCAGTGCATCGCTGACACGCCCATCACTCTGGAATACACTCAATTTGGACTCATCACAACACGTGACCTTTTTCCATTGCCCCAAAGTCTAATCTTTATGCTCGCTAACATACTGAAACCTTTTTTTCTCCTGATGAATCTCACTAACAAGTGCTTTTCTTATGGCCACACAGATGTTTAGTCCCAATCCTGTGAGTCCTCATCATATTGTATGCGTATGGAACTACTCTTACTTTCAATACTAAACAGCTCTGTGTTTTACTGTTGATTTTTATTTAACCATGCAACTTCAAGTGTTTAAATGATCTCCATTCATGATTTCTGACCACATTTCTTCCCACAAAAATGACGATTCAGCACCATCCTTACAGGATTTGATAATGTGTTGAAGGGTTCTTGATTCAGTTCCAGTAATTTCAGATCTGCTTAGTTGTTTTCTTTGCTTGATTGATTGATGTGCCTCTCGCCCGCCCTCCCTCCCTCTCTCTCTCTCTCTCTCTCTCTCATATATATATATAAAGGACAGACAGATAAGCCCTGAAAGCACACTTTTTTCCCCTGTATTCAAATTATGTTTTGTCATCTAAATCAGTACCGTGGCTAAACAAAGCCATTATTAGTTAACATAATAAAGGGTTTAAAAAAAAAAAAAGTAAATTAAATATGTCTACCTGTATTCTAGGGTCCAGTTCTTCATCTTTGTACTGATCCTCTTCCTCCTCATCCACCCGCACTGTGATCCCCCCGGTCTCGACACACCCAGCCTCGGATGCTGGGCCATTGATGCTGACCACAGTGTGTTTCCTCTCCTCCTCTGCCTCTACACCGGGAGTCTCCCCCCTCCAGTCCCCGGGCTCGGGCTCACCAGAACCGGGGGGATTCTCACGCAACCTCCCCGGCTCCATCCGCGGCCTAGAAGATGAGTAAGTCGGCCCGATTATATTAAAAATTATACGAAATTATAACAACATTTAGTATGTATGAGAAGTGAAAATAGAAATGATAGAACTTCAGATAGAAATTTGTGGCCGTTTTTTCTTTAAAGAGTATAATTATTGTTTAAATAGCAAGGCAAATGTTAGCATGCTAGCTATCTGGCTGCTATTGACAGCAGACCAAACCGTTAGCCAAGTGCTAATACAATATGTTATCGTTTTAATATACAAAATTCAGAGACTAATATAATAATAATAATACTTTTGAAATGATTACTACCTTTGTTTGAGTGTATTAGGTCTCCTCTCATCCCCTGCTCTCTCCGGCCGCAGTAAGTGTGTATGTAAAGGGTTTCCCCCCTCCCTGCCTCATCCTGGAAGATCCACTGGGATAACCCTCTGCTTCCCAAATGGCACACTCTCACTCCTCCACATGCTGACATGTCCAGCACAGGAGAATCAAAACTCCTGACCATTCTCACACACCAGAGCATTTATCACTCACTCATCGCTGTCTATACCGCTTCATCCTGTATAAAGGGTTGCAGGGGGCCTGGAGCCTATCCCAGGACATTTAGGGTACGAGGCAGAGTACACTCTGGACGGGGTGCCAATCTGTAGCAGGGCACACACACATACACAAACTCACACACTGCATGTCTTTAGACTGTTGGAGGAAACCCACCTGGGGAGAACATGCACTCAGACCCCGAGGCAGGATTCGAACCTGCAACCCTGGAGGTGCTAACCAGTACACCACAGTGCTGCCAACACTTATTAAATAACGTTCCATCTATCTAATCAGAAAAACTCCAACGAGTTTTCAATTGAAGCTACTCAACTAATGATTACTGTTTCCCAGAATGTTCTGGCAATGTTTGTTTTTGGTTCCTTAAACGTTTTGAAAACACATTCCTATTTGGTTTCCCGTGTAGATTTCCTTTTACCCCAATTAATTTGCACATTATGATCTTGAGAACATTGCCTGAATGTTTCCACAACATTAAAAACCCTTAGGGTGTCACCTCACACCACCAGGGCCTGGGTTCGATTCTCCCCATTCTTGGTGGGTTTCTCACTCACTCACTCATCTTCTATACCGCTTTATCCTGTCTTCAGGGTCACGGGAACCTGGAGCCTATCCCAGGAGACTTAGGGTACGAGGCAGGGTACACCCTGGACAGGGTGCCAATCCATCACAGACTTTCCTCCCACAAAAACATACAGTTCCCAAATTTCCTGTACTTTATGAGTTTATGTATGTGCCCTGCGATGAATTAGCACCCTGTCCAGGGATTACCCTGCCTCGGTCCCCAAGTCTCTTGAGATACAGGATAAAGCGGTATAGGTGATGAGTGAGCGAGAGAGTAAAAACCCTCACTGTAACCCATCACAGATTGGAGAAACTGGTAGTGTTGGTCTGCTTAGTTGTAAATGATAACTAAATCTTCAATCCCATGATTTTTTTTTATTATACGGCTTTGGGCAGCATTAGTGGCTTAGTGGTTGGCACTGTCACCCTTGAACCTCAAATGTCTGAGTTCGATTCCCACCTCGGGTCTGTGTGCATGGCGTTTGCATGTTCTCCCCTTTGCTTGGTGGGTTTCCTCCGGGTAATCCAGTTTCCTCTCACAGTCCAAAGACATGCAGGTTAATCTCATTGGCTTTCCCCAAATTGCTTGTATTACGTGCATGATTTGGGTCTAGGTTAGGCTCCAGCCCAACCCGTGCCCCTTTATAAAGGATAAAGCGGAATAGATGATGAGTGAGTGAATGTTTGCAACATATCCTATGCATGTTTTTATTGCATGGCTTAATTGTATTTTTTTTAATCATTTATAGTCATTTCCTCCTATTTTTAGGTTAGTCATATAAGAATTTCGCTACATATAACACAGTGTATGGTTGTGTATGTGAGAAATAAAATGTGAATTTCTTCATACTTTCAGTTTGGGCATTTACTCAGCCTCTTTCCAGACACCCTGTGGATTCACACAACTTATCACTGACAGCAGCGTGTTACACTTGGTGAAACGACATCTATTTTCTTGTACACTTAATTATTTGATCCTGCGTTGCTAACACATCCATAACATGTCATCAGCAGTGACTGCAGAGGCACGTTTAAAAAAAAACAATAACCAATCAAAGTACAAATTACACCAAGATACAAAATACATAATTATATGGTTTGAACAATAGACCTGGATAATTACAAGCACAGATTTTCTCAAGAGCTTGATTACAGACTTGAGGCATTAAAAATATATAGCAATCAGAAATGATATGATATTTTCTTTATTCAGTGAGAGTATATGCCTGATAGTCATGTACCCGAGACCCATATAAACCTCAACCAAAGGTCTAATAACAGTAAAACAGAGCTGCTGGCAGGTAGGAGATTTTTTTTGTTGTTGTTTCATTAAATATCATGACCAGCCATCAGTAGGAATATAGTTTCTACAATCTCTCTCTTAACCTCTGAGGTGCCACACTTTTATTCATTCTCCTTAAGGGAAAAACTGAAACCTTTTATCCTTACAATTCAAAACAGAAAATTGCAGAACCTTGAATATTTACATTTACATATAAATTCATCTTTTACAGCAGTTGTTCCCTATAAAAGACGGTTACAAATGGCAACCATTAATTATCCCAAGAACCCCATGAATAAATCATTCATGAACAATAAAACCTCGCCAAAAAACAAAAATACCACCATTTCAGAAGGGTCTACATCAAGCAAAGAAAGCAACTAAGGAGATTTGAAATTACTGGGTTAACAACCCTTTAACACATTATCAAAACCTGGAATAACGATGAACCGTCAACTTTTCGGCAGAAATGTGGTCTGAAAAACAAATTGTGAATGAAAATCACTTAAACACACCGGATGGGGATTAAACAGTTGTGTCCCCATAAGAAAAAAGGCTTGGATTTGCTAGGGAGCATTGAGGAAGATTGGACTTTGGAGTGATGAAAAAAAGGTGCAGATTGAGCCTATTCCAGAGTGATGGGCGTGTCAGGGTAAGAAGGACACTTATGAAGCGATGCACCCATCATGAATAGTGTCCACTGTACAAGCCTCTGGAGGCAGTGTTATGATCTGGGGTTTCTTGAGTTGCAACGTTATGTGGCAATAAGTCAGCTGACGACCTGAATCTAATGAATGACCTTTTATTTTATGACATCTATGGTGTCTTTCTTCCATGACGGAACATATTCCAGGAATCAAACTGTGAATCCAGTGTCTAACAGTATCTAATAGTGCTTGGGCTTGAACCCCTCACCTTCTGATTAAACAACCAAAGCCTTAACAACTTAACCATCACTGGCCATGAAAATATTAGCTTGTTGCCTTTTCGTGCATCAGAAACATTTTCTTTATCTTCAAGCGCAGTAATGACATGACAATTAAAAATGAACCAACACCTTTTTATTCACGTACAAATATTTCACATCATCTTATTCTTTCAGTCCAATATTTTTTTAATCAAACATTTTACTAGTTTATTTAAGGAAAGTAGAAAAAAAAACTGCTAAATGGATTTGTGTACAATATCAGTTCAGTTAAAGCCACCCCTGGCGTGATGGGATTGTCTTTTTTTCTCCATACTATGTGTGACTCTTCTGCCTCTTCCAGAACCTCTTGACCTCACTGTGTCCATGAGGCGACACCACCATGACCCTGTGCTGTGGGTTCTGCCACACCAGTACTCCCAAACCCTGTAAAAAAAAGAAACGTGGGTCAATCAACACACTTTTTCATATTTCATCTCACATGTACAGTATATGGCAAAAAAAAAAAAAAACTAAGTCTAATCTGAACGCTAAAAAGTGGTTGATAAATTTTTAGTAAGTAATAATAATATACTGTAAATACTGCAGCCTTGAAAAAAATGCTTGCTGCTTTACAAAGTGATCTATTTAGATTCCTAAGTTATACTTTCCACCAATGATTGGAAAACAAAGTTGGCTTCAAGGTTTATTAATGGATCGTCCTGATCTGGAATCATTTCCATTTTCTTGAATTCACACAAGGACGTTCTATATAATCAGATTTTAAAAAGGTGCGTCACCAGAAATTATACCTTCATATATTACAGGCTGACATTTTGGCTGATTAGATTAAAAAAGGAAGAATTTGTGGGAAAAAGTAGTTGATTGTGAGCAGTGTTGGGTGTAACGCGTTACAAAGTCCCACGTTAGAGTACTTGGATTACTTTTTTGATGTAACGAGTAATCTAACGCGTTAGGTCCGCCATTTAGGTACTCAGTTTAGTTACTTTTTCAAAAATGTAATCCGTTATTCAGACAATTTATGTAATCCGTGAGCCAGACAGCAGTGATTCCGTTAGTGTGTGTGAGAAAGTCGTCCTACAAGCCCCGCCCCCCTCTGTTATTCCTGCTGTTATACCCCTATCTCACCTATGCGGTTTGACTACGCAAGGACTGGCGAGCGTGCGGAAAGATGGAAACCTAATCACAGCGCCAAAACCCGCGGTGAATCATGATGAACCGCACTTACGGCCACCGCGCGAAACCGCGTAGGTGACATAGGGGTATTAGTAGTTACGGACTTAAGTAGTGTTTACGGACTTAAAAACTGTACAACAAGAAATGTAACCGTTAACAGAGGAAAAAAAAAAAAAGTGTTATGTGCTTCTTTAACTACAAAAAATTTAGTGTTAACAGATTGCTGATGTATAAGAAAACGAAGCGATGGTTATTGTTAAATAATCTCTTTCACATTAGGGACAGTAACTATCCTTGATTATATATATTCCTCATTGTAACACACCTATCAGGCCCCTAATGTACTTTTATTGCTTAAGTACCTTGAACATTATGGACATCAGAATGCACGGCTCAGAGCGCTACAGTAGGACATGAGGGTCACGCATACAGTATAATGATACAGTATATCATACAGAGAGAGAAAAGTGGAATACATTTAGATACCAACCTGAGCCCTGTCGCGGAGAACCTCGAAGTCAGCCTGTGACAGAAATTGGTTGTACAACACGCCTGAAACAAAGAGCAGAAACAAAAAAAGTGCGTGAACGGAGGAAAGTGATGAGAACGGTGGAGCTTTCTGCAGCATTCAGTGCCAGTATTTCTATTAAAGGAAATTAGATCGTGTGAATGACTATTATCGCTCGACTACGCCCGAGTGCCATTGACATTCAAAGGTCACAGGGGAGAAAAAAAAAAAGAGGGTGTAATAGAGACTTCATTCTCCTCAGGAGTTGTCGTGGATACCATTTGTCACGCTTGTAGAAGATTTATCCCAAGCACATTCGATTCACCGCGGATTAAATTGCTTCCTCGTTATTCAGCGCTTCATATAGACTCGGCTGCGGCGACTCATCCAATCATAATACCGTCAATCCCGTGTAACCCAGATGTCAATAAAGCGTGCGGCACCGAAGCCGGAACGTTCAGACGTGACATTTTAAGACAGCTTTGCGGTTTAGATAAATAAGTAAATTAATAAATGTGTTAAGGACTCAGGCATTCGGTTCAGCAGCACTGATCATGTCGCGGCAATATTACACCTCAATTCAAAGCTGACTCATTAAACTGTGCACTTCATGACGAGAGTCAAAACAAAACAGCAGTCAGATTTGTACTGATATTCAGATGAGAGCCTGTCGAACCCACGTCGCTTAGTTGAATTTATCCTGTACGTATGACTCACTGCATACTTTTCACAACACTTTATGAGGTGAGTCAGGTGTGTTAGAGCAGAGAAAGAGCATTAAAAGCAATACATGGCAGTGTACACGGGTGATACGGCACAAAATAGTGATTTCTTTTTTTTTTTTTACAATGCAGAAAAGCCAACAACAAAATCAATTAAAATTAAAACACACTGCTTGGTCAAAAATGGCGCACGCTTTTTAGTATTTCTTTTTATTGCTTTTTAGTATTTCAGTTTTTACGTTATATATGGAAATACTGAATGATTTTGTACATAATTATGCAGACATGATAAACATATAACAAAATTGGTACAGCA
>JAQQZT010000021.1:6095701-6121608 GCA_030068275.1 Clarias platycephalus
CTTCTTTTAATTTATTTTAAAAAGCCTGCGTTGTCCAAAAACATAATCATTTGTTTGGTGTGACACAGCGCGCTTCCAGATGCAAGCCGCCAGTAAACACCGACGAAGAAGAAGCGCTTACGTCACCCACAAAGTGAAAAGAGACACAAACAATTTAGCTGTGTATTGATTTGAGGGAGCGTTACTTAACTTAACTTAACTTTCAGAGCTAAAAGTCATTTGAAATAGCCTTTTTCAGTTTTTGCATCTGAGAATGTATGGCACTGTAATGCACTTAATTCATCTCCGTCAACTTTAAGCTATTCCTTGTATTGTAAATAATGACTGTTTATTTTTGATAAAATGCTGTATGCATTTAAAAAATAAAGGTAGATTTTTCTAAAAAGAAAACCAATTAATCTTTGTTTCTCTTATATTTTACATTGCTGTTTAATTAAGCAAAAGTAAAATTTATCCGATTAATCAATTAAATTTTTGGTCGAATACTCGATTACTAAAATATTCGATAGCTACAGCGCTACAACTACCTGTCCAAACTACAACACTCACTATAATGTGCAGCCCACTTTATGGCTCTCAGTGTCATAAAAAGTGACGTCACCGCTTTCCCTAAGAAAATTAAGCTTTATAAATAACTTTTATGTCCTACTCTGAGGTAGGAAGATTTTCAGTCCTGTATGAACTTTGAGCCCGATTCCTACGAGTGATTCTGAGACGCTTAGTCAATATGGACCCTGGTTTTTACTGTTGATTTTTATTTTTTTTAACCATGCAACTTTTCCTTCCCCGCGTTCCACCTTTGGGTTCTTAACCCAGTTCCAGTTATTTAAAATCTTCTTAAATAATTTCTTTACCAAATAATTTGACCCTTCTGAAATGGTGTTTTTTTTTTTTTTTAAAACAAAACTATACAACAGTACGATTTGAAGAACGTGCTAAATAAAATGACACATGGGTAAACCAAATATAAAGCCCAAAATGCCGAGCCATCTAAATCTCTCAGTGTTAGAAATTCAGCAAATACGAGTGAACAGACCGCAGACGGCTTTGGCTCTCGAGAATCCAAAGTGTTTGTTTGTATTTGCGTCTCTCTCTCTCCGGGTCATGACAGAACTTCTCCAAAGCTTATTTAAAGAGGACCGAGATGAGAGTATGAAGCAGGCCTGGAGAGATAAGAGAACAGCAAGATTTATCACCTCTGACCTCGGTCTGTTCCGTCTCCGAAACTCACCAAACCGAAAAGACAAGAAATAAGAAATACGGCATGCCGAGCAGCCCTGAAATAGGATACGTGATCGAACGTGAAACTTTCAGGCCGAAAAAGAAAGTAATCGTCAAGCGAATGATTAGAGGCAGTCATCAGGCTGTGATGCGTTTAGTGCCACTTTGGTAAACAATAATCCTCCAAAGGATTTAATTTTATCCATGTGAAATAAATAAACAGATTTACTGTTCGCTGCTCGTGCCCTTATATGTTGGTTTATGATGCATGTTTGTTTCTATGTGTCGCTTTAATTAATTAATAAAAATTTTCATTTCTCTCTGTGCTGCAGTTGAGCAGACGCGATAAAGCGGACACGGAGGAGAGACGTGTGTAGAGGACGCCTGCGTTTCACACGGACTGTTAGCGAAGATCAGTGAGAATGTACACCAGAGAAACTAAATCTGTAGATCTAGTAATCCAGCATTTACACGGGTTTTGAAATTGTCTCTGATGCTTATTGTTTATTTAAAAGAGAGAGGAGGAGGAAAAAAAGGCTTTGATTATTTTAAGCTATAGAACCAAGATGTTAAAAAAATATCTGTGAAGGATTTTATTTACCTTTTCTAAGGTTTCATTCATTTCCTATTAAATTTATTTTCTTTTGATTATGTTACTGGTCTTTTTTATCATTATCATCATTATTTTTATTACGAGTGCAGTGCCTGTTTCATTTTCGTTTGCATGTCCGGGTCAAGCCACGTGATCTCGATCGTAACTGAAGCATCAGTGTAAAATAGCCGAGTAGTAAACTGTTAGTTATTAATGAAGGCATGATGGATATGGAGTTGTTAAAGAGTGTTACTGTGCCTGATACACTAATCTGTGTTAATCTATGTTTAGTGCTTATCGAGAAAAAAAAAAACAATCACCACCACTTTGTTTGTTTGTTTAGTTACAGCTATACTTTTATCCTAATAATGTTAAACATGTTCAATATTGTATTGAGTTAACGTTAGTATTGAAATGCTCGACAGTTAAAAAGGTGCATTAGGTACAGGTTTTCCTTTTTATATTTCAGAACCGGTTGCAGTTGCAATCACAAGTTGTCGTAAACCTACAGCAAAGTATTAACCTGTAAGCTTTTCTTTTTAACAGAAAAAAAAAAAGAAAGACAACACTGTTTTTTGTTTCCTACATAATGCACCCTAAGGACTTTTTGGTACTTCTCATAGCACTTACCAGTATTCAGATTTTCATAATTAAATACAAAAATGCAAACTGCTGTTGTGTCAGTGCTGTTTCTTCTGATTCGGGTGCTCTTTAGCAGCTTACGTGAGGAATAAAAACCCTTCATGGTGCTGTGTTACAGGAGATGATTAACTGTCATGTTAAAATGGTAAAAAGTGTTTAGTTCCTTTAACTCCACAGGATTATCGTATCATATATCAAGTCTTTCATGTGGTGGACTGTTGAAATGTTCTGACGCTGAAGATGCCTTCTAAAAATTCCAAATGAACTTTTATCTACTCACAGACAACTCTCACATCAAACGTACACACATTTTTAATTGTTAAATAAATTTGGATTGGTAACGTTGTGGAGTCCCGTTGTTGGCTTTTAATATAGAAACGATAAGGGTGTAAGACTGAACTGTTAATACAAGCCTACGATTTTTGATCAATCAGAATCGAGAAACAACCAAGCCGTTGTACAGGTAGTCCTCGACTTGCGAACGAGTTACGTTCCAGGAGCACGTTCATAAGTCTGATTTATTCTTAAGTCCGACTAAGTGAGTCTTATACGCATTTGACCAGAATATACAATGTAAAGCAAATCAATCCACTTGACTAAATCTCTGAGCCCTTTCTTTTTTGGGGATTTTTCTCCAATTTTTTCCCTAATTTTTGTCGTGTCCCATCTCTCCCCGTCACTAGGGGGCTCCAACATTAAGGGGGCTCCAACACACTGCCTTCATGTGACCAAAATCCATAACCATGCCTAAGGAAATGAATATCATACAAATGTAACTGTTGTCGCCTAACCTTTAAATCGCGAGGGGAATCCCAGACGTCATTTTGTCTCCGAGCTGTTTTCCACTGTATTGGACTGTGAAAATTAGGATTATTCACCATCAGAACAGCTTTACAGGACAGATATTTTCTATTATCGTGATCCCGGACTGATTTATTGAAACCGGTGAGGCCGACTCATTTTTACCGCACCCCCACGCGGGCACACATACAATATACTGGACTTTAGACGTTTTATTAATTCACTTACACGCTGAAAACACTGTATATAATTGTAAATATCGGTATCTGGTGCATTGCAGTGTCTATTTTTTTGTACAATACACATGAGCTACTTCAGTGATTGAACCGGAAATAGAACTGCGGTCCGCTCATATCCGCTCGTTTATAAGTCAGGGGGCTACCTGTATATTTAAACAATCTCTCACTAGCAGGAGTGCTGTTGTACCGAATATCAGCACGGCTGCGATGAGGACAAAGCTGTAAGGTTCCACAAACACCATGATTAGTTTGTTGATTTAGCCAGTTATTTTGCTCTGCACAATAACAAATCCTCCACATCTGACAGCAACCAACGGTCTGTGTTATTAACGGGTGAAACTAGTGTTAAATTCTTACCAGTACTATAAGGGATGGCTTTGGGCAGGCAGCTGCTCTCTCTCTCCTCAGTACTGTGGGCCGTACAGAACGTACACTAACCGACACTTAGTGTAATTAACTATTGTAGAACACCTATGACATGGGTAGATACATACAGTTAAATGTTCCAGTGCTGTTATGGTCCATTATCACCAGTAATACAATGCATCTCGTCCAATCAGATTTCTCCGCTGGAAATAACTATCGAAAAAAATATGTCGATTTTAGTTTATCTTCAGACTTCCCTTCCGTGTCCGTCAGTACCAGTGAAGGACAGGAGCTGTGGCCTTACTGCAGTTTAAGAACATAAGCGCAGAAATAAATCATCTTTTACTGCCAGAGTCAATAAATCTTTTACGCCTCTTAAAAGGGGAGCTACAGTACATCCTTACCCTCAGGTGATGTTCATCTTAGTGCTTTAAATCTTCCAAGGTTGAAAACCCTCACTGACTGACTGTCTCTGTTCATCCAAAGATTTTTATTCATTACTCAGTTATTTCCCATCAAGCATAGATCAAGTAACAATCTATTGTTCTTTTCTACGGTATACATATCGTCAGAAGTGCATTTAATTTTAAGACGTTTAGCAAATTTGAGGCGATGGAGAGAAATGCGCATCTCTGACCCAGTTTATAAGATTTAAATGCTTCAAAGGAAACCGCATGATAACGATCTGCAAATAACACGAGCCAAAATCCACGGAGAAACTGACATTTCACACATCAGCTAATCAGATCGTTTGATGTTTTACCGTATGAAAGATCTGTATTTAACTTAAAAATGTGATTTAACTGCTGTTAAATGTGTCGGAGTGTTGCAAAGGTTTACACCAGGATGGTGGAAATAAGGTTTTATATAACTAGTTAATTATTATATATAGTGTTTACGATGTCCAACAGACATTTATCTCAAGTGTAGACAAAATGACTTTAATTTATGCATCGTTTAAACATTTCCTCGACCTCCATGTTAACCAAAGCTGACCTTTTTTTTTTTTTTTTTTTAACTCCAGCTTTATATTCTGGTTCTCCTTCATTCAAGTTAACAGTAACTAAAGCAAAGCCCGTCTAGTTTTCCTCAATGCTTACGGATAAGATAACAGGAAACAAGTACAGGCGTGTCGGCAGCACAGATCTTTACAACAGGAAGTCAACAGGATGAGAGAAGTGACAATGGACATCAGGGGAGGAACAAATGGGTGTGAATGAGGGGTGTGTGTGTGAGTGTGAGAGAGAGAGAGAGAAAGTTGCAACAAGTGAAAGAAACAACAAGAAGGCACAAACGTTTGCATTTAAAGCTTGCGCGAGTTTCTTTCGAAAGCAGATTTGAAAGATTAACATTTAAATGTCTAGGAACAATCTGCTGAGATTGGGACGAGACTTGTAAAAGGCAAAAAAGTTAAATACAGATCTTTCATATATAACGTGTGTTCTGACACCTTTCTATCAAAACCAGCATTAACCTTCATCTCAATTTAAGCTACACTAGCTCTTCTGTTCTATTGGATCGGTCTACGCGGGCCAGCTTTCGCTCACCATGTGTACCAGTGAGCCTTGGCCATCCATGAGCCCGTCACCGGTTCTCCTTCCTTGTACCACTTTCGGGATGTCCTGACCACTGTCACCTAGGAACATCTCACAAGAGCTGCAGTTTTGGAGTTGCCCTGACCCAGGAACTGTAACCAATGAATGTGAGAAGGGCCAAATTTTAATGTCTCATGACAATGGTGGGATATTAGGCAGCAAGTGAACCTTTTTTGTTCCCCTGAAGTTGATGTGTTGGAAGGAGAAAAAAATGGGCAAGCGTAAGGATCTGAGTGACTTTGACAAGGGACAAATCGTGATGTTAGAGAACTATGGGATGTTCTGCAGTGGTCAGGACATACCAAAAAGTCATCCATGGAAGGGAAACCGGTGAACTGGCCCGTGTAGTCCGATCCAGTGGCAGCGCTAGTGTAGATTAAAGTGAGGAAAACAAACAAACACCCAATGCAGGTGGTCATAATGTTCTGTATGATCAGTGTACTGTACAGTGTGTGTGTGTGTGTGTGTATGTGTGTGAGAAAAAGTGAGAGCGTTCCTTAAACCAAATGCAGCTGGAGTGAATTACAATGCATGAGGTGCGGCGGTGCATACAGAGAGAGTGTTTATTAGTACAAGTCCAAAGATTCATTGCTGGTGTCAGGTTTTGATAGGCCGTCGACGCGTACCATTCCACATGGATTTTTTTTTGTTTCGTTTGCTACAGTTATTTGGTTGGTTTGGAATAACTTAATTAAAGGAACTTGAGGGGGGTGTACTGAAGTGATAAAGTAAAAACCCATTAGGAATAAAGCAAAAGGGCAAACTTGTTCCACGTGTACACACTGTAGATAATACAGTCTAGAAAGTTCTAGAAATAGCGAGTTTAAAACAGTTCATGTTTCATCGTTACTCTTTTTTTAATTGTTGGCCCACAGCAAAGTGCGCATCTTCTTGGAAGGAGTTGACTCCGCCTACACCCTGGTTAATCCATAAAAGGGCAAATGGGTGGAGCAACAGAACCAGGCTGTTGGTTGGAGCTTACCTCAGTCTATTTACCTCAGTTACCACAAGCTAGCTAGTTTAGTTTTAGCTTAGCTAAAATGCCAGTAGTGTGGCTAATGTTGAATTATATGCTAAGGTTAATTAGCATCTGGATGAACTCCATCATGCATTCACCACACCATTCCAGTTAGCTGGTTAGCTAAAGAGATGCAGCTAGCAGTTTGACACCTGTCACCTCTCAAATGCTGCTAATTATTAATAATTTTACCTGAGGATTTACATAAAAATTCACCCTCGTGAAATTTTTCATGAATGGAAAACATTTAGCTACGGAGACCAAAACTGTACTTTATACCAGGTTGTTTATTTCTGTTGTAAAGTTATAATTTTTTAACATGGGCCTCTATGAGGATTGACTCAGACTCCTAGTGGTCATGTGAGGAACTGCATGTTTTGACTCATTTTTCATTCCCCAGAAATTGCTGGAGGCAAAACAAATATATTAAAACAGTATGTTTATATGATTATCCAACTGCTTATTTATCAATGGCGTTGTTAAGAAAACTGTCTCACTGATCGTAAAATCCTCCCAAGGGTTTCTATTTTTTAATCACATATTTAATTTTTTTTCTGGAAGCATTTCCTGATTTAATAAAGTAGACCAAAAATGCTCCAGGAGGAAAGTTTAATAAACCGCTACGACAGTGGATCTGTGATCGGGTGATACGTTTGTTCGTTTTATTCCTGTCGGGGTTCGCAGGCTGTCCCAAAATCATTGCTCGTAGGGTGGGAATACTGTGGCCTGGATAGGACACACACACACACACACACACACACACACACACACACTCCCACCTAGGGGCAATTTAGTGTAGCAAACATACAGTAATTTACAAGGTATGAGGAAATGAAAGAGTACAGAGTGAAGCCAAACAGACAGTACACACACCACGCTGTTTCTCATCAAGTGAATGAGAAAGTTTTTCCGAGTAATTTCCATCCCCAAAATCGCTTAGTCATGTCGATCCCAGAGACTGAGGATTTAACTTCGTCACATGATGCTGCGCCCACACCTCTTGGTTACGTCGACTTGTACAGCAACAAGTCTTACAAATATCTTTTTATACATCTTGTGGAAACAAAAAGAGGTTTCTTGCATACGGACGTATCAAAATAGTCTTTTATTATCAATGTATTAAATTTAGAAACACATCAGGCAGTGGTTTTATACTTTGTCGGACAGACATATCAAACCCAAACCTTCCCACAAATACAGCATGTTTTAAATTAGTATCGATCCGTCCTCTCGTCCGGGGTCTACTCGGATCCGCGGAAAAGACCGCGGTCTCCGCGGGTCACTGCGACAAACCCAGAAACTTAGGATATCTTTTAATCTTAACTTGAAAGTGCTCCCAAATTCTAGAGAACGTTGTAACGTTCACGTACTTCAAGAAAAAGTTTTGGTGCTTCTTCACATGTGGGACCTTCGCCCAAAGCAGTGCTCCTTTAATAATAATATTTTTTTTTTTTTTTTTAAAAGGTACGTAAAATCTACTTTTTTTTCCTCAAGATAAACGTGGATTATACCTTCATTAATAAGTCAGGAGCTTGATTAGAACGAGCTGGAAACTCTCACCGGGTGAGAGATCTTTGATGATAGTCACTCTGAAAAATATACAATTTAGCAGTGGTTATGACATGACGATCCTTCAAAAGAGAACGCCCTTTACTCCAGCTCTTTTCTCAGTATGATTACGGTATGTGCATGAGGAAGTGGCTTCTTTTTAAAAAATTATTATTTTTTTGTATTGTCAGCGTTGGTGTCGTTCCCAGTACACCTGGGCTTGAACCCTAAACACATGTTCACACTAGCAAGTGATCGAGCGACAGGTGTTCCATACAAGGTGCGTGACACGTACGGAGCCGTCATTTGAATTTGACATTCTCAGTTCTATGCAAATCAGGCATGGAGCGCTCAAGCGACAAATGCAAACGACCGGCTCCCTCCCTTAATCACTATTCTCACATGACCATTTTCAGACTCGTGTTTAGTTTAGTTCCCTTTCTAAAGCCTTTGGTGTGAAGGAAATGAAAACGTTAAAACAGTAGTTAAAAAAAAAAAAAAACCCTTTTAAATAATAATAATTTTTAAAAATCCACCAGTGCGCACCTGACGTGACGTTGTCGCCTTGCTAGTGTGAACGCTACACGTACATCATCGGAACAGAACGAAGCTGCCTTCCTTCATGAAACCTCTCACATTTTGACCGAGCACACCCGTCTCCACCATGCGACGTGTTTTCTTTGGTTTAGGAGGACAATCGTCGTCTCCGATACCCTGTCCACATCCCATTGTTGAAACCCTTCAGCTCCAGCTCGTGTCGTATTTTGTCCAGCCCTCAGGTGGGGCCAAGTAAATCCTTCGACCGCGCGAGAGAAAGCTGACCACGCCCCTGTAACCGGCACGCGGGACGCCGGACTTCAAGTCGTCCATCACTCCCAGATTCCGGGCCGAGACCTTGAAACTGTCCCTGCTAGAGTACTGCACCCGGAAAGGTCCCGAACCCTGCGAACTACCACCCTGCTGCAGCTCCTCGGCTTTCACCAGAGGCGCGCTGTACACTTCCTTATTAAAGTTTTCATCGTAGTGCTCCCTGACCAAGTAAGACAAATCCTGTTTAGTGAAAGGCACAAATTCAGTGTTGAGTTTAATGTAGCGCAGGTACTGGTCGAAAAACTGACCCAGACTGACTCCTTTCCGGCCGAACGTCATAGTCCTGGAGATTTCGGGCCGGATGCAGGAACGCTCTTTCCTTTGCTCCGGTTGACGCATCCAGTCGTCCCAGAACGCTTTGGGCCACTTGGGCTCGAGCTCCGCCCACACTTCCTTCAACAGCATCCATCCCAGACCTGGGAAGAAATCTGTCCGGTAGAGGAGGTCGGCCTTGCCCGCGTCCACCAGGCCGTCGCGGCCGTTATCGTTCCAGGCCGAGATGCACCACAGCGTCGGGTCGGAGAGCAGGATCGGGTGGAGGGCGCGGAAGTACTCGAAAAAGTCGGGCGCCACCTACAAAGCAACACAAAGTCTTGTTAAGATTTGGAAAAACAAGATTTCTCAAACTTGAATGGGTTATTATTTCGAAGTGGTAGAACGCTTCAAAATGGTGATATTCCGGTTTGGCCGAGTATACTGATCAGTTCACCGCGCTGATCCGTGAGAACGGACCGTCAGCAGAATCTACAAAGACAGATTAAAAACTAGTCTAATGCGATAGATAGCGTCTCAGCGTCTATGTCAAAAGTCGCCTCTCGTGTCTGGGCAGGAGCAGTTTATGCAGATCGCATTACAGCACAAAACTCAATTCACCGCGTCTGGCCCTGCAGCCCTGCGGTGCGGCACGAGGAGTCGGTCCAGTCAAGCGCGCATGCTGGAGCTTTCAAACATATTAATTACAGCCGCATTAAATCCCAACACCCAGGCTTTCTTTCGGACGTGTCGGTTTCCAAGTCCGATAGGTTCACGTGTCGTTCTTAAGTCAAATTCTGACTGACACAGGCAAATGAAAATCCGACCAGCTCTATTGAGAAATCTTGCAAATTAACGATTTGCATTGAAAATGTATTTCAAACATTTTTTTTTAATTAATCTTAATGTTAAGATTTTTTTTATTTAAAAGTCAAGTCATGGCAAATCTAATTCCTACATGACGTCACGTCTTACTTCAAATGCTTACATAAGAGTAAAAAAAAAAAGTCATCAACAAAGTTTTTATTTACTTAACGTTTGCATGCACATTTGTGTGCTGATCGTTTTAAAATGCATTGTGTCTGAATTTACAAATAAAATATTTTTTTTTACTTAGAGTACTCAGAGGCAAAAAAGACCTGAGTGTGTGTGTGTGAGAGAAAAAAAAAAAAAAAGAGGATTTTCTTGTTTTCTTTTGTGTCAAAGCTACACATGAACACGTCACCAGACGCTGTAAATCCAGCCAGTCGAGTGTTGTATCAAAAACACATGGAGAAATCCAACACCGGCATTAAGTACTGCAGGGCAACTTTCGTAGTGATACTGATTACACCCTAAGAACATTATGATTATCATCATCATCATTTCCTCAATAAGAAACTTTGCCAGCATGACGTGATCCTCCAGCATGAGGGTTTGATTTGTGCACGTTGTGCTGATGCTAACGAGAAAGTTACTCCGAACAAGTTGAGAATCTTCGTACCTGTTGTATGTGAACATGCTTATGGTTTACGTCCGAGTTCTTACCTCCAAGTCGTCTTCTACGATGACCACGGTGGAGTACCGGAACACGTTGAACACTTGGTTCAGGGCCCAGCGGTAGTGTCTGGCGATCTTGTAGTAACCCTGGAACTTCCTGTGATCGGGCCGCACAGGAATGGTAGACAGGTCGGGTTGGCTGATGTGGGTCACCTGACTGCCGTAGGAGCCGATGACCCGGGCCGTGTCGGCGTGACCGCAGTCCTGGCTCACGATGATGGGGTGGAGCTCGACTGAAGGCCGGTACTGTATCAGCTTGTCCAGACTTCTTTTCACCGTGACCCTGTCGCATGCGATGACCAGGATCGGGATGACGGTTTGAGGACCAGAAGCCGTAACGTCCACGTTATGGTTTTCCGACGGCGCGTCGTTGTCGGACTCCGTGTGACGCCGTTCTGCGTCCGGGGGAGACTTTGTGACGACGGGAACCTGCTTGTTTTTCAAAACAACTTCATTTCCCACCGTGTTGGGTAACTGGGGCGATTTGTCTTTTTTGTCCCTCGCGTCCTCGGCCTCTTTTTTGACCAGGTTTTTACTCTTTTCCCACGACGATCTGTGGCTGTGTATCTGTTCCACCAGTTTCTTTTGCGTCTCCAGTTCCTTCTCCATCTCATCTGCCAGGCGGATCACCTCGTCCGCCAGCCCGCCGGCTCCGCCCCTCTTCCCTTTCCCGGCTTGCCATTCCTCTCCCGCTCCTGGTTCGGCGCCGCCTCCGTCTCCGAGTCGCCCGATCGGCGGCCGTCCCCAGAGAAACAGGAGCAACAGGGCATTCCAGGCGACGAACAGAACCGCTCCGCATAAGATAAGGGAGCCTTTCTTACGCACCATGGCCCAGTGGCACCAAAGGAGAGACCGAAGGGAGGAGAAAGCTGGAGCAAGACACAAAGTAAAAAATAAATAAATAAAAAAAGCAGAAGAGAAATTTCACAGGTGACTAAAAGGACATGTTTTCTACTCCATCGTCGGTGATTTTGTAAACGGTTAAATCAAAGTCTACCCTTAGAGAATACAGCCAGCAAGGATACACTTGACACTTTCTTTCACGACACGAGCATAAAAGACGGCCTGGGCTTAAACTAGAGCGACGTGAGAAAGGGAGGATTTCGAACGCAACAAAAGGAAGCCCTTGGTGTAGTATTGAATGGTGAGGGTCAGGGAAGATGTGAAAGGCTATCCTCCTGCCTGTGCGCTGAAACAACAAAACAAGACAGACAGAATTGGATTGTTTTTTTTTTTTTTCAGTGTCACTTGTATAATGCGGCGGAATAGGTGCAGCGTACACAGCTTGAAAGTTCACGCGATCGCTCGTTCGAAGGCATGGATTGCGGCCCGCACGCATTCTGACGACTTAAATCTCTTTCCTGATCGTTATCTATTCAGCAGCCGGAAAGACAGACGGAGAAAACGCGTCCGAATCAAATAACCCGCGTGGAAACGGACGTGACAAAGATCTCCAGGCCTACAAACGTAATCTAGATCTCTTTCTTTCTGATCACTTTATTGATGTTGCAATACCTTTTCATAACACGGTCAACGAATAACCGTTCTTATTCGAGGATAGAAATTGCGTATATAGTTTTTTTTTTTCCTTCCTCAGCATTAACCATCCAAACCCACGGTGACGAAAAACATTTAAATGGCCTAAGAAAGCTACTTATTCAGCTTTACCCTTGGCTTTCTCTCACGGAGGCCCCGAGTGACATCTCACGAACGTCCTGGTGCAGTCATGTGACAGTCTGTGAATTTGCGTACCCATGAGATAATTTCCAAAATGGCGGTGTGACTAAGTAGCACATTTACATTTACACCTCGGCGTTTGGCAGACGGCGGCGCGGCGGCTTAGAGGTCAGCACTGTCGCCTCGCACCTCCAGGTCCTGCTTTCACCATTACCGTGTCGGCTTGATGGGTTTCCTCCCACAGTCCAAAAAACAAAACAAAAAAAACACTCCAAAATGCAGATTAGGCCGATTGGCGTTTCCAAATTGCCCGTAGCGTTGAAAAAAAGTGGAGGACTGGAGGTCCTACCACCCCATTGGTTGTATTTATTCCCATTGGTACAACCGTCACCACTGGCCTCCACATTCTCCCTGGTTTGACTTAAAGTTGTTCATTGTTCCCAGATGACTGGATTTGGCAGACGCTCATCTCCATTCAGGAGACCTAAGGCATGAGGCGGGGTACAACCTGGACAAGGTGCCAATCCATTACACACTCGTTCACACGCTACGGGCGATTTGGAAACACCAATGAACTCAACCCGTCTGTCTTCGGACTGCTGGAGTGAAACCGGAACAGGCACACAGCCCTCGAGTCGGGAATCGAACCCTCGATCCTGGAGGAGACGGTGCTAACCACAAACAAACTGATTAAAACAAATGAAGACTTTTGAAGGCTTTAATTTAAGGCTTTCAATTCGAACACCTCAGTGGAAACACCACATCGTTCACAAGGTGTTTCCCTTCTAAAGGAGAACTGGGTCCGGGTTAAATAATCTGCATTAGTACGAGAGGACTCGGCATTACTGTACCGAGGACGATTTGACATCAAACATTGGATCACTTATCAAAAACCAAACAAGAACCGATACCGCGTATACGGCAGTTCCGATATAACCATGTTTATAAATGGAGTTTAACCCCAGCCTGTTTTTTTTTTTTTAGGAAACTAGGGCAGGTATACGCCCAGTCCTTGCTCAACATTTCCTTTAGACGCACAGTATTCCGGCCGAAAGAGGAAATATGAATCTCGCCTTAAAAAACACCAAACGTCAGCAGTGTTCTCATAAAGTCAGAGGTGCTGGTGAAACAGTGGTGTCGAGATGATTTAACGGTCAGGCGTTAAGGAAGCGGGACACACCCCCCGTTCACTACGCGGCGCCATATGGGCCACTCTTGAGGCTGTTTGCATTGTAAGGTCTGAAAACACGGCCGAGAATATCAAGCAGGCGCATAAATTCCGGCGGAGCGCGGTAATGGGTAACGTCTAAACTTGGTGTGTGAGGAAGAGAACAGGTCGTGTTCTGGAGGTGGAGTTACCCCTATAGGGTTACATTATAGACTTATTCAAAGGCAATCTGCAAATTATTATACTGTAAATGCGGAGTTAATTAAAAACATGTCGTACCTTTTAAATCCATTTACAGTTCTGTGAAATGCCGTGGAACGTCCGCGTTATCACTTACGCTACTGTAGCGGTAAACCAGACATCATATAACAAGTTTCAATTTGAAGGTTTCATGGTTGTCGCCTCGCACCGCCAGCGTCCGGGTTCGATTCCCGCCTCGGGGTCTGTCTGCATGTTGGTGGGTTTCCTCCCAAAGACATGAAGATTTAGGTTCTCAAAATTGCCCGCAGTGTGTGAACGAGTGTGTGTGTGTGTGTGTGTGTGTGTGTGTGTGTGTGTATGCACCTTGTCCAGGGTGTGCCCCACCTCATGCCTATAGGCTCCATGACCCTGTATACAGGATAAAGCTGTAAAGGAGATGAAGATGCTAAAAAGCCCTAACACTGGAGACTCCTTTCAAAAAAAATTTTTAAAAAATCCTACTTTTAGGATAAAATCCTAAATAAATAAATTTCAGACTAAACTTCAATTACAGATTTTTCTTTCTTTATTTCATTCCAGGCATTCTGCAGACGCCCCATCTTATTAGCTTTAGCCTTGAGCTAGCATCGCCCTCGAGTTACTTGTTTATTATGCGTCGTAGATCATGTGGAACGTTCCGTACACGTCCCTGCACAAAAAATCCTATAAAATCGATAACATACTAATAGGATGGAATTTGCTCCTATTTATTTCTTTATTTATTTACTTATATTTGCACTACTGTCAGACCTGCGGGTTATAGAAAACAAATCAACGTGTGCTGACCAACGGGATCCTTATACTAATATTTCCTTTAGATTAGTGTGGGAAAACATTCAGGGTTTTTTTTTTTTTAAATAGAAAAGAAAACAATCACATGGGTAGAGGAGCGTACGACCACCCCCCCCCCCCTACCACCCCCCCAATGCACTGATCGGCGTGATAACGGGTTCGAATCTGACAGGATGTGGAAAAACCACAGAGAGTCCAGAATGTGTGTGTTTTTTAGTTGAATCATGATTTCCACTCCTGACTCTCGGCATAGGCTGGGGAGGATCGCTTAAAGTTCGGATGCCATGTCATCGATCATGTGATCGTCATTCTGCACGTGGGTGTGTGTGTACGCTATTTACACTACTTACAGCTCCGAGGCGTTATTCAGTATATAACAGAGGCGTGTATGTAAATCCTGGTGTTGACAGAGAAGAAGAAGAAGTCTTAACCAGAATTCTCACACAGGACCGCTTTGCTTTCCGCTGCTCACTCAAGGAACGCCAGAGAACACTCAGGCTGTGAACTATTTCACAATTACAAAGTCCATTCATCCCGAGTGTCAGCCACGAGCCTGCACAGGAAAGTCAATACTCACAGGAGTGTCGGCTAGGAGTGTCTCACTCCGCTGTGCTGACCGGGTTACACTTTTTTTTCTTCTTCCCCCCCCATACCAGAGAGAATGTTCTTAAAAAAAATAGAAAAAAAAAAACTTATTTAATAATAACAATAGAATTCGATTTATGAGGTGATATTTCCTACCGGGAAGCCGACAAGGTGGTAACAAGACACAGGAAGTTCAGAGAGAGAGAGAGAGAGAGAGAGAGAGAGTTGTAGGGGATTATATTATGGGAAATCATGGTGTAATCATGGAACAACATGGTATATAGTTACTGCTGCCAAGCCTGTGTGTTTTAGTTCTCTTACACCGACAAAAATGTTTAAAAAAAAAAAAAAAAAAACATTTAAAAAAAAAGTTTTGAGTTTCTAAGAACGATCGTTGCTGTAATCGCTTATGTCACAGCAGCTATAAACAGTCTGTCCCCGATCTCGAAAACCTATTTTTTTAAATAAAAAAAAAATAAAAAAAAACCACAGCTTGTCATCTGATGTGACAAAAACAGAAAGTGCAAAGACAGAAAGCTGAGCAAAAGTTGAGAAAGTGCTGACACTGGAGACTCCTTCCCAACAACAACAACATAAATAAATAAATAAATAAATTTGATCTATCTGAACATACATAAAATATGAGAGCATTTGAACGAGCTAGAAATAATTTAATTTAAAGTTATTATTATTGAGCATGACCGCCAGTGCTGCTGCGTTAGACAATTAATCAGAGGTCAGTGGTTGAGACTTCAGGCAGCTGGATTACGGTTCAGAAGGTGGCAGGTGGCAGGTTCAAACCCCAAAACCACCAGGTTGGGCCCTTGAGCGAGGCCCTTACCCCTTAAACGCTGTGGAACACTTTAAACGAAACGAAGGTTGATTGATTGTATAAGGTCTAGACAATGTCTAGACGTTATACAATTTCTTCAAAAGTAAAAAAATGCTTCCATGAGATAAATAAGATTCAGAACAATATAAAAGACGGTTCAATATGAAAAAATCGTTCATGATGATAAAGTCCGTGCTGCTGATAACGAAGCGATGCAAAGTTCAGGACGGGGTCCAGACACCGCACGTCACGAAACCATACGTACAGTAGGAACGGACACAGAAACCACCATGGCTGTTACATGACCCGTTACAATAATAACACCGATAATCTCCCCGAGATGCGCCCGAGCAACTAATCTGCACTTGATCCTGTTTAACAGGAGAGGAGACCTGTGAAGGTTTTTTTTTAATACACTAGGAGACTGTCAGACTGTTTAACTCTTTATTAATTAGTGAGATTCAGGATTTAATCAGAGATGGAAAGAGGAAGTTAATAGTGTGCACGCGTGAAAGCATTCGTTTTTTTCTTGTTTTTTCCACCGAGCAGACAGAAAAAACGAACAGCATACCCATACTCGCCTCGCCTCGTGCCAACAAGCGAACGCAGCGTGGGTCTGCTTTCAAAAATCAAAACCACATGTGGACCTGGTACGGCCTTATGCACAAGGCAAAAAAAAAAAAAAAAAAAAGAACCAAAAGAGACCAAAAAGTTATCAGGAAACTCAACTCAACTCTACGCTGGTAGATCTATAGTGCAAAAAAAAAAAAAAAAAAAAAAGTTCTCTTTTATTTAAAGACCTGACATGAAAGGAAACGTCCTGATGTTACCAACAACATCTAAAAGTAAAAGTACCTCTCAGTCAAACTTCGCTCCACGTCTCTCTCTCTTCGTTCTCTCAGCTCTCGAGTAGAAGTGGATGACAGAGAGAGAGACACACACATACACACAGAGCAAGACACAGAAAGGGAGGAGGAAAGAAAGAAAGGGGAGGGAAGTTCTCTCCTCGTCTACCCTCCTCCCCTCCTTTTTTTTCCTCTCCTTTCTCTCACTTTCCTCTCCTGTAAACGTGGATGAGTCTGGTAGGCTGCTCGGCAGGACGAAGGTCAAAGCTCATGCATGTACATAAGTTTTTTTTAAACACTACGCGCTCCAGACGTGCTAGGAGGAGCAAAATGTCCAGGGAACGAGCTGTAATGGCTTGCACATGGCCGCGGGTTTTTAATGCATGTTTACCTAGCAGGCATGGTGGGAATTAATTACAGGAAGACCTCGTTACTGGTTGTTGGGAAGAAATCCTGGATGGATGGATATGTGTACAAGCATTTTCTCTTAAATCCGTCCGTCTAGGAACCTCTGCAGTCCAGCTAGGGGCCGTGGAAGCCAGTGATGATTACTATTGTATTTATTCCCATTTTTACGCCAATCTGCATGACTTTGGACTGACGGTCTGAGGAAACCAGAGTACCTGGAGGAAACCCGCCAAGCACTCCACGCACCTGAGGCAGGGGTCGAACCCGGACCCTGGAGGTTAAAGGGACAGCGCTAACCACCACGCCACTATACTATAGATATATATATATATATATATATATACACTTATTTATATACAGAAAGCCTTTTTCTTTGCATACGGAATAAATCCTCACCCAAGCTGCAGAATCAGAAGCACTAAAAAAAAAAGGGCTTTAATGAAGAATCATATTAAACTTTTAGATTAATTAACATTAAGCATCTAAGGAGACTTAGAAGTAAAATAAAGCCGGGTACATCCTGGATAGGGTGCAGTTTCAATGCAAGACACTCATTTACTCACTCACTCACTCATCGTCGTCTATACCGCTTCATCCTGTATTCAGGGTCTTGGGGACCTGTAGCCTATCCCAGGAGACTTAAGATTCAAGATACTTTATTAATCCCAGAGGGAAATAGCTTAGAGGAGAGCTACAAGCAGGGTACACCCTGTAAAGGGTGCCAATCCATCGCAGGGCACACACACACTCATTCGCACACTACGGGCAATTTGGGAACGCCAATTAGCCTAACCTGCATGTCTTTGGACTGTGGGAGGAAACCGGAGTAACCCGGAGGAAACGCACCAAGCACGGAGAGAACATGCAAACTCCATGCACACATTTACACTACGGCCAGTTTGGGCATGCCGATCTGCAGGAGAACCCGGAGGCAACCAAACAAACCCATTGAGCACAGAGGGGGAGAGAGAACATGCAGCGTCCATGCACACAGACCCTGAGGCGGGAATCGAACCGGGACCCTGGAGGTGCGAGGTGACAATGCTAATATATATATAGATATAGATATAGATATATATCTCGAGAGAGAGAGTGAGAGAGATCAGGACTGTACAATAATTATTATTAATGAAGTGCTTTAATGAATGATCACGTGACCCCTTTAGATCAATTAGACGTCATAATTGATTTACTGTTACTATAATGAACAATTCCTTGATCTAAATCATGCAACCTCTGTGTGTGTGTGTGTTTGTGTGTGTGTGTGCAATCTCTCACCTTTATTCATTTCAGGGTTGCAGATCAGCATGCAGGATCAGGATCAGCCCCCCTCTCCCCCTCTCTCCCTCTCTCTGTAGTATCAGTAGATAAATGTCACAGCTGACCCTCCAGTGTTCCTCCTCCTCCTCCTCCTCCTCCTTCACCACACATTGTCAGGACTCAGAATAACGCCGGTGTTGTCGTGGTGATGATGATGATGATGATGGTGGTGATGAAGATGATCCTCATTCCCCATCCGTGTCTCCCCGGTTCTGTCCCCCTCGCGCCGCTCAGCTGGACGGAAATCTCCCCACATTACTTCCTCCTTCCTTCGCGTGAAAGTGCGCGAGCGATGTCTCCGAAATTGAACCGCTGCGCGCCGTTAAAAACCGACGGATTCGGTGTGGTTTTTTTTTATTTTTTTTTATTTAAATGAATTCCACACCGCTATGTGTATAACAGTGCCGTTCCAGCCACTTCCGGGTTGACTCATTTTTTTTTCTCTCTCTCTCTCCTTTTTCTTAAATACAAGCCCCGCCCCTCTGCTGGTGCAGCCCCTCCCCCTTCAGTTTCCCCTAGCAACAATGTTGCCTTAACAACTAAACCCCCCCCCCCCCACCTCACTCCCGTATCAATTTCTAATTTCTAAGGAAATTTCTAATTTCTAAGGCATGATTCATTAAACTTAGAGATGGAAAAGCATTGTAATAAAATTCTAAATAATAATAATAATAATAAAAATATATATTTTTTAAAAACATTTAAAAGATTACATGTTTTTGTTCATCTGAGGTTGTATTTGCCTAATACTGAGACCTGATTGGATCAGGATATACAACAACAATAAAAAACAGAATTAGAAAACAGAGCTAAAAAAAGTAGTAAAAAAGGTACGTTATTATTAATATTATTAATATAATAATAATAATAATAATAATGTTGTCGGCTGCTCCCGGCAAGGGGTCACCACAGCGGAATATTCTGTTCGCACAACAACTTGGCACAGGTTTTACGCCGGATGCCCTTCTTGACGCAACACTTTATCCGGGCTTGGGACCGCACCACATCCAGTGGCTAGAGGGTCTGGGCATAATAATAATAATTTTAATAATAATAATAATTATAATAATAATAATTATTATTATTATTATTATTAATATTAGGGCCCAAGCACCCATGACTATGACGTCATCGCCATCGCTCTGATAATGCAGATGTTTTGATAGTGCTGATGCCATAAAGTGTGAAGGCCCTCTTGTTATAATCCTAAAGTATTATTATTAGGGCCCAAGCATTGTGACATCGGCACAATAATAGCATGATTACGACATCATAGCCATCACTCTGATAATGCTGATGGTTTAATCGTGCTGGTGTCATGCATAGTTTGCGAAGGCCCTCTTGTCTTTCATTATTATTATTATTATTATTAGGGCTCAAGCAGTATGACATCAGCACGTGGATGACATGACTACAACATCATCGCCGTCACTCTGATAATGCTGATGTGCTGATGCCGTAATGTGCGAAGGCCCCCTTGTTATAATCCTAAGGATTATCTTTAGGGCCCAAGCACAATGACATCAGCACGATGAATACAGACAAAAATCAGCACACAGATTGGAATCCGCTGCTATTGGGACGTCTGATTGTCTGGGCCCTGGGGGTGGCTAAGGGCCTTCACAGGGGATTTTGCCGTATAGCTCATAACCATTTGCATGTATGCGTGTGAAACTCTGTACACTTCTAGATCTGATTGCGCAATCGAACAATTTTCACCAAGCATGTCATGGGATCATGTCAACAGTGTAAGTGTTGTTTTTTGTTTAGAGTAAAAACAATAATAACAAGAGTGTCCTGCGCACCCTATAGTGCCTGGGCCCTAAACATTATGGGATCATATCAGGTCTATTATTATGCAACTACAACCTCGGACTATCAGCAACGTCTAACTTTGTTTTTCACTGTGGAATTATTTATTTTTTCATAATGAAGCCGGGCAACATGTGGGCAAAACTAAGTACCCCTCATGATTTATTGGTTTGTAGACCCACTGAATATGCAAAGCTCCCGTAAGGTAACACCGCAACATTTGAATTGGGTTGAAGTCTGGACTTCACCTTGATTTTTTTCTTTCTTTCAGCCATTCTGATGTAGTGCTTCTGATCATCGTCATGTTGCATGACCCGATTTAGACCAAGCTTTAGCTTTTAGTTGGACAGAAGCCCTCACATTTGCATGAATACTCTGGTACAGAGGAGGAGTTCATGGTTGACTCATCGCCCTTTAATTGGCGTGAGAAACAGCAGGTATGGGGTGTTTAGTTCCTACCCAAGATGACGCTTGGCATTGAGGCCAAACAACTCCACTTTGATCTTATTTGTTCATAGGACATTGTTCCAGATTCCTTGTCGTTTGCTCAGATGCAATTATGTTAACTTCATGTTCTGTTTAAACTCCTTTCAAACAAATCTTATTTGTTCAGTCTTCTTCTAATTGTGGTGTCATGGACTTTAACATTAATCATCCTCAAAGTTTGAAAAGCAGCTTTTTTTTTTCTTTTGGGGTTAATAACGCATGCTGACTTCTATTCATTTTGGAATTAGTGTTTAAATAAAAATAAAAAATAAAAACATACTGTTAAACTCGTGAATAATACTGTTAACACATCATTTCTACCTTCAACTCAATCCATAATTACATTAAAATCCAGTTTTATTAACTAAAATAATGCACCCCGCCCACTTTAACATTAAAAAAAAAAAACAGTTCATTGTGACTGCAATGTATGCTTGGTTATATCTGCTTGAAGAAATTACGAATTAAACAATTATAACTTAGAAATGGTTTAATTAATCCAGAAACAATGACAAAAAAAAAAATCACCATAAACAACAACCATATCATCAAATTAAACTGTAAATAAAAAATTCCCAGACATGTGTACATGATGGATCATTTATTTCATGTATAGAAATACTTTCTACAACATTTCTTTATATTTCATCTTGACCCAGTCAATAATTGTAGTTTTTCCCGCCACAGTCTCTAGTTTATTTTGTTCTACATTATTTGCTGTTGTTACCCAAGCTGTACTTTGTGCTAACTATCTGGACTCTTTTCTGGCCGTCTCCAAAGCTAACAGTTGTTTCTCAATGCTCTTTAGTTCGTGCTCCAGTGCTGCAATCTGTAGATTTGAAGATAAAGAACTAAGTTACATTTTAACATGGATGAACTGCTTTAAAAGGTACCGCTTTAAATATAAAATTAGGCACCAAACATGTAGCTTAAAAAAATTTCTGGTTTCCCCCACAAGGTAACAGTAAAAGTTCACCTTATTTCCCGTCTCCTGCCGAATGTGGTCAGGAACCTTCTCTGTGCAGTTTGGTACTCTTGTCCGAGACAGGAATTGCTCAAGTTTAAAGAGAAGTTTTTCTCTACGCTGAGAGAGCAGGAGCATCTGGTTGTTATTATTACTGCAACTCTAAAATAAAAAAAAATAAAAAACAAAGTAAAGAGAATATATTGGCAAAGACCAACTGTGATACTGAATTAAATGTCTAATCGTATTCATATTAAGTCTTCGAAGCTGTGGCAGTGGTGTATTTCTTATCACCTGTACATCAAGGTGTAACTGGATTGAATGGTCAGTCACCCCACTGGTGGTCCCTTCACGTGGAGGTGGTGCAGGGGAGAACGGGAGGGAGCCGCTGCCCCGCTGAGGACAGTGCAGATGAAGATTAGCGATCCGGCCCAGGATGCAGATAGCGTGACTGAAGCTGTGGAGTGTTTGTGCTTGGTCTGTTGTGCACACTGCCCACACTAAAGGAGGCGAAAGGTAACATGTCAGAACACATTACAGCGTTTTTAACAGCACCTTATTTGTCTTACAGCAACCAGCAGTACCTTAATCCTTACATAAAAATCATCATAGGTTTTAAAAGTAATAGATGTTTGAAATTTCCTTCTTGATCAATTAAGTATGAATGTATGTATCTATTTATCTAATCTAAAAAAATTAAATGGTTTACCACCGTTTATAGCCAGTGGTTTACCACAGAATATACTAATGGCTTACCACAGTTTAAACCTCAAAGTTGCCTTAATTTACATCACTGTTTTACCACCCTTTCTACCAACGCTTCAGCCAACGGATTACCTCAGTTTAGACCGATTGTCTACCACCATTTATACCAATGTTTTACCTTCAGTTAAATCAGTGGATTATCTACATTTGCACAACTAGATTATCTTCATCTACACCAATGGATTACCTTCATTTAAACCGTTAAATTATCTCCATTTACACCAATGGACTACCTTCATTTACGCCAATAGATTGCTTTAATTTACACCAATAGATCACCTCAATGTACACCAATGGATCGGCTCAATATGCAATAATAGGTCACCTCAATATACGCCAATGGATTACCTACATTTACTCCAATATCATTTCATTTACAACAATAGATTACCTTAACTTACATAAAAGGACCAAATTTACGTATACCCATGGATTACCTCCATTTACACAATTGGATTGCCTCAATTTGCACAAATCTGTTACCTCAATTTGTCAATTAATTATTTTATTTTATTAATTATCATTCATACCATTGGTTTGCCTCTATTTACCCCAATGAATTACTGTACTTCTGTTTACAACAATATGTTGCGCCATTTACACTACCGCTCAAAACTTTGGGATCACTTTCTAACTCCATGCTCGTTTCTAATTTTTATTTCTTTCTACATTGTAAAGCAATGCTGAAGGTGTTTAAAATGTACAATAATTTACATTTACAGAAAGTGCTTTGAAGTTTCCGTCATTGGATAGATCCTTACACTGGGAGTTAAGTTTCTAGGTTACTAACTAAGTACTAACTAAGAGTTTTTTGTTGTTGCTGTTGTTGATTAGTCCAAGTATTGAAGAAACAGATACGTCTTGAGTCGTCGATTAAAGATACCCAAAGACATCTAGAGGAAGTTCATTCCATCACCTACAGTAGGTGCCTTCCTTGATCCCTAAGAGATGGTGGGACGAGGTGAGCAGTGCTGGAGGATGTTGTGATTAGCGCTTAGAGGTAAATGGGTGCTGGGTCATTTTCAGCTTCGTAGGCTAGCATTGGTGATTTCGGAGACCGGTAACTTCAGCAGAGGTAAGTTTTGGTCTTGCCTTCCAAGGAAGATCTTCAATACTGTTCTTACAAGAACTGTTTCACAACAGCTGACCTTCATGTCTTAAAATAACAACTGACTATTGTTGTTGATGTTAATTAATTACCTAATACCATATGTGTTATGTCATAGTTTTGAAATCCCTAGTATTGTTCTACAATGTAGAAAATAAATCACTAAACAAAAAAATCTGCAAGTCATCCCAATGGTCTAACTCTATTTACGCTAATGAATTATCTCCATTTACACAAATCATTTACCACAGTTTATTTTATGTTTCACTTCCATTTATACAAACAATTTACCTCCCATTAACGTTAACATTGGTAAGGTTTGTAGACAAGACAAATAACACAAATTTTACACTGTTGTTACACTAAACCTCAGAAAAATGCTGACACTGTAGATATTGTCCGAACAAAGAATAGGGGAAAAACACCCATAATTCAATAAAACTCACTATCGGGTCTTTCCCTCGTCATGTGACGCTGGGCTCTGAGTGACCTGGCCACCTTGACCACATCCTGTACCACGGGAAAATCTGCTTCCTCTTCAGGAAAGTGCCAATGCTCCTGCGGAAATCATGAAAAAGAACAATAAGAGTGGAATCAGGAAACAGCCGAGAAGCAAAGCAGCCAGACTGACCTGTGTTGATGGAGGAATAAAACATGGTGAGGGAGGCTATTATGGGGAAAATTAAAAATGGCAAGGCGCTGTGATGCAACACTATGCAACGCTAAGGCCTGCTACCACCCAGAGGCTGTTTATTGTCCAGCAGCAGCATGTCATGAATTGTTTATACCACAGCAATTACAATGCTTAATGAAAGTTTATGATGTAGCTCAGTCAATGGCTCACCAGCTGAGAGGCTGTTGGATATGGCTGTAGACACACACTGGCTGAAAGTGTAGTAGGGTCGGGGCTAAAGGGCTGCAATCTTTGCCAGAGCTCTTCTGTGAGAAAAGGCATGAAAGGGGAAAGGAGGCGGAGAGAGACGGACACGCAGTGATAGAGCACAGCGGTGGCAATCTGCCTCTCTTCACTTTTATTCACATCCTGTTTCAAAACTGGCTTCGTGCATTCCTAGGGAAAGAAGGAAAGAAGTACAGAAAGAGACACAAAAATAAGAATGAAGAATGCGTATGTTAAATAGTGAATAGGAGCGCTCTTCATGTCTGACGCTCCATAACAATGAAATATTTTTAAATAAAAATAATTTTCTTTTTATAAATATGACCAAAAATGTGTGTTATTGAAAAGCAGTAGCAGCATTGAGAGTGCCAGGATATGTTTTACTTTCATTTAAAACAGTGAATCACCTCAATGTACACCAATGGATCACCTCAATGTACACCAATGGATCACCTCAATGTACACCAATGGATCACCTCAATGTACACCAATGGATCACATCAATGTACACCAATGGATCACCTCCATTTACATCAGTGAATCACCTCAACTTACACCAATGGGTCACTTCCATTTTCAACAATGGATCACCTCAATGTACACCAATGGATCACCTCAACTTACACCAATGGATCACATCAATGTACACCAATGGATCACCTCCATTTACACCAGTGGATCACCTCAACTTACACCAATGGGTCACTTCCATTTCCAACAATGGAACACTCCCCATTTTCGCTAATGGATCACCTTCATTTACGCCTTTGGATCACCTCAATGTACACCAATGGATCACCTCAATTTAGGCCAATGGATCACCGCAATGTACACCAATGGATCACCTCAATGTACACCAATGGATCACCCCAATGTACACCAATGGATCACCCCAATGTACACCAATGGATCACCTCAATTTAGGCCAATGGATCACCCCAATGTACACCAATGGATCACCTCAATGTACACCAATGGATCACCCCAATGTACACCAATGGATCACCTCAATGTACACCAATGGATCACCTCAATGTACACCAATGGGTCACCACCATTTACGCCAGTGGATCACCTCAATGTACACCAATTGCAAGTTGCCAATAAGTTACAACCATACATCTATCAAATACTGATGCTGCTTTGCGACAATGACACTTGTTAAAAGCGCTATACAAATAAATAAAATCGAAATACTGTATGTTTAAGTTCAAAGCCCATCTCAGTGTATGAATCATTACCTTCTTTATAACTTTAATAATAGACCATTAACCCTCTCAAGGCAGGCGTTGCTGATTTGACCTTATTAGTACTTACTTACTAC
>JAQQZT010000021.1:6127211-6138136 GCA_030068275.1 Clarias platycephalus
GCCTTAATGTGGGAGCCCCCTAGTGACGGGGAGGAATTGGACACGACTAAATTAGGGAGAAAATCGGGAAAAAAAAAACAAAAAAAAGAAAATTTATAAAAATTTGCACCATTCAAATGTTGTAATGCAGCTAAGAGTCTCATAACCGTAATCACTGTAAACGTCGATCGCTTCATTGACTTGAACAACCACTGTAATTCTCAAATTATGTAACAGATGATGGTATCTAGGTGCTCCAGAGCTTATTTAGGAATTTGATAGATTTTTTTTTGTAAACTATATTCATTATTCCTCGTTATTAAAGAGTAGCTCTGTGACATATAATCCCAATTAAGTCCATTTCAGTAGCATTACAATACGTTAAAAAAAAAAGGGGGGGGGTGAATACTTATTAAAGTAAATTATTAATGAGAAAATCGTATCAGGATGACCGTAAATTTTTATTTCTCATAAACAGCAAAGAAAAAAAAACGAGGTGCTGCTTTTTATTAAATAAGCAGCTTCTCCGAGTGTCAGAGCATAAATGACATCACAAAAGTCAACAAGTGTCTATAATCTCCCGTGTCCTTTCCCCTACGGCAAACTTCCTTATTTACGCCTATTTGTGCTGAAATCATTAACGTTCGACTTTATCAAGAGAAGCAGAAGGTTTCCATGTTTCCTGTTTCACCAGAGATAAAGAGAAAACAAGTTCACATCTGGTCACGACACTATAACTAACCTGATGTTAGCCAGCCAGTTCTTCCACGTTTTGCTGTAGAAGTGAGGAATTATCTCCAGCTCTCCGTCATCCACGGCCTGATTGTGGTAATAAAAAAATTTTCACGCAGACCGTCGACATCGCTATCATTATTGTTATTATTATTAAGCTGGCATGTGTAGCTACAGTAAGAGGATCGTTTTTCACATACTTGAATTGCCTTCTGTGCCATCTCCTCACATCGAACAAACCACTGTTTCTTCAGCAGAGGCTCGATCACGTCTCCGGATCGGCTGCATGCGGAGAGACGCATCGAATCAGGACAGAAAAATAAATGGAAATCTAATAATTTACAGCTCATTACGCAATTATGCAGTTTATTACCGATCTTTTATGCAGTTTATTACTGATCTCTGGAGAGGACATGAAATGATTTCTTAAAATTATTATTCCTGTGTTCAAGGTCAAGAAATCTTTGTGCATGTTCACGATTTTCTTTATTCAATACTGCACCCACATTTTGGATAATTTCTGCTTCTGGTAATTATTCCGAGCAGTGAGCTAATAAACTTTGCACCAGCTGTTTGAATGATCCAAAATTATGGTCAGTGTTGAGGTCATATCATGATCCACATTTTCGCCACGTACTGTACCAAAGGCATCAATTATGTAGGATGGAGCAAATATGCAAGGGGCGTTCAAATCAAACCGGGATTTTTGATTGTGCAGAATAACAGAACACAGTTATGAGAGTGAAAACTCCCTTTATTTCTCTATATAATCCCCTGCTACACTAATGTACTTATCCCTAAGGTAGAAAGTTTCCCTCAGTACACCAGAGCCATTATCGGACTGCCTGTTTCATGTCTTAAATGGCCCAAACACTTGTGACATGGCTTGGAGCGAGGTCAGGACTGAGTTCCTGTAATGAAAACAAAACAAAACAAACACCTTTGGTGATCAAATCAAAGTTTTTTTTTTTCTCCCATTAAATTAGAGGGCCATTAAAGGAGTTCCTGGGGGGCCAGTGTTTCACAAGTGAAGCAGGCTGAATCCGATCATGGCTCCGACGTGCTGAGAATTATTATTATAATTAATTATAATTAATTATTCTGCGCAACCAAAAGTCCCAGTTTCACCTGAACGCCCCTTGTAAAATACTCATCTTGCATTGCTACAGAAGATAAAACACTCGTAAATCAAAGCGAATTTTCCCATAAGAAATAATGGAAATTCATTCCACAGCCCAAAAAAATAAATACATAAAAATAATTAATACAAAATATAAAGTGAAAATAAGACAAATTAATCTGCACTTTGCCTTTAAAAAAAGTACAAATAGGTCCCGACAGATACGTGTTTCCGTTTATGCGCACGAGAGGAGGAATCAGCCCCTCCCCCTCTTCTCATCTTACACAGTAAACTTGTTCGTTTTCCAAGTCAAAATGTATTAAAAATCTTCGCTCGTCTTGCGGAACACTCGCAAACCGCGTTACTCGCAATCCGAGGTTTCACTGTACTTGACTAAATCTCTGTCCTCTTTCCCCACACTGCCATCATGTGGCCAAAAACATAATCACACCTAAGGAAATGACTCTCACAGTGAAATGAGAAATGTACAGTAAGTGTCGTCTTAGTGCATTCGAATCGCGAGGGGAATCCTCAACGCCATTTTGTCTCAGAGCTGTTTTCCACTGTATTGGACTGTGAACTCTGTTTTGTTGAGGATTTTCCGAAATTAGGATTATTCACCATCAGGACAGCTTTTTTCCATCATCGTGCTCCCGGACTGATTCACTGAAACCTGTAAGGTCGAGTCATTGCTTCCGCACCCCTATTATTCCAGATCTAAACACTGAACAAATTAAAATTGTGAATAATTTGAATAACCTTAAGTTACCTTCCTGATTGCTCATGAATTTTTTTTTTTTTCTAAATCTCAGCTCACCTGCAAATCGGTAAAGACATGGCATGATCCCTCTTCCCTCTGAACAACTCTTTCTCCATCAATGCGCTAACCACGCGCTCCCTGGCGTCAAATCGATTCACTCCCTGAGACGAAGAAAAGAAAACCATCAATTGTTTGTTTCAGATCTTTGTAATTTCTAGTACGTTCAGATGTAAAGGTCACGGATCATATGGCGGTGATGAAGAGGTTCAGCACCTCGAGCCACGGGCCACAAAGGGGCGTCATGTTTCCGTCTCCCCCGATCACGGAGAGGCGAGGTAACGAGTGTCTCTGAGAGAGCCGGAAGTCGGTGTGATCGTGAGCCGGGGTCAGCTTCACCGCTCCTGCCATATAACAGGAATAAAAAAAATAGACATCATTATAATAAAGCAGTGATAATATCAACAATACACTTGAAGGGTAAATGTTAGAAATGACATTTTTATTATAAAAGCCTTATTGTCTTTTGTTACTGAAGCAGTTCACAGTTAAACTCTTTCACACTTTCAAACACTGTGAATATAATAGTTATAATAAAAAGTATACAGTACAAATATAAAAGCAATCCCGACAAAAGAAATGAAACAATTACACGTCTTTATGTATACATTTGTTACAGGACCCGGTATCATCTCTACTAAGAAGGTCCAACATACCCGTCCCTAATTCCATGTCCACCGTCGTGTCTGTGATTACGGGTAACAGCCTGTCTGTAAACGGATGTCTGCACTGTTTTCCATGGAGATCCTAACAGCAAAAAACATCTCATATATTATATAATCACTGTATGACTTGTGTGTGTATATATATTTCAGTGTGTGTGTGTGTGTGTGTGTGTACCTGGTATCGAGGATCGTCAGGGTGCACGGCGATGGCCACGTCTCCCAGCATGGTCTCGGGACGAGTAGTCGACACGGCAACCTCTCCTTCTAACAACAGCACAACAACAGCAAGGAGCTCAGGACCAACTATACAATTCAGTCCAAAAACTAAAACTTTTTAAAAGACTCAGATCAGAATAGAAAAACTCTCACGCTGTCCCTCTATCGGGTAGGCGAATGTAACCATGGTGCCGAATTCGACTTTCCGCTGGTAGCCAGGAACAGACAGAAGAGTCCGGCCTGATAACTGCTTGGAGTCAACCTGGACACAAAGATGTCCTGACAATGCTACACAATGCTAACCACTACACCGCCGTGCCGCTCACATAGTCACATCAAGTCGTGATAAAGAAACAAATGGTGTCGAGAGCAACAACGGTGGTCAAAAGTATTGAGACAAATGTCAAATTCAACGTTTTGATGACGTTCTTTAAAATAATGATGATCAAGAAAATAGGAATATTTAGTTATTTGATGCAATAAAGTTTCTATACAACAATCAATATTTAGTACAAAGTCCTTTACTCCTTTAAAACCTCTTCAAAAGACGTCTGCTGTACTCTGTACCATTCTCACATAGCCAGTTGTCACTAGTTTTTCAGGTAATTAGCACAACTCTTCAGCCAGACAGGCCAGAACTAATTATTGACGTCACCTGTTTTTGTGCACAGGGAGGCATATGTTGTCTTAATACTTTTGACCACTACTGTAACTGTTATCTCCGTTTCATAACCATCGCTTTCACTTCATGTTGATTTTAGTACGACACTTAATAATGAAACTTACTCATAACATGAAAATATGAAAAAACTCCACTAAACTTCTTTTAAATTTTTAAATTAACTTATTTAAACTTCTTTCAGAAGTTTTTTTGTCATATTTAGATGTTCAGATGGATCTCCAATGTGTGTGCGTATGTGTGTACAAAAAAATAAATCCTGCTTTTTAAAAAATAATAATTATCCTTTTTCAATTTTTGTATTCGCCAGGGTTTAAACAAGCCAATTAGACCCCTCCCCCCAATGTGACCTCATATAAGAAGCTCCCCTCCCCTAGCATGTAGCTCAGCTCTGCTGCTCTCTAGAGGGGCGTGGCTCAGCAGTAGCTCATTTACATAGGTATTGAAACGGAACGGAAGAGTTTATTGTATGAAAACAAGCATCATCTGAGTGGTATATCTTTTTTTTCTTTCTTTCTTTTCTAACGCCATGCCAGTTCCTACGGTTATATTTTTGTGATTTGTTATATATTAAAAATATATAAGATTTTTTTTTTACTAAATTTGGATTAACTTGTTTAAAAACTTTTTTTTAAGTGTCAACAGGATAAAACAAGTAAAAATCACAGAATCACAGAAATCAATTACTTCATTTTAATTCATTAATTAAAGAAATTACAGTATAGTGGTTTTGTGAATCCGCCGCATGCGTTCACACTGTCTGTATTAAACTGGGTTATTTTTTTGTACCTCGATATCAGAGATGGCCGACTCCAGTGCACAGCTCCAGTTGACCAGGCTTTCCGAGCGATAGATCAGCCCCGAATCACACATCCTGACGAAAGCCTCAGTCACGGCGTTGCTGAATCTCTGGGAGTGGACATGAAAAAAGCAACAATCATAGTTTGATAGGAGAGTTTTTCTCTCTCTACCAGTTCAAATTTAGATAATTAGTGGTGCTTACGAAGCGAAGCACTACTATTGTTATCTCTCAGGCTTATTATTAACTGCCCCAAAAAGTCTCTTAGACTTAACATTGAGACCAAATTTGATGGATTGTAGTGCAGAGCAGGAATTTCGTAGAAAGATAAAATTGACCATATTTGAAGAGTCTTGCAAGGTATGTCAGAACATACCCTGCACAATTATTATTAGTTTTACCCCCGGGGCACAAAAGGTGGACAATGCGGATTTTGGTGAGTAACTAGACCTGCACCGTTTGTCGTAAACACATGAAAGAGCTGTCAAATTGTTCGGCTTATTCAGGAATGGGGTGCTCGACATGACTTTTCTTTTCTTAGGGGTGGATGGGAAATTACCCCAGCAGGTGGCAGTTAACATATAATGATAACTGCCACAGGAACTTTTAAACCATTGTCATGGAACACATGAGGGAGGGCTCATTTAACTCAGCCACGCCCCCTAGCAACCTCATTAGCATGTTGTTAGCATGTTGCTAACTTGATTAGCATGTTGCTAGCATTATGCTAACTTGATTATCATTATGCTAATTATATTAGCATGTCGCTAGCATAATACTAACAATATTAGCATGTCGCTAGCATCATGCTAACTATATTAGCATGATGCTAGCAACATCATTAGAATGTCACTAACAAGATGCTAGAGTGATTAGCATGTTGCTAGCATGACTCCAATGTTATGGCCTGGCTAGTCCTAATTTTACAATCCTCTAGAGAATAGCTTTCGGCTTTCATCTTAAATTTTGTAGTCGTTTCCAGCCTCCACATTACACTCCACAAAATGTAATTAAACACCATTATCAATAGAAAATGTCATCTGTTTGGATACTGACGGAGAAAACGAAAATGTTTAAAATTTTTAGATTGCGTATTAATTATGCAAACGAATATTCTATATGGAAGGAATCCTTGTAGGATGACTTGTTGGTATAGAAACCACAACAAGTGCATTAATGTAAACCTGTGAAGTGATTTGCAGGCAGAATCACTGTCAGAGCTGCTGTAACAGAAAATTAATTAACACCTTCTGACCAATCAGGTTTAAGCAGGTGTCATGTGTTACCGTGTCCATGGTGAAACAGGTCCGGCTCCAGTCCAGCGAAGCTCCAAGTTTCTTCAACTGTCGATAAATCTCGTCTCCTTTCCTGCAACGCGAAAACACCCGACACAAACCATGGAAATGTAAAAAATCTAAATTCTACTCAAAAGAAAAAAAAACATAACCTGATTCTCAGACTCACTCGTTTTTCCACCTCCACACCTCCTGCAGGAATTCCTCTCTCCCGTAGTCCTGTCTGCGCTTCCCATGCTCCTGTAACAGCCTCCTCTCCACCACAGCCTGAAACAAACAGAACGAAAAATCTACAAAATTCTACAGCCCTGAAGTAAACACTCACGATTCTGCAACAAATACGAGGGGCGTTCAAGTCAAACCGGGACTTGTGGGATGAAGTTTCTCCGAATTAATGAAGGCGTTAAAAAAACTCCCAGCACAGTATGGTGATGAGACTCTTAGCCACAGTAAGACATTTGAACGGTGCAAACGTTATAAAGAAGGACCAAATTACCATGCTGTGAAAAAGTATTTGCCCCGCCTTCCTGATTTTTTTGCTTGTTTGTTTTATTGGTGAAATGATTATATTATTTATTTTTATTTTTTATCTATTTTTTTTTATTCAAAGCTATGGGAAAACAAGTAACTGGTCTTTGCAGATTCAGGACCTGGGCGCCTTCCCTAATTGATGGAACCATAAATTCTCTGCTCTACCAGAAAATCCTGAAGGAGAATCAGTTCGTGACCTCAAGCAAGTCCACCTCTAAATGGCTAAAAATAAGGTTTTAACCGATCGTTAATTTTCGAACACCATCTAACGTGACAGAATTAAAACAATTCCAAAAAAGAAGTGTGGGCCAAAATTCCTCCTCAGTGATGTGAAAGAGGGTGGCACAATCACTTATTAGGTTTAGGGGGCAATTACTTTTTCACATAGGGACAGGCAGGTTTGGACAGCTTTTATATTTTTCCTTAATAAATGATATCATCATCTAAAAACTGTATTCTGTGTTTACTCGGGTTATCGTTGTGTAATATTAAAATTAATTTGTAGACCTTAAGTGTGATACAAATGCAAAAAAATAATAAAAATATAATAAAAATCCAAATACTTTTCACGGCAGTGTATATTGAAAAATAAAGGGAGTTTTTACTCTCATAACTCAGTTCTGTTATTCTGCGCAATCAAAAGTCCCGGTTTGACTTGAACGCCTGGTATATATCACAGGATTAAAAGAGGATACCTGGGTGGCGATGCCAGCGTGGTCGCAGCCCGGCACCCACAACACTCTGTAGCCTCGCATCCGTCTCCTGAGCAAGCAAGAGCTGATTATATCAAATGTCTTTCATGTATAAATGATGAAAAAATATATAAATATACCACATCACTATTACAGCACTCGCTGTAATTAAATTAATCAATGATGTTGTTACATAATTTATATATTAATGTACTGTTGCTATAGTGACCAGACGTACACGGATACTTGTCAGATGTCAGATTTTTATCAAACGTATAATCATTGACATGGTAAATCATTTGGCGAGGAGACTTGAACTGTTTAACGTTTATGGAAAACGTCTCCAGTGTTACAGGCAGTAGGTTTCCCTGTCATGGGAAAGTCTTCAGGATGAAGGACTTTGAGCTTTCTGGTTTCTCTTTAACAAGACAAGATTTTATTAATTTTTTTTTGCCTTAATAATTTCCAGATAGAGAAAAGAAAAGCTGGTGAGGGAATTCATTGTTTCTATTTGCTATAATTTAATTCATATAGTAGTTAGTTGTGAACGAGTAATCTGATTGGACGAGAGGAAATCCACAAGATGTTATAATGGACGGTAACAGCACATGGACATTTAACTAGTTATATGTGTCACAGATGCTCTAGTAAATATTAACTACACTGGCTTTTGCAGCATAGATGAAAGAAGGTCAGTAATGAGGAGAGAGCAGCTGCCTGCCAAAACCCACATTGTAATCCAGGCACAGGAGAAAAAAACACATCTGATAACGTTATGCCATCTTAAACAACACTTTGTCTCCGTACTAAGTACTTTTTAATAAGGTCTTAATAACATCTTAACAGTTTAAGAGATGTATGGTTTAATATCTTCAACTTTTGGCTACATTGTACTGGACAGAATTTAGAACTACTTTCAGCCTGTAAATTACACTAAACGTCAGTCGCCAGCTCTGCTAGTCGCGGTTGGTTAGTTCCTCCAGTCGCGTACAAGGGTATGTGCTAATGGAGCAAAATAACTGCTTAAAACAAACAAATCATAATGTGTAGATACTACATGGTGTTTCTGGAACTGTGATGCAAAAGCAGGATCACCCTCGAGGTCGTGTTGTTGATATTCCACCCTGATATTCCTTAATTATAACAAGAACGATGTTGCTTCATGTTGGATATCTGACATCACATCATTAAACGCACCAATACACAGTTATCATCTGACGTTTGTTAATAAATTGAGATGGCGGCTTGTTGTGATATAACAGAAACACATAGCTGGGACAGACATAACCAGAAGTATTCACCAGCGAACCAGAGCGTCCTCGATTGCCACCGTGAGAGCGTGGCCGAGGTGCAGCGTGCCGGTCACGTTCGGTGGTGGTATACAGAGCGAGAAATGTTTACCCACAGCTTGCGGCATCTCACCCTAGGGAAAGATTATTTTAAAAGAGAAATAATATGTAAATAAGGAAACATATCCTTGTTTATTTAAACAGATACGGACATGACTACTGAAGCTGATATCAGTCAGTGTGAGCACTTACATGCTTGTCAGGGCTGAAGAATCCCTGCTGCTCCCACCACTGATACCAGCACGACTCCACATACTCCGGGCTGTAGGACTGTGGAAGGGGCAGAGTGGTATCTGAGGAATGAAACATACGCTGAGGCTTAATAATCGTCTATATACACATACATCTCCAGCTGAAGTTCAACAAACATCTTCCTATCTATACAGTATATATAAGCAGTACTACAGTACATTGTAATAACAGCCCGTACGGTACCTTTCTTCTCTCCGGGTGTGAATGCAGCGGGGTATGCTACCTTTTCTTTTTCTGACCATTTCATCCCACCATTGTCAACATCCTAAAAGGTCATAGGTATAATAAATAAGTATAGTCTTGATCAAACAGCCACAGATTTAATGTCATAGATTCAAGAGCTAACATTGGAAATAACCCACGCTGCTGAGTATAGCCGTCTCTCTCTTTCTTTTCCGCTTGGCCTTTTCCGTTTGAGACCTAAGAGACTGTAAGGGTCGTGATGATGATGAGGAGGAGGAGGAGGAGGAAGATTGAGAAGACAGTCTGCGTCTCCATGCATGCCACACGTCAGATCCTGGTCTGAAACATTTGCTACAGGTTGGCCTCCACATGACCTGAAGGTACAGAGAAGGTAGAGAGGTTCACATCATGATTTCTGTGTAGAGGTTTCTGTGTTCGAGTTAAAACCGGGACTTTTGAGAGTTTAAAAACTCCCTTTATTTATCCCAGCGTTTCACTCGTGCTGTCTGATGCGTCACGTCTGAAACGATCAGGCGTTAAATGCAGTGAGCTCCAAAACCACCTCAGCTGGGACCATCATTCATGCACCATTCAAATGTTTTACTGCAACCAAGAGTCCCATCAGAGTTCTGTGCTTGAAGTCTACGGGAAATGTCAATTGCTTTTTCACCTTCAATCAAAAGCAATTTCCTCACAGGTCCAGGTTTGACCTGAGAACCCGTCGTATGTTTCCTCAGGGTTGTCTGGGCTCCTCTTACAAAACATGCCAGTAGATTGTCTAACATAAGATATTCCTAGTGAGTAAACATGTGTGCATACATTGTGATGCTACAGATGTCCTGTGTAGGCTTTATTCCTGAGTTATCCCTAGTAACGCCCAGGTCCTCAGTAATGGCAGGAAGTTTTATTTTTAATATAATTTAGATTTGAAGAATAATAGCATGAATTAATGAGTTAATGTTTTTTTTTCTTCCAATGAAAAAAAAATTCAGTGTAAAGGTTTCTGTGTTCGAGTCAAACCAGCACTTTTGAGACTTTAAAAACTCCCTTTATTTCTCTATATTACACTGACGCTCCTTATCCCACCGTTTCACTCGTGCTTGGATACCATAAGGTAGACAGTTTTCTCCGAACACCGGAGCCACGATCAGACTGTCTGATACGTCACATCTGAAAAGTTCAGGCGTTGAATGCAGTGAGCTCCAAAGCCACCTCAGCTGGGATCGTCATTCATGCACCATTCAAATTCTGTGTAGAAGATAAATTTAATAACATCTTGTGGGTGCTTACGCACATCATTATTAACACATTTGGTTCATCTACGTGCCATCGGGCAATGAATACACCCCACCCTGGCGATATTCCCAACCCATCGTTTCTGTGGCGGTTACTTACAGGGTCGGGTTGCCAGCTCGATGCCCGATTGTTATTCACACACACCACGGGCAATAAAATAATTTTTTTTAAAAAATATATATATATGTGCATATACACTACCGTTCAAAAGTTTGGGGTCACTTTCTATGATGGTTCCTGATATTTCTTTCTTTCTACATTGTAAAGGAATGCTGAAGGCGTCCAAAAAATGCATTAATCTCCTTTGAACAGTTGATATT
>JAQQZT010000021.1:6165402-6178980 GCA_030068275.1 Clarias platycephalus
AGACCCAGCAGGGGAGACGATTACCCACAATTCCGCAGTGCAAGAGAGAGAAAAAACGTTGGCTCAGTTGTGATCACGTGACGTTCGGCGTCAAGACAAAGAGCGCATGCGTGATACATGATACTCCGTGCTCGTAAACCAAGACTTGCTCGTTTTTCAAGTCAAAATTTCTTTAAAATTTTTGCTCGTCTTGCGGAACACTCACAAAGCGCGTTACTCGCAATCCGAGGTTCCACTGTATACCAAAATTATTTGTCGACATTTAAAAAAAAAAAGTTTGTAATTAATAAAAAAAAATAAGGTCAAATTACAGCTTGCAATTTTTTTTTACCAAGCGCAAAATCCTGATGACTTAGCGACGCTTACCGAATGCTGACACTGGAGACTCCGTCCATAAAAGTTAAATAAATATAACACCTCCCTATTCCTTTTATTATTAGCCTTAGATAACGTCTAAGGCTAATAATAACCTGTGCGAGTTGTTATTATAGCAACAAGAACATATTAGCGAAAGCACATTAATATAGACTCGCCTCGCACCTGGACGTACGCTCAGAGGAGCGGTTATTAAAAAATAATCAAGATGAGACGTGTCCATCACTGTGTAATTGGCTCAATCTGGACTCATCAGATCACATGACCTTTTCAGTTGCTCCACAGTCCAATCTTTTTTTTTTCCTGATGAGTCTCACTAACAAGTGATTTTCTTATGGCCACACAGATGGTTAGTCCCAATCCTGTGAGTCCTCATCATATTCTATGCCTATTTAACTACTCTTACTTTCACTATTAAACAGCTCTGGCTTTTACTGTTGTTTTATTGTTTTTTTTTAACCATGCAAATTCCCCAAGTGTTTAAGTGTGTAAGTCTTGAAGCATTCTTGACCCAGGTCCAATAATTCCAAATCTCCTTAGTTGTTTTCTTTGCTTGATGCAGCCCAATATCATTATTGCAACACCATTTATTATGATTATGTTTTGGCCAGGCAGTGTATATTTGCAGTAGTTGGCAACCAAACTGAACTGTGAAGGAAATGACTTAAGAGTGCAGAGTCGCCGCTCCTGAAGTTTATTGTCATGTTGACTCATCCGTCATTTAAAGGTCACTTAACAAACTTCTGGTGAGCTGTAAAAAAAAATCGGCGTTGGAACCGGGCCCGCCACTGATTCGCCACGCAGCAGATGGAATTTCCTCTCATTAGTGTTTCGTTGCTTACAGCATTGCTCTTGCTCTTGGCACTTGCAGCGAAGAATCATTTTCTACTTACTTTCTAAACAGCTTCTCTTCCTCTCTCTCTCTCTCTCTCTTTTTTTTTCCCTTCCACTTTCGTGTCCCTGTTTTGACAACCTCATTTTTGTGCATGATTCCCCTCCTTCGACCTCGCCCCCATCCCTCAACCGCTTTCTCAACCTTTTCTTTTCTTTCCATCTTACACAATGCTACATTCATTTCGGCTCATGTCTCCGCAGTTCTCTAAATAGATCTCAGCTCGGCTTCCGTTGACCTTTAAACTTTTAACGCAGGACTTTTACAAAGCTTGAAGATGGCTGCATTTTAAACCTTTTAGGGATTTAGCTGTTTTCTGATATTAAGGATGTGGGAATTGATGGAATTGTTATTTTAGGGATGTGAAGCATGCAGACTCCCCCCCACCCCCCCCCCCCCCCATAATATGGCAACGAACGAGAAAAGGAAGTCACTTGGAGTAGATAGGTTTTTGAAATTTTTCCTGTAATTCGCTTAAAAACAAGGAACAAAGACTGTTAGTGTAAAATCTCCCAGAAACAGAGGTTTATGTCTAGTAAATCCATCCTGATCCTGTGGCCACTTCTTTTACTCTTAACACTCCGATCTTCAATAAAAACAATCCAAAAATTGTTCGGCTTCATAATTTTTTCTTGAGTTGTAACTCGGTGTAAACTGCGCTCATGAAAAAAAAAAGATTCCACTAAGTAGAATAAAGTTGGAGTTGAACATTACACGGTCATTACATTCCTTTTTCTTCACTTATGATTATGTTCGTGACGTGTACAAGTTTGAGTTTTCTAATTATGTTCCTTTCCTTCTTTATTTTTATTTCTCGCCCCATCACAACATTTATGGCATGCCCTCCTTTCCCCATTCCTTCATCCCCTGTCCTCCTCCGTGTGTGTGGCCATTTTCACATCACCTTTAGCGCTCAGGGTTTGGTTGCCAGAAACAACCTCTACAGTCGCCATGTGAACAGCAGAGGTCTCGGGCTTTTAATGACGGAACAGCTGAAGCTTCCAGGTAATGCGCCTTTTTCTTTTAAAGAGTGTGTGTGTGTGTGTTTGTGTGTGGGAAGAGCTAGTGTGGTCCAAACAGAACTCCATTTCCTAGGTATTTACTTGTTAGCAGTTGTTGTGTGTGCGTGTGTGTGCTTCCTCAGGGTTGAAGCCAGTGCTCAGTGAGAGGGTGTGTGACGCAGGGGAAAAGGCTGACGCACTGGGACACACAAACACACCACAAAGGTTGGCGTGAGAGTTTCAGTGAGACCGATTACGAAAATAGTGGAAGATCTCAGATTCCTGTATTCATTTTCAATAAGTAATTATTTTTTCATATCATCATCTCTCTGTAGTACACATCTCCAGGGCTCGTCTGTGTTCCTTCCACCGCTCCCGGCTGTTATCAGGCAGCAGGCCTCAGACCAGGAGGCCCGAAATGACGCGAGCGGCGCGCTAGATACCAGAACAGCACCGAATCCGAGGCACGGGGAACGAGCGGAGAGAGACGGCTGGTCCTGGACGGTGGACGAAAGGCGATGCACAGCTCAGTGGGTCAGACAGAAACACGAGTTCCGCAGCACGCGGCCGTGGTGACGCGAGCGTGAAAAAGAAGAAAAGGAAAAAGAGAAGCTGGACGGAGATCAGAGACGAGAAGGGGGAAATCGAGGACATGCAAGGCGGCGGGGGAGGGACGAAGCAAAACAAAGCAGGGTTAAGAAAAGCACAAGACGAAAGAGCTTCCTGTAGAAAGCTGGATAAGAAGCCATAAATCAGACGAGATCGAGCAATGTGGCAGCTAGAGGTTTCGTAGCCAAGTGTTAAACGCCTCCATTTTTGTAACTATTTAAGCAGTATTATGTCAAATCAGGGATTTTTTTTTCTATTTCAAAATAAACTAAAATCAAATGGATCCACTGGAGCAACTTTATTGTTATTTTTGTGTTTTTTTTTTTTCCTTCTCACCAGCACTACCTACTGTGAATACACAGAAAACGTGACAAAATCAGATCTTTACAGGACAGACAGGGTAAACATCCTCAGTTTTCTCATTCAAACATCCTAAACAACATTTTAAGAGGTCTACAGACAAGGAAAAGAAAACTCTCAGGGCTTGTTAAGTAACCATTAAGTTCGGCACTCGACATTTAATCCAATGTACTTGTTGAAAAGCCTAAATGGCCGAGTCAGAGATTTGGGATTTGCAGTTAATGCAGTGAATACGGCAACAATTACAGCACTTGTACAACTGGGAAATCCTTGAAAGCCAATCTTGCTCTCTATAACATTTCACTTGAGTATCCACCCCATACTAATGGAGGCAAGGACATTAAAAAAGAAGAAGAAAACAAAACAAAACAAAAAAAACAATCTGTGGTGCTCTGTTTTGACTGTGGTCCATTAAAGAAACCCAAACAAATCAACAACAACAAAAAACAAACAGAATTTTTTTTTTTTTCGACTAATGGAGACGTATCATAAACAATAAAACATGTTGTGACATGTTGTGACATGTTGTTTACTGTAGGTATCAGACACGATATATAAAACAGGATTTATTTCTAAACAGCCCAAACCTATGGAGACATAAACAACACAACAGTGGAATTCTATACACGATTGCCAAGCGTGCTCGTTGAATCAGGTAGGAAGGAATTCCTTTGGAGGAAATGTCACAATATTCCCGTCCTGCCGGTGCGGTGACCCTTTGCGAGGAGGCCGGTCTCGCCTGACGAACTGTTGCTTGGTGTAAACACGCCGTTTTGCTCGCTGAAGCAGGACAGGAGTGAACCGAGCGTCTTGGGTAATGATTACAAGCGAGTGCGCACTTCACCTACCCGAAGATTGCCTGTGTGAGCTGGACATCGACGTACTACAGTGTAAAGAAGACCTCTGTGCTTTTTAAAAAAAAAATTTTTTTAAACATAAACTCCATTCTTTTTATTATTATTCTATTATTTCCAACAATATATTAAGCAGGAAAGAAGATTTGCTCATTCTGTCATCGTTAAATCTTTTAATAATTATGACGTTCACAATCGCGCGCTGTCCGTGCCTGCCCTTTTTTTCAGGCGTTCCTGTGTCCAGCGGTCCATTAAATGCCCTCGGTTAAGGATGTCTCCTTGACCTACATGTTCCTCAGTGAGCGTCCTGTAGGAGTGTGAGGTAGAAGTTGGACTGCAGGAAGCGGGGGTAACAGTCAAATTCCAGTAGGGCACGGATGCGTTTCTGAGCATGGCACAGGGAGGTGTGCGAGGGAGCTTTCAGCAGCTGCAGCGTCAAGTCCCGGGTCTTACTGTCCAGATTTACCTGAGAGAAAAAAAAAAAAAAAAAAAAAGACAGACGGAGATAAATAAAAAAAAATACTGTGAAAGGCGGCTACTTCACAGCTACGTATATAAAACTAGGGACAGGAATCACTACAGACCTGCCGATACGATATCATCACGATACCTAGGTGCTGGTTTAGTTTGTATTGTGATTTTATTATAACCAGTGTTGGGGGACGTTACTTTTTAAAGTAAATAATTACATTACAAAATTACCGTCATTAAAAAGTAATCAGTTACATTACAGCGTTACTTTCAGATAAAAGTAACTAGTTCGAGTACTTTTCCATTGCAGAAAATGAAAACTCCTTTGTGATTCCTCATGCATGTTGTTTTAGTCAAGATCTTTATAATTATTCTACCATCATCACTCAGTGAATTTTGGCCATAATCTGTTAACTACTAATACACCTCTCACCTACGAGTGAGAGGGATGATTCACCGCGAGTTTTGGCGCCGTGACTAGGTTTCCATCTTTCCGTGCGTCGGTCCTCGCACAGTCAAACCGCATAGGTGAGATAGGGGTATAACAGCAGGAATAACAGAGGGGGGCGGGTTATCAGGGGCGGGGCTTATAGGACGACTTTCTCACACACACTAAGGTATTGGGAAAGTACTGCTGTCTGGCTCACCGATTAAATTTTTTTAAAAAGTAACTAAATAACTGAATACTTAAATGGTGGACCTAACGCGTTAGATTACTCATTACATCCAAAAAGTAATCTAAGTACTCCAACGCTTTACAAAGTAACGCGTTACACCCAACACCCAAATAATTAACCACACAGTGTGAATAGTTTAGAACGCGCCACCGGTAGAATTATAAAGGAACAGCAACATTTTACCGCTTCAAATGCAAACAAACATGAGTTTAAAAACAAAACAAAACACAAGTACAGTTAAACCATGGATTGCGTAATTCGTTTTTTAAGTTGTGCTTGTAATCCAAAGCACTTGTATATCAAAGTGAATTCCCCCATAAGAAATAACAGAAACTCAGATGATTCATTTCACAACAAAAAAATATTCATATAAAAGTAATTAATATAAAACAAATTAACCTACACTTTACCTTTGAAAAGAATCATAACTGTTGTGAGGGAGACAAGAGAGAGGAGGAGGAGGAGGGGTTAATGTATTTGTGTTACACACACACACGGAATCACTGCTGTGTGGCTCACTGGAATTTTTTTCCCTTTTGTGTGACTTTAACAAGGAACCTCTCCAATGACACAAGCTTTTGCCTCCTTTTGAGGATTTCGCAAAAATGTGATGTCTCTTACACACACCAAAAAAAAAATGCACACACACGGTTACAATGTTATAGTAAACAGTACACGTGCGCACAGATGTTGACTATACGAGTGACGCACGCACACACACACACACACTGAGACAGAGCATGGTAGACGATTACCCACAATCCCTCAGCACGCGAGAGAGAAGAACCACTGGGTCAGTTAGTGATCACGTGACGCTCGGCAGACAAAACCTTGCTAAATTTTTTTTTTTAAGTTAAAATGTATTGAAATTTTTTTGCTCGTCTTGCAAAATACTCACAATCCAAGGTTTTATCAATTGCCACACAAATTGTGATACATGATTAAATGGATTATTTTTATATTTTTTCCTAATAAGTTTAATATTTAGTTTATATTTAAAATTGTCTTGACTAATTTGGGAATTTGTGCCTAATGTCATGTTCACACCGTTTGCAGAAACTGAATCAGATTAAAAAAAAAAAATTGTTAATGAATTGTATTTATAACACATCAAATGCTAGAAATGGGTAAAAAAAAAATAGATTCAGTTATTAGTTATGTTTTTTTTTGGTAACTATTTTTACCTAGTTTTGAGACTTTGGAGGCGTTTGAGGCGGTAACCCTTTGCTGTTTCTTTATAATCATACAGGTGCGACACTCTAAACTATTTACACATTGTCATTCTGTCTTGTAGGAGCGAATTAGAAATAATAATTATTTCAGATGACAGATACGCGCTGCTCGGTAGCACGTAGCGTTTTTGCTTCATTTAATTTGAAGTTATATGTATTTGAAGTTTTTTTGTATTGTTTAAGTGCTGAGCTTGGGTTTTAAGTGAGAAAACTAATGTTATAAGGAACGGGCTACATTTAATTAATCATTTAATTTAATTAATCTGTTTTAACCTTTTTTTAAAGGTTTTAAATTGTAACAAAATCAGGAAAAAAATTTATATCGCATCGGGATATTTATAAAATCGCCATAGTTATAGAATCGCAATTTTTTATCAAAACCTGGTTATCGTGATATCATCGTATCAGGTGGTGACTGGTGATTCCCTGTCCCCCTATTGAACACTGATTTCTGATTGGCCAGAATGTTTGGATTAATTTCCCCTAACAGCATTTGTTCAACATTTACGGTTGCTATAGTAATATGCGCAAAAAATGAGTTGAGACAGTGAATTAAGTTGATAGAGAAGGGGTTCTCATGAGAAGTGTGTCGAATATGATATGAATTATGCAGACCGACCTCACGAGGTGCTCCAGGCTGAATGTAGGTGGCGGTGATCTCCTTGGCGCGTCGTCCCAGGCTGAAGGTGTTGGACGACTGTCTGTACTGCTCGCAGGCCAAGTAGAACTGCAGGTTCTCCTCGCTGAACTCTGAGCGGAGGAATGCGCCAAACACAGATGTGGCCACTGAGAGAGGGAGAGAGAGAGAGAGAGAGAACGGGTTAATGTCTAAAGTCTGCTATCACAAAACAGTCTCAGGGGACATGAGAGGCGGCGAGGGGGGGGGAGGGGGTGTTCAGAAGAGAAGAGACACAGATGGGACGTTCACACAGTGCGTGTACACACACACACACACACACACAAGTTTTAAAAACACTGTAAACCAAACATCTGACATTTTACGTTATGTTTACAATTTGTCCTCGCGCTGCGGATTGCTTCATCTATTCAAGGAAAAGAAACTGGGGTGGAGAAAGGAAAGGGGTGGACGGTGTTACAATGCAGATGTTACAACATACAGTAGTGAGTTTGTCACATTCAGTAACTATATGATCTGGGAACCGCTACAACTAGCACAACACATGAAATAAGTCTCCAAAGGAACTGAATAGAAATCTTTGTGGTCGGTTATAAATCAGCAGAATATTACTGTACGCGTTGAAATAAATCTGCACTAAACGGAAACTTATTTTACAGATAATGGGATCCCTGGAGGGGTAGCCATGCGCTACGTGATATCCTGCCAGATGAATCCAAAGTGAAATTGCAGATGGCAGTTCTTTCACAAAGATGGAGAGGGGAAAAAAAAAAAAAAAAACCAACAACTGTTCTTTGAAAGTGTTTTTATTGGGTGCCGGGCTTATCGGGGAAACTAATCAAGAAAGTACTGCAAGTTATAAAGCCTGACAGGAGAGAACTTCTTGTGCCTGGAAATACCACTTAATTGGTATGACACCGGGTCACACGGCTGTGTGCTAAAAATAAAAGACTTCCTCTACACCTGGACAATTATTTATGTGACAATTCAAATCAGTGAATCGTGTAGAATTGGAGCAACACGCAAAAATCATGCAGATAGTCATGAGGGTCGAAAGCTTCGTGTCGGAATGTGAAACAGGAAAATGGTCAAAGACTGGTTCAACCTGACAATCCTAACTCGCTTATCGTCATAACTCATTCTTTGGACAGAAAGGCTTCTCGGAATACACAGCATGTCGAATCGTGGAGTGGCAGAAGAACAGGAAGCTGAAAAATTGGAAAAATGTTCTTGAAAATCAGTGGGTCCGAATTTAACATCAGCAGTATGAGTGCATGGATTTATCCTGCCTTCATAGTCCAAGCTGTTGCTCCTGGTGAGAGTAATGGTGGTGGTGGTGATGTAATGGTCTAGGGAATGATGTTTTCTTGTGCCTCTTAATATCACTCGCAAGCCACAGCTAAGTATCTAAGTGTTGCACCGATAATGCACCGATAATAGCTACTTCCCGCAATAATAAGATGCATTAGGTGCGTGTACATGGCTGCTAATATTCCACTAATGATCCGAATAATGGCTTAATTGGAAATAAAAAAATAAATGCATCATGTTAACACCTCAGTCTGACCCGATCGGAATGGATTAGGTAAATATTAACCATGTGAACACTTGGTCTGATTATTTCTCTCTTTTCAGAATAAATACATTCTTTCAGACCCGTATTTGGGGTAACATTTGATGAATTGATGAGATTCCCTTTTCTTCTATTCCTAATCAAGAGAACAACTCAGTCTCTCACTTGTCTTTATGTTCATCCGCTGGAAATCTGGGCATTGATTGGCTCAACATTTTATACGTAATAAATCATCTAACCAATCAGGGATGAGACTGAATTCATGTAAGCAATCTTAATATAACATAAAACTAAAAATATGGGAAGACTAACCCAATCTCAACATTTAGAGAAAAAAAATATATATAATAATAATAAAAAAAGATCATTAAAATAGTTCTAGATTTAACCTTTTCCCAGCAGGCAGAACAACGTTATATAATTATATTCCGATTAAATTCTTCGAGCATGTAAAATCACGTCTTATCAGATCAGCATCCATGTAAACAGTTGAGTTGCAATCGGAACCCCCCCAAAAAAATAAACTAGTTCATTCAAATGTCGCTATTGTTGCAGAAGTCAACACAAACTGGTTCCTCGAACATGACAATGAGTTCAGCGAACCTTACTGGTCTCCCAAGTAACCGTCTCTGAATCCAACACAGCACCACTGGAATGTTACAGAACAGGAGAGACGTATAGCAGACAAATTTGGAGAAGAGAGATTCCCAACACCTCGCAGATTCCATGCCATGAGATAAATAAATAAATAAATAAACAAACGTGGTGTTGATAGCAAAGTGATTGCTACAGGTGTAAGGTTAAAATCTTTGGCATGTTTTTTTTTCCACTCCCCCGCCGAAGCCCTGCAGGCTTCCAAAAGCAGTTGTACTCGAGCCGTTTCCGAGCATAACTTGTCAAGCAAGCAGAAGAGGTACGTAAGCCTCTCTCTCTTGCCATAGGAAGCTGGAAATTAATTGATTAATTAGTAGAAGCACTGTCACATGGTTCACCTCTGCTGCTGAGAATGACATCGAGCGAATTGGCCCATCTCTCCAGCTCCGCCCTGCTCAGTCGGGTCTTCGCGTGTCCCACCTGACTCCACTGCTTCGTGAAGCGGGATCGCCGCTGTTTGGCGCTAGGAATAAACGAGAAAACCGGGTGATGAGGAATTATTTTGGCCAATAAAAAATAACAGCAAAACTAATAAGGGTGGGAGGAAAAAGAAACGAGCTGAGAATGAAACAAAAAAAAAAAAAAAAAAAAAAAGGAAACTAAGGAATCAAAGGACAACACTGAGTAAGACACAAACTAGATCAGAGTCCTATTTCGAATGGATCTCAGCCAACATCCACACCCACATATACAAGTAAGCAGATAGCAGAATGTTTACACTGCATTAAGAACGACATGACTAAACCTACCGTCATTACGCATTTGTGATTCGTGATCTTGAACTGATCCTACCTGCTGTCCTGATCTCTGTGCTCCTGGACTGGGATATTAGGATTACAAGCGTGCGGGCTCTACAGAGACAGAGAAAGAAAAAGAAATAAGTGATTTTTTTTTTAAACAAAAGCTAATCAGGTCAAATTTCTTCAGTTCTTTTTTTCCCCCCCTAGAGGGGACTAGATTCAAGTAGCGATTACGCAACACTGGAGCGTCATTAATGTCATGGAGAAAGTAGGACATGAGAACAGGAAAGGCATTAACGTGCGTTAAACAGAAATGAAGACTCCTCGACGTGCCCTTTGAATTGTTTGCTCTAGGCTTGATTTGGTCCTCAGTTGAATCCATCTCCTCAGCGCTGTGTCAACATAATAAATGAAGTGGCGGCACGTACGAGTGCTCTTAAACATTTTAAATCTGAAAGAATTTCTCAGTGGGGAAGAAGAAAAAAAAAAGCAGAAGAGAGAGAGAGAGAGGATGATGCAAGTGCAATCCAAGTAAGACTGGAAAGTTGACAAACACCTGAGATTGAGCAACACTTAAACCGAGTGTGTCGTGCTTACACTTGTGCCAGGCCATTTAGAATGACTAAACAAGCAACGTTCTTACCACCTGAGCGTCAAATCAAAGAAAGAGGAAATGTCATAAAAGGATTCCCTAAAGATTTGCACTTCTTCAAAGCTCTCTCACCTTTCCTTTATGTGAATAATCTCAGCATCTAAAAAAGCTGTAGTAACTATACCGACTATCCTGTGCACGTCCCATGGGTCTTCACAACTCACAATGGATTTATAGGGAAAATACTTTCAACACAGTACTGTTTGTCTTCCGCTTCTTTCCTGTACGATGTAATGATTTATAAATCCCACTATCCGCTTTCACCCAGAGGAGCATGGATTTCCTTTTTAATTCTCTCAAGGTATCAGGGAGTTTTAGGGTTATCTGGCTTGCTCTAATTGTTAATTTAACTAAAGAAATTAAACTAACATGGATAAAGCCTACACTGAGATTAAGATTCATTTATTTTTTCACATCCCTGATGGGACTCGAACCCACAATCTACAGGCCACTACGGCTTCTGTATGTTGATCAAGATTTGGAAATCTATACATTTCTGAGCCCCTCTTACCTGACCAAACAGACTCTTCAGGTGTAATTTAGCAGATGACAGCTTGGACCGGACATGGTGCCGATTCTGGGGCGTCTGGTGCGAGCCCGAGTTGAGGCCAGGCGGATTAACCGCGGACATGGACGATGGAAACGGCACGTCGTCCTTGTCTACACTCTCACCGCTGCTCAGGGCATTCGGTGCCAGCTGACTGTCACTATACGCCTTGAAGCTCTCGTTAAGATTGGTGACCTTGAGCAGCTCAGGCGACAGGTCCAGCTCGTTAATATCCTCTACGCAAAAGCTCAGCTCCCTGGTGAGCTCCTTCACCGTTCTGCTCACGGAGACCTGCGGTGCGGCTGGCGTGGGCAGGAGAGGCGTCGCTCCGTGGTCCGCTTGGTTGACAATCCGTGGCAGGGTCTTGTACGTGCCGGGTCCGTCCTCTTCCTCAGGGAAGTCGTCTTTCTCAGACGCATTCTTCCAGGGGAAGATGTCCAGGCACAGGAGGGATCCTTCTGAACTGAAGCGCCGCATGACTACGTGTTCTGTGAGGGAGATTGAGAAAGATTAAGATTTTAAGGAAATACCAGAGGGTCTGGGTGAAATTAGGCAACGATAACAAATTGAGGTTATGAAGTAAGTTCCTCATAGACGGTTTTGTAATCCTGGAAAACGAGCCCGAGGCTCAAAGGGGAATTACTTTAAATATCTAATGCTTTTCCTTTCACTTATTTGACACAGAGCCTCAGATGATAGGCTGAATGTTGGGTGTTTACACATTTTCAGTGCAATTAAAATTCATGCTAGCTTCACACACACACACAAAAAAATAATTCTGAAACATTTTACACACTTTCCACCTGACAAGTGTTTGCACTTGTTTCATCCTGGAAATATTTTCGCAGGAAATATTCAGCATTTCAGGGAAGCCCCTTAACACATAAGACTACTACTACAAAAAAAAAAAAATCATAAAACTAACTTCAAAGGAAGTTCAATGTTTATATATACAAAAAGATGGAATACATTAATGAGAAATATTTTTCATAAACAATACCTTAGGGTGACTCCAGGCTTCTTCTCCACATGTTAAGTTCTCTCGTTAAGTGCTGGACGCCTTTCTTCCTCACACACACACACACACAGAAACAGAGAGAGAGAGTCTTTCACAACTTCCTCGGTCAGTTTAAAACGATACTTTGTTTCCAGAACGCTACAACTGTAACCCCGACGCTCCAGTAACGGCTAACCTGTAGCTCCCAGAAAGCGCACGTTCACGTTCTCCTCGCGCAGTGTTTCTCGTGCGTTAAAAACAGCCACGCCCTCTCGACTCCAGGCCACGCCCCACCGCCTACTCCCTCTGCCAGGCCAGTCGCGACCTGTCGGCGTTCCGAGGTGAGCGCGCGACTGACGTCGTCTTTTTTTATTTATTTTTTTTTGCTTCTCACGCTTCCTTAGCAACACGGTTACCGCTTATCACCGCAACCCCGAGGACGAGGACGAGTTCTTCCACATTTCAGTCATGTCCGGGAATCACAATCCTTTATCTGATGCAACTCCAGCAGGAGAGAACCTTATTATTATTTTTTACATTTACCTTCTGCTTGTGTTTTCAACCATTAACCCACTTAACATTTAAGTTTAACACTAGTTTCACATATAGGCTACATACTAGGCTATAAATCTAATTAATTATTCATTAAAAAAACAACAATTTTCAAAAAAACTTTATTGAACTTTCTTCCAAAAAAGAAACTGAAATCATGTTTATTAAAAACAAACAAACCCTGCAAGTACTTTTGACCATTACGTCATTGACACGCCCATTATTGTACTCCAACCCATCCAGCTAGGAATCTCTGTAGTCCAACTAGGAATCAGTGGAGGCCAACTGCAATTACCATTTTGTATTTATTCCCATTTTTACAACCATGGAAGGACCTCTTGTACACACTACGAGCAATTTGGGAACACCCTGTTGGTCTAATCTACTTGTCTTTGGTCTGTGGGAGGAAACCGGAGAACCCGGTTGAAACCCACCAAGCACATGCAAACCCTGGAGGTGCAATGTGCAAGGTGACCGTGCTAACCACTACGCCACTGTTTGTATTAAACCACTATTGTATTTAATATAACATTCTGGATGTTTTTTCTCTCTCTAATAAACCTCTTACCTATTTTACAAATTATTTATCATTAGTAATGTTTGTTCTTTTTTACATTACAATATATTTTTTCATTATTATTATACATTATCTTCTTCTTCACTGCTAATAAAATAAGAAATGGCTCTTCATTGTTTAACACACATGTTTATATACATAGTAAGACAAAAACATGTATTCACACCATTATTATATA
>JAQQZT010000021.1:6229957-6240514 GCA_030068275.1 Clarias platycephalus
ATCGAGCCTGGCCGGGAATCGAACCCGGACCCTGGAGGTGCAAGGCGACAGTGCTAACCGCTACACCACCGTGCCGCCGTCGTTAGTCTTGATGTTTTTAATTTAATGATCTAATGCCATATGTGGTATTTCATAGTTTTGGAATCTTTAGTATTGTTCTAGAATGTAGGAAATTAATCAATAAACAGAACAATTTAAGCACATATACACGTACATCTAGAACCATCTTCGGTTGTTACTCTGGTGTTCTGTTCTTAGAGGTTCTGTGGAGAACCCTTAAACGTAATCGGATAGCAGGAAGCCACTTTTTATTTTTATTCTGAAATCCTAAAAAGAAGCCAAGAAAACCTCAACTAACCAAAGAAGGCAGACTGAAATTGGCAGCATGTACAGTATATCTTGTACACTAAGAAGGCAGGCGGAACCAAAGAAGGCAGGCTGAAATCTTATACACTAATCCATGTGTACTGTAGCTTTTACATAGTGATCATGTATGTGCAATGTAATTTAATAAGTTTAACATAAACTTTCATTTTACCATTAGTTACCACATTTTTCACTATTAATGGAGTTGAAATTTTGCCCCTAATTTAAATATGTTCTGGAATAAATGAGGTGGTTTTTTCCACATGCAGATATTTAAAATGTTACATTGATAAATACAGATACTGGTTACACAATTTCCAAGTTCTTGACCGTCAACAACAGGAAAACTATGACAACTATATGGTAATAGTATAGTCTAGTCTAGTCTAGTCTAGTATAGTATAGTATAGTCTAGTCTAGTCTAGTATAGTATAGTATAGTATAGTATAGACTAACAACAACAGTAGCAACAACAGTAACAGACACAGCTGAGAACTAAACAGAGGACACCAGCAGTAAATAGACACAAGTCAAGACCTACAGTAAATTGTGGCGGTGGCCTAAGAGCCAGTGCAAAGGGGACGCCCTAATTCACCTGTGTACTCGCACCATTCACCTTGGTGCCTTCAGAACCACGTTGCTTTTAGCAAACGATTTGTAACTGCACCAAGACTGCGTACTTTTGAGTTGCATTAAAGTGTGCTTATTAAAGACTGCTCACGATTGTGGCATCTGGTTCCCTTGTGTTCCTTCTATGTGTCAGGCCTGTTACCTTACATGAGGAACACAACAATTATGTTGCACCTATTTGTTTAAACATCTCAGAATCAATACCCAGGTATACTGTAGCACGTAGCTTTACAGTGTATCATTATTGGGTAATTTGGAAGATTTCTACTGTTAACCTAATGATATGTAAGGATTAATACAGGTAGTCCCCGGGTTATGAACGAGTTCCGTTCCAGGAGCACGTTCGTAAGTCAGATTTGTTCTTAAGTCCGACAAAGTGAGTCTTATACACCTTTGACTTTACGAATATACGATGTAAAGCATACTAATTCACTTGACTAAATCTGTCTCTTTTCATCACAAAAACCATTATCGCGCCTAAGGAAATGAGTCTCACAGTTTTGTTGAGGATTTTAAAATTATTCACTAATTTACAGGACAGACATTTTCTATCATTATGTTCCCGGACTGATTCACTGAAACCGGTGAGGCCGACTCATTTCTTCCACACCCCAACACGGACACACATACAGTACACTACAGTATACTGCACTTTAGTCATTTTATACATTCACTTACACACTGAAAATAATGTACATAATTGTAAACATTGGTATGTGTTGGACTGCAGTGTCTATTTTGTTGTACAATACACGTGAGCTACTTTCATGATTGTAATGTAAGTAGAACCGCGGTCCGTTTGTACCTGTTGAAACGTTCGTAAGTTGGGGACTACCTGTACAGGTATATGCTAAGGTATACTGTTATAACAAAATAATGTGGTTTCAGATCCAAGTACACCCTCAGACCACAAAAAAAACTAATCACCGCACGCTGCTCTTCTTTCATGCGAATCACAAGTGGGGCGTCCATTTTCGCTCACGCCATAGTTATAACTGAACTGATGTAGCTTGTGATGGAGGAGACAGTAGCCATGAACAGAAAGCGCTGATAAGACCAACAGAAGTTTTAATATAAGAGAAGTGCGGATAACTTTAGTATATCAGTGATGATATGTATCCTCTGGCATTTTTAATAAACTCATTTTTTCTCTCGCCAGATTTAAAATTGAACAGCGCTGTGCTAAACCCATCTAGTTTCATGATGAAACCTTTTGAAACCTTGAACGTAAAATTTGTCTTTTTTTTTGACAATGTGAATAAATAAGCCTAATAAATACAATGCAGCTAAAATGGGAAAAAATGGTGTATATGATTATTGTTTGATTATTATTCCAGACATTCTTTCTGTGCCATCGGCACTAAAGAGACACCTTCGTTTTGATGGTACCGTACCTTCGGATTGATGACGAGGAACGTGATGATGCCATGCTCTTTCAGATATGAGTCCCGGCTCTGTCCATCTCCTGCCTCCACTTTGTAGGCCCCCTTCAAATGTTCCAGCGTCACAGAAGAGATGTGAACTCGGCTACGGGAGGACCAACAGGATGTGAGAGAGCACTTCAATGACAACAACACGCGGACAAGAAACATTACATCCATTCATGCAGCCCACACGGAGTGGACTGTAAATATATAATACGAACAAGGCAGCGTGGGTAATAAAAGTACTGGGGCTGCTGTTATTGTCTTTTTTGCTGATCAAACTCATCATCAACGAGGAGAACCTTTCACAAAGCTCTCCACAGCCTGTTTGGCTGAACATGAAGAGCCCTTGTTAGATTTCGCACTGTTGATCACAGATATAAAAAACACATGCACAAAGAGAGAGGGATTACAAAAAGAAAAAGAAAAAAAAAAACAACAACTCTCACCCGGGTACGCCCCCAGCCTCCATGTGATTGGCCAGAGTGACGTCGTGGGACCAAACGTCATACTGCCATTTCTGGAGGCCAATTACGCCGCAGAGCACGTTGCCAGAATGCACTCCGACACGCATGTTAATGTCAACGCCTGTGGCATCTCGCACCTTCCTGTAACGACACAGCACATTTCAGCACTCTGGCCTGGCCAAGATTGCCATAGAGACATTCTCTCAAGTGCTAATTTATAATCATTTCGCTTTCTTTGTCTTGCTCTGCTCTCCCAGGGCACTTTTACTGCCTGACTAATGTATCCCAGTAATACATTTTTGGATAGTCCAGTTTAGACACCGTATAAACCATCTAGAGATGGTCATAAACCAACCAGCCTAACAACTGATTCTCATCAACTCAACAAGACGTCATAAAATGTAAGAATAAAGTACATATTAGGGATGCAACCCGAAAAACAGAGGGCTTTTAGAAATCTTGGTTGAGATTAGCGGCGCGCCATGGGATGCCACAAAAACTACAAATAGTGACACTTAAAAAAGTCTAAGGTTTTGACTTTCATACTGTATAACCACAAGCAAGCAGTCAGAAATGAAGTTTGTGGTAAAAACAAATTTGTGATGATGATTATTATTATCTATTTATTTATTTATTTTTACATAAACATACAGCGTTCATTTTTACATCCATAATAACTGCCGGGTGAGTGTCACAAGGTAATATAAATTAGGTTCCTATACTATCTTGTATATCATCTCATTCATCGTCTATACCGCCTGATCCTATGCAGGAGGCCTGGAGACTTCGGACACGAGGCGGGGTGCACCTTGGACAGGATGCCAATCCATTGCAGGGCACACACACACACACACACACACACACACACATACATACACACACACTGCGGGCAATTTGGGAATGCCAATTAGCCTAATCTGCATGTCTTCGGAATGTGGGAGGAAACTGGAGTAACTCGGAGGAAACCCACCAAGCACAGGGAGAACATGCAAACTCCATGCACACAGAGATGGGAATCGAATCTGATCGGGAATCGAACCCGGACCCGGGAGGTGCAGGGCGACAGTGCTAATCACTAAGCCACTGTGCCGCCACTGTCTTGTATATGTTTGGTAAAAAATGGTACTAAATAAGTTTGTTAGAAATGATTGCAGGCAGGTGTGTGTGAGGGATTCAAAATTAGGAATAAAAAAATATATATAAATAATGAATAAACAAACAAACAAATAAATAAATAATAATAATAATGATAAAGCCCTTTACACACTATGACATCGTAGGGCTGCTACTACTACTACTAATAATAATATTAATAATAATAATAATATTAATAATAATAATATTATTATTATTAATAATAATAATAATATTAATAATAATAATAATAATAATAATGTAGCTGATGACTGATGAAACTGTTGAAGCTGGCTTTAAAAAAAAAAAAAAAAAAAGAGAGAGAGATTGAATCAAGTGTTTTTTCCTTATATAAAAAAAAATCTGATTCCCCTACCGCATGCGTGTCAAAGGCCGGACTTGGTGCTACTCTTGCTCTCGGCAGAATCTACACTGCGTACAACAGGTCAATTTCTATTTTCAAAAGCATGAAAAATGTTCTTTTGCTCATTTCTAGGCTTCTTATGTGCCTGCTAACAAGCAAGATAAAAACTAGTCTAGTGCATTGACTTCCAGATGCCAGTGATGTAAAAACTGCCTGAAACATCCAAAAAGATTAAAAAAAAATTAAAAAAAAAAAACCTTAAAAGATCAAATTTAAAAAATGTACACACAGTGTGTATCGGATTACGGCTATTAGCACCAGCACTGGTTGAGCCTTTGAGCAGGAATCTTCACCCTGAACTGCTGAGATACAATTGGGCTTCGAACCTGGAATGCGACTTGATAAGAAACCATGTCCAAGAACCAAGAAACCCATGGCACGTAACCCTTAACTAACCTTAACTACCAGATACATATGATGGAATTATGTTACACACCCAGTGAGTGTACAGATGTTCAAAATAAATAAATAAATAAAACTGCCAAAACCTCCCCTCTAATACATCATGAACACTATCGAATAAGGAGAAGGTTCCTGTAAAAAAAATTAAAAAAAATTAAAAAAACCACACTAACCAGACCTCATGTTAATTCTATGGCCGTAACATATTTCAGGTCTCTTATTCAACATCACACTCAGCCGCTAGCTCGTACTGTATAGGCTGATCGTACCGTCTAAAGTGGACTATACAAATAAAGTGCTAACTTAGACTTAGTTAGGCAATAAAACCATGATGAAAGTCCCAGTCTAATATATTGTATAGTGTGTGAGTTAAAGAGAGTGTGGAGTTTCAGGTGAACATCCCCAGTGCCAGTGTGACTCAACTTATCTTCTCTGTGATAACACTGCAGGCTTGTTATAGAGTCTGGAGGAGTACAACTCATTCGGGATGTGTGTGTGTGTGTGTGTGTGTGTATTTACAGATAGTCGTTCGTCCCTGGTGACTCTATCTTGTGTCAGTGTACTGACAAAATGAGGTTTGTACTTCGACAAAAACACGACAGTCTGAAATGAAGTAGGGTTTTTTTCTGGCACGCACTGTAGGGGCGATGTGAAAGCAGACGACAATAAGTTTACACACCTGGTTTAAGTCCTGAGTAGTGAATTAAATATCGCATCAGACGTATTTTAAAAGGAGATTTGGAATGACTTGCTATCTTTCCTTTTATCATAACTCAATATATTTATGTTTTCTTGGTATACAGGCGTTTTTTATGCATGTTAAAGTTAAAATGACATTTCTTCCTAAATTAAATGCATAGTTTTATCCTTGAAAGCGAAAAGATACACAATCAAAAATAGACATTTACAGTACTGTCTTTGAGGCATATATGTACTGAAATACAGTATGGAAATATACAGAAAAGGTCTTTGACCCATATGGAGAAATGTAGAGGCTTTATAAAATAAGTAACCAGATGTTTCTAAATATTCAAAAGCAGTCAACACTAAGTGGTAAAAACTAAATCAAATCAATATTAGTCCACCTTTTGCCTTTAAAAACCCACTCAGGTACACTGTGGAGCAGTTTTATAAAGATGGTAGGTACTGTAGGTTGGTTTCAAGTATCTCAGAGAATTTGCTATTGTTTTTTTTTTCTTTTTATTTATTTATTTATTTATTTTTTAACAGATTTTGGCTCTCATGTACTACTGCCATTTTTTTATGTGAACCAGCAACATGTTGTTACTTGTTACTTTCTTTTCCTAAAAATACACATGTTCTGGAAAATTAATGTTTATATACCTATATATTCAGTCCTGACCTGTTGGGACATTAAAGGAGTTCCTGGGAGGCCAGTGTCTTACAATACAGTATGATCATGGCTCAGGTGTACTGAGAAATCCTTCTACCTTGATGGTGTCCAAGCACTAGTGAAACACTGGGATAAGTGCATTAGTGTATCAGGGATTTATATAGAGAAATAAAGGGCGTTTTTAACTCTCATAACTGTTCTGATATTCTACATAATTAAAAGTCCTGGTTTGACTTGAACACCTCTAAGCAGTCTCTAAGCGTTTTGCTATGAAGAATGAAAAAGAGACAGAGCTGTGGTGTTTTACTTGATGGCCTCACACATGTCCAGTCCCATCTTTACGCAGTTCTTGGCGTGGTCCGATAAAGACTCGGGCAGTCCAGACACACAGTAATAACAGTCTCCCAGGATCTTAATCCTCATGCAGTCATTATCCTAAAAAAAAAAAAAAAAAAAAAAGAGAAAGCTAGGAGAAATGGTGGCTTTGTTACGGATGCATTAAGAAGACGTGATTTGTGCGTTACCTTGGCTATTTGGTCGAATTTGCCGAAAAGCTCATTAAGCATGTGCACCAGTTCCCCCGGAGAGCAGTCACTGGCCAAGCGCGTGAAACCCACGATGTCTGCGTACAGAATGCTGCCGAAAACGTTAAGAAGCCTTTACGACTGTGCAGGAGAGAGTGAGGCAATCTGTGATTGGATTAAACTACGGCTGGTGTTACTCTATACCTACTGAAGCACAACATCAAAACCGAGGTTTTCATTAGGATCAGTATGAGCTCCTTATTCCACAGTTTGAAGAATTATTACTGATAAAATTACATGGGATCTGAATAGAAACCATGATGTGAACAAACAAATCCATGCAACTGCATACACTTTACTACTAACTGATTGTTCAGGCACTTATTATACGTCCATCCATCCATCTAGGAACCACTGGGACCATGGAGGCCATTGGTGACCATTGTGTATATTCCCATTTGTACAACGTGGTGGGATCTCCAGTCAACATTCACACACTACAGGCAATTTGGAAACGCCAATTAGCATTTCTAATCTGCATGCCTTTGGAAGGAAACAAGGGAACCCAGAGAAAACCCTCCAAGCACGCGGAGAACATGCAAAGGACCTGGAGGTGCAAGGCGACAGTGCTAACCACCATGCCACCATTATTATTAGTACAGTAGGTCACCAGCCCATGCATCTAGGCTGTACTTGTGCAGGATATAATAGACTTTTTACCATAGTATGAGTGTGTACAGGAAGTACCCGAGAGTTAATTTATAGAGGATAAAATACAATGTCAGCTGTCTAAATACATGCACTCCCAGTCAGGACATTCTGTAATTACTGACATGATGGGTTTAGCCTGAAATCCCAGAGATACTCCAGGAATAATTACATCACTCCATGTAAAACTAACCCTGTCCCAGTGGTCCGGGTGCGGCTCAATAATCATGTGAACTATAGAGGAAACGAGTGACACTCAGCTCTCAGGCGCATAAAAAAAAGCTCCTGAGAACGTCACAGTGCTGTCCAAGGTCAGAGTGAGCATCTGGGTCATCTCCTTGTTCCTGAAAAACAACCACGAGTGCTGCTCATAATGACGAGCGAGGTGTCTTCAGCATGCTCTCGCCATGATGAAAAATCTTTGAAGTGCACGAAAAATATTCCTGCGGTAAAAAAAAAAAAAAAAAAAAAAAAAAAACAGGCTAGCACTCTTTGTCCTTCCACACATTGAAGGTTATGAAAGTGCTCCTTTTTTGTTTGGATCTTTTTCTTTTAGGGCTATTCAAGAAGTAGAGAAAACTTTCTGCAGAACTCTCACATCTAGGCCACTTGTATTCAGGTTATTTCACCTTTTTTTTTGTCCTACTTGCTGCAAGTGGGATTTATTTAGCTGTGAGAAACACCTGTGTCTGTTCTGGAAGGTCTACAGGAATAGTCGACAATCTGCCGGCGTGCAGAAATGTAACTCAGTTAAGCTGGGAGTGTGCGAGTGTATGCCTGAGTGTGTTGAGTAGTCCTACCTGACGTTGGTGTGTCTCTGCACGTAGAGGTTATGGAAGTTGTTGGTGTTCTCGGCCTGGCCGCTGTTCGGACCCTTGAGCCTCTGGATGATCTCAGCCTTCATCACACGGGCGATGTGGGCAGGGAGCAGCGACAGTAAGAGACGCTCCTAGTGATCAGAACAAGGAGAGTGACGATGAGCTTGGACTTGTGACTTATAGATGACCTAGAGATACGAACGCATTCTCTTCATTATTTGGACAAAAGTATTTGGCCAAACCTGAAATTACATTATATCCAAATACATATCCTTCAATATGGAGTCGTTCTCCTTTTTCAGCTACAAGACCTTCCACTCTTCTTGGAAGACTGTCTCCAAGATTTTAGAATGTTTCTGTGGACATGTATTCTGTAGAGCATTCATGACATTGGACGAGAAGGCTTGGCTCACAATCTCCATTCCAGTTCATCCCAAAGGTACTCAATTCCGTTGAGCTCAGGGCTCCGTGTTAGGGCCAGTCAAGTTCTTCCACACCGAACTCATCAAACCATGTCTTTATGTTGAATTAGAAAAGGGCCTTCCTCTTAAACTGTTGGAAACATTGCATTGTCCACGATGTCTTGGTACAATAGGTGCCTGCTTGATTGAAACACCTGAACTCTGTAATTAACAGGTTTGACCAAATACTTGGACCGTTTTTTTTACACACATTTTTAAGTAAAAGAGAGTTAAAGCTCAAATTAAAGTTGTTGTTAAACTGTGCCTACTATTTATCAATTGCATTGCATTTAAGACATTGTTGTAACAAGTTAATCATCTACCGAGACTTTTCACCCTAGACATGAGTACCGCAACATGTGCTTTCTCTAAGTCACGTGACGCCAACTCAGAGGCTCAGAGCAAAGCGCTATCCACCCTCTTTTGCATTCATGAGCTCACAGATGGCCATGATTGGCTGGTTTTGCTCTGTCTGTCAGCAGAGAGAGAGGGGGGGTGGAGCAAAGAACTCTGGACCGTATACTACATAAGCAGTCTCATTGCGCATCTTGAGCACTTTTTATTGCAGGGTTGCCAAGCTCTAACGCCACTGGTGCCTTGAGTAGTCAGACCCCCCCCCCCCTCCCCCGCCTCCTCAGGTTGTTATGAGATCCTTTAACTATTTAAAACTTTGTACACGATGCTGACACGAGCGCAGGTGTATCACAGGCATTTTGGCAGCCGGCTTCTAATTACACACTGAATTTAATTTGTTAGGCTCAGCCTCAATTTGCAAGGGCATGTAAATATCCAACAATTTGTTCAAAGTGTGACATTCATTATGTGAGGAAATCACACGGAGTGGCAAAGGTTTTAGACATCTTTTGGCAGACTGATTTACCCGAAATGGAATGTATATTCATATTCGCGGAACCTAAACTTAAATGAAAAGTGTATATTACGAAAGGAAAAAAAAAAATCAATTGCATGCTTTCCCTAAACCGTCTTACACTTATGCTGTGATAAAATGGATCTGACTGAACAAAACAGAAGCGGAAAAATAAATCAATCATCTAGTGAAATCACAGCAACAACGCCTTCAAATTGCTCTTCAGATTAGATACCTTAATAGCTAGCCGTGCTCGCTATTTGATGTTTTTTTTGTGTCGTCTTTGTTCTGCGCAGGTCAACCCATGAATGAGAGAGCGCACGCGGACGGCCCCTCCTGCTTATTTTCATGGCATTTAAAACAAAGCGCATAGAAAAGCTTCATTAAATCTCTCTCTCACTCTCTTTTACAAACCCGCCGTTCGTGTTCGGTGTGTACGTGCTTTTATGACACAGGGACAGAGTTAACATAATAAAAGAAAAAAGAGAGCAGGAAAAAGTGTCCTAACAACACAACAGCTAATCATCTTGTTTATCAAGTCTCTTTAGCGAAAGGAAAGGGCTTTCATCGGCCCGGAGGAACCGAATTGTAAATTAAGTAGAGAGAGAGAGAGAGAGAGAGAGAGAGAGAGAAGATACACCGGTCTGTTTTGGACCACCTTCCCAATCTGTGTTCTCAGGAGAAAAAGGAAGTAATTTAGCAGCCTGAGCTAAATCTAGCGAGAGCACTGTAACAACTGAGAAGCGCCTGGCCGTGCTGTTGCCGTTTAGTAAAAATGCCGTCAGACACCAGGCACGCTGCAGCCCAGAGTGATGAGCGATGCACTGAGTGAAACGCTGCCATCCATCTCTCTGGTAATTACAGGCAAACATAAAAGCCTAGAGGGAAAAAAAGCTAAAGGCTACCTGTGTGTGTGTGTGTGTGTGTGTGTGTGTGTGTGTGTGTGTGTGTGTGTGTGTGTGTGTGTGTGTGTGTGT
>JAQQZT010000021.1:6240614-6251383 GCA_030068275.1 Clarias platycephalus
TGTGTGTGTGTGTGTGTGTGTGTGTGTGTGTGTGTGTGTGTGTGTGTGTGTGTGTGTGTGTGTGTGTGTGTATGAAAGTGTGTTAGATTGAGAGAGAGAGAGATGGAAACCTGTAGATCATAATTACATGGTGGAGAAGCCAGAGGGAAGAATAATTCAATTAGAGCACTGTATGTGCAGGTCTGCTCGGTGGAGATTTCGTCTGGATTCTTTTGTCTGGATTTCGGAAGAGTCGACTTTCTGAAGTGCTGATAATCATTTAGACAATACCTTTCACGATAGTAATACTTAATTATATTATTTAATATCATAATGATATTATGATGGGTGTAGTGGTTAGCACCGTCGCCTCGCACCTTTCCTCCGGGTTCTCCGGTTTCCTCCCACAGTCCAAAGACATGCAGATTAGGCTAATTGCCGTTCCCAAAATTGTCTGTAGCGTGTGAGTGAGTGTATGTGGGTGTGCCCTGCGATGGATTGGATAGGCTCCAGGCCCCCCGCGACCCTGAATACGGGATAAAGCGAGTGAGTGAGTGAGTGAGTGATGGACATGATATTCGAATGGGTGGCATGGTGGCGTAGTGGTTAGCACTGTTACCTTTCATCTCTAGGTCCCGGGTTCGATTCCGAAGCTACAACAGAGCAACTGCATGAAAATTTAGAATATGGTGTATTAATCTTATGCGGCACGGTGGCTTAGTGGATTTATTCTATGTGCATGGAGTTTGCATGTTCTCCCTGTGCTTGGTGGGTTTCCTCCGGATAAACCGGTTTCCTTCCACAGTCTGAAGACATGCAGATTAGTCTAATTGGCGTTCCCATATTAGCTGTAGTGTGTGCCCTGCAATGGATTGACACCTCATCCAGGGTGTGCCCGCCTCATGCCCTAAGTCTTCTGGCATAGGCTCCAGGCCCCCCGCGATCCCTACGGTGGTGTAGAACTATAGCCTCACACCTCCAGAGTCAAGGGTTCAAGTCCCACCCTCGGGTCTGATTTGTTGAGTTTGCATGTCCTCCCTGTGCTTTGTGGGTTTCCTCCCACAGTTCAAAGACTTCCAGATTAGGCTAATTAGTATTTCAGATTGCCAGCAGTGTGTGAACATGTGTACCCCCTCCAAGGTGTAACCCGTCTAGTGCCTCGAACCCATTGGGATAGGCTCCAGGCCTCCTGCGATCCTGCGAACAGGATAAGTGATACAGTGAATGAATGAATGAATGAATGAATGACCTACCTAATATCAATCAAGACTATAATTGAAAACCAAGGAGGATGAAGTCTAGCACGCGCATCTTCCGAGTCACTGCAGGGTGAATTAACGAAGCGCTATCTGTCATCTTCTGCATACGTGAGCTCACAGACCCACGTGATTGGTTAGTGTCAATGTGATTAACAGACTCTGCATTCCTTCCACCCAGAACGCATGTCGTCATGTAGCTCTGATCTAATACCTTTTCCAAAAGTGATCCTGAAATAAATATATAATATTGTTCCAGATTGAGGGGAACAATCCCACCGGACCTTATCAACATGACCTTTTAGTAAGTCTGACACACAATAATATCAACAACAAAAAAAACCCCAGCCTAACCATGAGGAAGTTTTAAACCTCATGCAGCTCGGAGAGGAAGGATAGGGTGGGAGGAGGGGGACGGAGCTATTTTTGGCCACAACAACTCTCAGTCCCACCCGTTCAATGGATATTAGTAATTCTCTGTATTTAACTGCGTTACTGACTCATACTCAACCTCCAAACCTCTGCTACACCCTCCGAGTCCACTACCACACCGTTTTAACCTCATCACATTAGGATGCTTTTGTCAGGCTACATTTCTCAACATAAGTCAGGAATAAAACAGTCGGGGAATTGTGCGGCTCATTGAGAATAAGCAACAGCAGGGTAGTGTGATGTGATGTGTTGTGTGAGTTACTCTTACCACCAGGAAGCTGATTATGGTCCAATAACAATACATCATGATGTGTGCTACTGTATTTTTCATATACCACAGCAATTTCTCAACTCTAACAATTGTACACATTGTACAATGAAGGTGAATGAAGGTGTAGAACTGATTGACATTTACAGACTGCAAGTACAGTACGTGATGAGACTCTCAGCCGAAGTAAAACTGTACGTCTGTGAATGATAATCCCAGCCAAAGAGGCTCGGATCCTTTAAAAATTGACGGCTATCTTGTTGCTAACATGCAGAAGAGACGCATCTGTCTGTGAGAATCATTCACCAACACCACTTGCATATTACAGGAATTCTGCTGGGAGTTATTATCACATCCCCCGTACAGTCCTGACCTCATTCCAAGCAATTTCAACATGTTTGCACCATTAAAGGAGTTCCTGGGAGGCCAGGGTTTCGACATGAGGCAGGAAGTCTGATCATAGCTATGGTGTACTGAGAAATCTTCTACCTTGATGGTATTCGAGCACTAGTGAAATGCTGAGATAAGTGCATTAGTGTAGCAGGGGATTATATAGAGAAATAAAGGGAGTTTTTACTCTCATAAGCAAGTCCTGTTCTTCTGCACAATTGTATGTATAAGTACATTTATGTTATAGGAGCTATAAACACTAGCCTAGTTTTCATAAGACAAAACAATACAGCTTGTCATTCATCTATACCACATTATATCGCTTACACTGTGTAAAGTCATAGGGGTCTGGAACATATCATAGGAAACAAGCACACACATTATAGACAATTTTGGAAAGACCGTGGGAGGAAACCGGAGTTCCCGGAGGAAACCCACCAAGCATGGGGAGAACATACAGACTCAAGGTGAAATTCAAAGCCTTAAACCTGGGGGATGCAACATTGCTAACCGCTGATTCACCGAGCCACTCGCAGCTTGTAATGTTATCATGAAACCAATAAAGAACCTTCTATTATTAGCACTGATCAACATTATTGTTAGGCTTATATTATATGGAGATTATGTGGAGCCAGAGCAGCTGTTATAGAAAATTAAGCCCACCAATCAGAATCTGGCCTGCAGCAGTGCTGTGGAGTAACAAATAGTTTTTAATTCATAAGAGGCAACAAAAACCCTGTGTGTCAAGCAGTGTATCGAAATCGAAGCCCAAACCATATGGAGTGTGTTCAGAAACATCCCAAATCCTCTTTAGCAAGGTGCACCTTACTTTGCTCATCAAGAACTCTCTTGTTCTCGTCCTACTTAATTCCACATTCAGAGGCCAATTCCCTTTAGGCCCAGATGTTATTCTGGCGGAAAAAAAAACGGAGATGCAATCAGTAACACATCTCCAGAATGAATACTGAGAGGTACAGCAAATCACCAGCTTCAACTCCAAAAAAAATGAGTTGAGTTAGTTAGTGAGATTTATATACAGAATGTCTCTTATGACTTGTGTTTTTTAGACTTCATGATGATGATGATGTAAAACCAGGCCATTGGTGGCTCAGTGGTAGGTTTCGTGCCTGACATGTGGAAGGCCCATGTTCAATTCCCACCCAATGATCAAACCCCAGCCAATGGATACAGTGTCCCAAGTCCCAAGCCCGGATAAAGGTTTGTGCCAGGAGGGGAATTCAGAAGAAGTTGTGTGTGGATTGGGTGATGACCCCTGGACCAAAGACCAACAGCAGCCATACGTACAGCAAAATCTGAAGACCAAATGTCGAATTTTGATGGATTCCCAAACTAGCAATATGTGGTGTGATGCTCTTTTGTGATGCCGGTGGAAGTGAGCTGCAGCTGCTAGTCAGCCACAAGCTCACAGGAGTTAACATCCAATAACTTATAGCGTGTTTCCTTTTTCCCCTTGAATATCTCACACATACAGTATATACATATCTCCTACACACACATTTCCATATACACATAAACTGAAATTCTGTTTCTTTGTTTGTTTGTATGGCTGGTGGGCATGTGTTTGTACAGGAAGGCAGTCACCATCAACTGGTGTTGATCTCTGAGTATTTGAGTAACTAATTCACACATATAAAACTAATTCTGCTTGACATGTTTGATGACCGTTGAAATGACATCGTCCCGTCATGGTTGAAAAATATTTCCTAAATGAAAGTCGAATGGACATGTTTGACATCATCTGATTCATACAGGAACAGCTGTTATAAACGGCCATCAATTGTCCAAATTTTTGCTTGGAGGGTATATATATATTGACTTAGCTAAAAGTCAGAGTAACAGCTATACCTGCAACCCCAGACAACTGTAAAAAGTTTTAGGAAATGCTCTGTGTCACATATTTTTACCAATTAATGCCTTAATTTGGTAAAATCTTTACCGATTAATGCTGTCCTACCACGACCACGGTTTTGGCCAGGGACACGACGTCCCCGTCGGACCACTGTTTGCTGAGAAGCATTGTGTTTCATGATTTTGCCGAACTGTAGGCTAATGTAAAAAGTGCTTTCAGTATGTTTAAGGTACGCTAGGCTAAGCTATCATGTTTGGTAGATACTACTGTACACACTGCAAAAAACAACATCAAGCGAACTATTCTTGGATTTAGCCAAACAAATCTACAATTTCTTAACAGAAAATTAGGACAAACCAAATATAAGATTGTTGTAATCTAATGTAATCAAGAATGAATATTTCACCTATTAAGATGCTAAGAGGTTTTCCAATGCACAGGATACGGTAAGTTGGCGGCAACCTGTACAAATTTTTAGCTTTAGAGTTTTATTGTATATATTTAAATGAAGCTCATGTAATTACGTTTGATTAAACTGCCATGTGAGTGAGCGGGTGAAAGACAAAAATGTCAAGTGGTACAGTAACATGATGTTTTTTCTTACTAATATGATGTCCCTTGTATTCTTGACAACAAAACAATTTTTTAAATACCAAGTGTTGATTAATACATTATGCAAATGAGTACCAATTTGCATGTTCTCTATATACATATTTGCATATTACACACATTTGTATTACAGAGTGGTGGATGCAGTGTCACTCAAAATGTCACAACTACATTTATAATTTATTTATTTATTTATAACTGTTTTGAGATCTACTGTGCTGCATCCCACGGATTTCTTACCTGCTGATGCTTCTCAAATTCCAGTTTGATGGGCGACTTGATGCAGTTACATGTATCTTGGTAGGTCTGTTTCAGCGCGAGGTCCATCAGGTGTTTGTGATAGGCACCTGCTATGTTCCCACAGATAAATATGATGATGTTGGCCAGCATCTGTACACAGAAGAACAAAACAATACCAGAGTTTGGCTGTTACATTCTGATATATTAATATTTACGGGAATGGAAAGCTGCGTATAGTATTGACATTAACCCGGAAAAAGCAATCATCATCATCACCACCACCACCACCATCACCAACAAAACATTAGCCAAAGCAATAATATACCAGAATATGATTGTAGAAAGCATAGCATGGCAAAAAATAAAAATAAAAAAAACGCCTCTGTCATCAGCACTTCAAAGATCTTAAGACATCTGAAGCACATCAAATATTGTATGAAAACATGATGAAGGAGAACACCACCTGGTCTACGTTCCCCTTCCAGACACTCTTGATTACATGCCATGGCTTTGGATCAACAGGAAGAGTGGAATGAACTTTCCCAACTGTGGCATCTCCAGGAAATGAATGTGGATGCCAGAGACAGGATGTAGCCAAGAACAGCACTCAAGAGCGTCAATCATTTTAATTAGCCTCCAGGACCTCCGGCCTTTATTACTCAGACACACAATATTAGCAGGTTAAACTGGTCCAGCAGTGGCAATTACACTGTCCTCTTCGACAATTAAGAGCACACAGGGGCAGGAGAGCTCAAGTTTCTTTTTTTCCTAAGGAAACAATATTTGTCCTTTATATGGAGAAAGCCCGCAGTTTAATCTGTTGCTTTTGTTTTTCTTTCTCCTTCTCTGCAATATGGTTTGATTGAGGAACTATACATCTTGATCACCAAAAAAATGTCCTGTAGGACAGAAGACCTTCTACAGAATGGTGTGAAAAACTAAAATCATCCAGTAAGCTAATCAGTTCTTTGGGAGGAAATGCTTATGGATGAGAGAGGACAGAAGGACAGACTGGCTCAAGTTGACATGAAAGCTACAGTACATTTACATTTACGCATCTTATCCAGAGCGACTTTTTTTTATGGGGGGGGGACTCAGACATCTAGAGGAAGTTCATGCCACCAGCTACAGTAGGTACCAGAACAGAAAAAAGAGTCTGGGTGCATGTCTTCCTCGATCTCTGAGAGATGGTGGGACCAGTCAAGCAATTCTGGAGAATCGGAAGGAATTCCTAGTACAGTAACCTCCTTCCTCACTCCCTCATCTTAATTACCACTTTATTCTGTATACAGGGTTGCAGTGGGCCTGGAGCCTATCCCAAGAGATTTAGGACACAAAGTGGGGTACACCCTGGACAACATGGCAATCCATTGCAGGGCACACACTATGGGCAATTTGGGAAAACAATTATTTGACTTAATCTGCAGGTCTTTGGACTGTGGGAGGAAACCGGAGTACCCGGAGGAAACCCACCAAGCACAGAGAGAACATGCAAACATGCACAGAGACCTCGAGGCGGGAATCAACTCTGGAGCCTGGAGGTGCAAGGCGACAGTGCTAACCACTAAGGCACCGTGCCGCCATCTACGGTACCTTCCCCTAACAATCATGTCAAACCTTGCAGAACTGAACAGTAGAGGACCGCATCAGGTTGAACAGGAATATGATGCTACAGTGGACACAGACTCACTGAAACCAGAAAGATAATGACTGGAGGAAGACCAGGTGACACTTTGTAATCAGGTCATTACTGGAAATGTGGACTCTGGCGTCTTAGGAACATCCTTAATAAAGGGGGGAAAAAAGTGTGTTTATCAGTCATAGGAGAACGCCTTTATTAAGTCCACCTGCTAGCTGTAATTACTGAGCGATGGCTTTAAAAGGCAGAAGACAGATCCAGGCCAGGGAGGAGTACTGACTTAATTAGAAATCACACACTTCTGAAATCGCTAGTGCTAATCAATCTCGTGGCCGCATCCATACGGTAGGCTACACCAGGCCGTATCACTGCACCTGAGTATTAAGGGTTAAAAACAGAAAGCAATTTTTTTTCAGAGGAGCTAAAGATCAAAGTATCCTTGGGACCACTGTAGAAGTGCATTAGAAGAGAAAAGACACCCTCTAATTAGTTATGTTAACAAAAGCGAAGCGGAGAGAGATGTGAAAAATATTGCAGCCCATAAGGTACCAAAAAAAATAAACAAGTGCGAAATCACCCTTTGCTATTATTCAAGAGTCTAATTAATCTAAAAATGGTTTCTTTCAACAGAAGAGCAGAGTGACTGACTGACTAATCAGCTAGAACGGCAAGAGAACATGCACATGGCAGTTCCCCGAAAAAACAAAAAAAAAGGGCCAGTAAATGGACCAAACGCACCACCAGCATTTAGTTCATTTCCAAGGCAGGGTTGACACAACATAAAGGGCTCTTAATAAAGAAATAACGTGCAGTGTGCTGTTTAGAGCCTAATGGAGAACCGGTGGTTCGTTCTTGTTGGATCGTGCAGGCCGAGTTGCTATGGTAACTGGGCTGGTGATTAACCTCTGGTTAAAACAATCATTTCCCAAAAAGCTTCCATTCGCACAATGCATGGTGCAATTCTCCAGAAATGTGAGGACACATTTGTAATCTGTATCGTACATAAATGTGCTGATCTGACGTGGTTCGGGAAAAAAATTAGCAATACTGGATGTTTAACGATCAGCTATAACATTGATTAGCAGTAAACTGGGGAGAGGATCATGGGCAGACAAGGCTGTGGACACTGAAATGCTCAAAGGTTTACTCAAAAGGTTAAATGCTGGCTGTGATAGACAGGGATCAGGACACTTAGGGATTCACAGATTGCCGTGTACAAGCAAAGAGTCCTTTTCTCAATCCGACTGAGCATCCATGGAACGCATTGTACAAATAAGTCCCACATTTCAACTTACAGCACATAAAAGGATCTGCTGCTACATACTGTAGATCCTGGTGCCAGATACTACAGAGATCACGTGGAGCCCTGCCTTTAGGGGTCAGAGCTGTTTTGGTGGCACAAGCAGAGCCTACAGTGTTTTGGGCTTGATGTTTTGGGTTTTAATACTGTTCCCCAGTCAATCATACATACTGTACATTCCTTTTTTAACCTAGAGATAGATCATTTCTATGTAACGAAAGATTATTGTTGGAGTAAGTGGGCCACCATTTGATGATCTCAGTGCCAATCATCTTGACTCAAGTAAACAGACTCCATCCATCTAGGAACCTCTGTAGTCCAACTAGGGACTGTGGAGGCCAATGGCAAGCATTGAAGGCCAGTGGTGACCACTGTGTCAGACTATTGTGTCCAGACTATTTTCTGTTCTGCCACCTATGTGGTGGAATGATCTTCCTCTAGAAGCGTCTTTGACAATCTTTAAACGACGACTCAAGACGTATCTGTTTCTTTAATTCCTGGACTAATCCCCTTAAAAGAAAAGAAATAAATAAACTCTTCCCAACTGTGTTTGACTGATGGCACTTAGTTTGTAACCTTGTAACCAAGTGTAAGTATCTATCCAATGATGGAAACTTCAAAACACTTTTTGTAAGTCGCTCTGGATAAGAGCGTCTGCCAAATGTCTAAAGTATTTACTCTCATTTCGTATGACCGCAGTAGGACCACCGGTCAACACTCACACATGCATTCATACACTACGGGCAATTTGGGAACGGCAACTAACCTAATCTGCATGTCTTTGGACTGTGGGAGGAAACCCAGATGAAAACCCACCAAGTATGGAGAGAACATGCTCACCGACCCGACGAAGGAATCGAACCCGGGACCTGGAGGTGCAAGGTGACAGTGCTAACCATGAAGCCACCGTGCTGCCTGAACTGTATACAGACTGTGTGACGGTAAAGTTGCCTAGAACATCAGGACATGTACAACGAGGTGCATAGAGTATGTCATGTCTCAGGGTTTCTGAAAGCCTTTGAGGTCAGTGAGGAACCACAAAGGCAGGAGAAGCCATCTAGCCTGTGTTTGTGTTCAGAGGATCATGCCCAACCCGATGTCATGGCACGTCACACTACCAGGTCTACAACAAAAACAAGACATTTTATTACATCTCAGCCATTCTCATCTTATTTGATTCATTAATTCATGCGCTTTTTTTTTTTTCTTTTTTAATTGAGAAAAATGATGTTATTAAGTGTGGTAAGTAATGAAAGAAGGTAACTCCAGTTAGACGGTGAGTAAGCAGCATTGTTATACTTGAACTTATGAGTAAGCGTCTGCAAGTGCACTCGTAATGTACGGCCTAGTACTTATTTCCATTTCAAGGTTACAACAGGAATGAATTCCTGAATACCTTTTCAAACTCAGAATGAATTAATGATTACATTTACATTAACACTGTAACACATGAGTGTGAAATGAAGGCTATTTGTCTAGGTAGGTCTAGTTCTTACTGTGAATTTCCTTGTTCTATAAAAAGAAAAACAATAACAAGTCGAATAATATAAAGAGGGTTGCGGACGGTGAAAGCAGCGTCCCTGCAAATTACAGTCAAGAACACAATGAACCATGCCAGATTTGCGGCGGTCCCATTTATACCCACACAGTAAGAATAAAAATTAGTTTCCAGGATCATAGAGTAATACATAAAACAGCAGACTGAGCCAGAATCTGCTCTCACTGCCATTTCTTCTCTTTTAGTTTTGTAGGGCAAACTATGTCCTATTTTCAAGTTTCGTTTGCTTGCATCTGTGTTGCTGTCCAGTGAATAAAAATAGCAGAGAAATGATGCTGAAAATATACAGATCCAAAAAAAAAAAAAAAAACCCTCACATAAACAAAAGAGACTCACCTGCCAGACGAGTGGCTCGGCGAGCTGTGTTGTGTTTGAGAGGCAGACGCTGAGGACCAGAGTGTGGGAGGAGGACGTGAGGATGCTGGCGATGATGGCGTCCCGCATGGAGAAGGGTAGCATGGTGTAAACCACGAACACTATAAACAGAAAGAAAGAGACCTGCAATAGAAAAGAGAAAGAGAGAGAAAGAAAGCGAGAGAGAGTGAGAGAGTGAGAGAGAGGTTTGTGGTATTATTTTCCCCTTGAGGTATACTAGATGTACAGTATGGACAAAATAAAAGTGCACATAACAGAAGAGGATGAGATTATTGGTGCAAACTGTCTGAGTAATTGGTATATCTGTATAAGACATACAGTCACAGAGTAGCTTCACCAAAAAAAAAAAAAAAAAAAAGACTGGATGTAGATTCAGATCCCTAATGAGCACCCCAGATTTGACAGCAGTGAGGAAAATCTCCTTGAAACAACATGAAGAAGAAACCTGGAGAGATGAGAAAATGTTTTCCAAGGTACCACAAAGTATGATTATACATCAAGACTCTTTAATTATGAAGACAGACAGTAGTAATTATGTTGAAATCATGAGCAATATATATATATACTGTACTGTATATATATATATATATATTGCACTGTGGGAGGAAAGAAACTGAAGTACACAGAGGAAACCCACAAATCACGGGGAAACATGCAAACTTTATGCACACAGACGCTGAGGCTGCAATCAAACCTGGACCCTTTAGGTGCAAGGTGACAATGCTAAACACTATTCCACCATGTCGCTATATATATATATATATACACACACACACACACACACACACACACACTACCGTTCAAAAGTTTGGGGTCACTTGCAAATTTCTTTGTTTTTGTTTAGTGATTTATT
>JAQQZT010000021.1:6266151-6282509 GCA_030068275.1 Clarias platycephalus
TATGGCATAAGCAAAAGATGCTTTTGAAAACATTTCTGCATAAAAGAAACTTTTATAAAGAGTAATAAAATAAACAGCCAATATTTGAAGTTAAAACTCATTGTTTAAAATCAGGAGTTTTAGACACAGATTTGTGCAGTTTTATAAGTAAAACAGTTGTTAGGTTTTACTGAGCTTGCTGGAGAAAATGAGTTCTTCTGGCAACTTTGTCACACTCGCTCTTATTTATTTTTATACAGTCATTTCCACATGGGCCATTAAAATTGGGACAATTAAAGGATTTCCTGGGAGGCCAGTGTTTCCGTCTGATGAGAAAACCTTCTACATTGATGGTATCCAAGCACTGGTGAAACGCTAGGATAAGTGCATTAGTGTAGCCGGGGATTATATAGAGAAATAAAGGTAATTTATATATAACTCATAACGGTGTTCCTAACTTTTATTCTGCACAATCAGAAGTCACGGTTTGACTCTATGTGTTATTTTAGCATCAAATCATGCACTGGAAATCTTGCAGGGCTGTTTTTTTTAAGCCTACATAATGAGTGCTACAGTATATGATTTGTGTGCAAGGATATTGGGTATTGCCTTTGGGTTTCACTCCTCAGTGCCAGAATTGCATGCACCTACCTACCACTGTAAGGGGCGAAAAAAAAAAAGATTTATAGCCTCTAAAAAGAATCCAGAGCACAAGGTGTGACAGTTTTCTCGTCTAGTATTACCCGAGTACTGACTGAGACTCACATTGTGTAGTACAGTATGTCCATACATACACAGCCATGCATTTTAGATACACTGCAAGTCAGCTTGATTCCATTAGATGAATCACGTTCAGTCATAAATTGGCAGCTATATGGTAAATAATATTCATTTGGGGAATGGATCGATTCAGTGTAAACACGCAATGCAACTCGATTGTGAAAGTATGAAATGTGCAGCTGAAAGTGTTTGGTGCTTATGTGGGGCTGGTAACAGTAACAGCTAAATGAGTAGATGGCAAATAAAGAGGAAGTACTGTATGGAAGGAAGAGCGTCAGAAACCCTCAGAGCACAATCGAGTGCGAAATAGCGACCGTGTGATGTTCATTTTCATAATTATGGTAATACAGTACACATCCAGCTATGTGATGTGTAATCCAGAACCACTTTGGTGATACTCATGGTTTCAAAATATGTTACAATTCATGAGTCAGTGTGCTTGGAAAAAACGTCAGCAAAAAAAAAAAACAGACCGATCTCATGTTTTACTGTCCACTATCCAACTGAATGAAGCCTGACTTTTAATTTTTGATATGTGTGTGTAATGACAGATAAAGTGAGAAAGGCACGTCACGCTATTTCCCCGGTCTCACCTGGTCCCACGGACAGACGATCCCTCCGGAGAACATGAAGAGGTAACCCATGGCAACCAGGCAGCCCCAGATGAGCAGGGAGAAGAGGCGGAGGAGCTTCTTAAAGACAGACTCGATGCAGACCAGGATGAAGATGGTGAGGAAGATGGCCAGTGTAGTGGGCACAGTGATGAGGAAGGCTACGTGGTCCTCCATGGCCTGAAAGGAGGGAGGTTTAGGTGTTTATTACAGATAACACTTTGCACTATAAGTCACAAACAATACATTGTCAGGAGTAAAAAAATGAATAAAAAACATAGTGTAAAAAATTAAAAATAAGAAAGACATGATTTAAACTGGTAATGCTTTTAGACACCTTCTCTTTTTAGGACTGTGCAAAAGTCTTGAGCCCCGTCATTTCTTCATAATTTGCTTCCGAAGAGTCAGACCAGGCTCTCTTGTATTTTTAATGTATTCTTGAGGAACAGTTCTCCGGGGATTCCCGAAGGACTTCTTCGCTTTTCTGTACCAGAGCAGTTTCAGAGGAATGTTTTTCGTTCGTTTGTTAAGCCAAAATCCAACTTAAGACATGATCCAGTGAGAACCAGGTGCAGATGATGACAGATGATCAGGACGGTGATTAGTGTACTGGTGATGCTGAATGCTGGGTGGTGGGAACGGACGAGAGGGGAAATGAGGTCGCTGCTGAGGTTGTTACTCTATCTATGTTTTCATTTCTTTAATTTAATGTACATACTGTAATTAAATAAAATTTCATTTAATATGAAGAAAAGAGGGGTGGCTCAAGACCTTTGCACAGTATTGTATCTCTATTTATGTATGCATTAATATACTGTATAAATGTAATCCACTTATACTTAAGCGCTATTCAAACAATTAAAGCTGATTAAGGTGCTGAATATGAAATTAATTTTAGGACTTCAAGAGCGACAACAAAAGACCAAGTAAACACACACATTATAAAACCGGCAGTGCAATATTTAATGCACATTGACTCGTATTAGACAAAGCAATTAAATACTGTGCCAACAAAAACATTGCGTGATACCACTAAGGACTATACGCAATATAATACTGTATAAACAGAAACATGAAAAACTAAAAACCGCTACTGTAAAATAACTGAATACTCTTAGAGCATCAACAGTGATCACAAACTCAATAAGAGATTATGCATGATGCAGCAGATTCTGTTTTTTTTTTTTTTTATTTGTTTAGTATACCCTTTGCTTTTCTGAACTAATTAATATTTCATCGTTTGCGATCCAGTAGTTACTGGAAACGGTCAAGCACAATCAGCACCACTTAGAAACTGCAAAAGACAAAAACAGATCAATAACATACTGTATGTAAAAGCATTCTAATCTGTGAAATAAGATATGAAGGTAATAAAAAACAAAGCCTAGATATACTATCAAGACCATAGGGTTAGGACGGGATTTACTAAAGGATGCTGAGGATCAATACTGGTCTAAGCCCAAATATAAAGCCAAAATAAATAAATAAATAAATAAATAAATACATTCCCCAGCCTGGGCTGGAAACATTCCGCCACCCAGGAAGCGTGGAGAGGACGTATATGAAACATCCAGAGACCACCATCCCCTTTATACTCTTCCCTGCCTTTTCACATCACTCCGCTTTTCTTCTGTCAATGTGTGGGTTGAAATACACAAAGTTTTCTTCTCAAGAGAAATACACTGCTACAGGCTCTAAGGCTACACTGAATCATATCACAATATATGTAAATAGAACATTTTACATTATTAGTTGTGCCAAACAGAAGAATAGGGAGAAGTGTAATCTCGGTGACGGTGGCGTGGAATAGGGGCTGATGATCTCCTGGGACTTTCACACAAAATAGTGTTTGGAGATTAGTGCAGGAAATAATAGAACACCCAGTGAGTAGCAGTTTCGTTGGGTTTTTACAGGTCAGAAGAGGATTGACAGACTGTTTACAACTGTCTCATCGTCTATACCGCTTCATCCTGTAGACAGGGTCTTGGGAAACCTGGAGCCTATCCCAGGAGACTTAAGGCACGAGGTTGTACAACCATGGTGAGCAGAAAAGCATCTCAGAATGTACATAGCTGCTGTGATTAACTGATTGGATGACTGCATGAATGACCAGATCTAATCAGGAAATCCATACATCCATATAGGAACCTTTTGTAGTCCAACTAGGGAACATGGAGGCCAATGGTGACCCTATCATGGTGGGACCTCCGGTCAACATTCACACATTACGGGCAGTTTGGGACCTCCAGTTAGATCAATCTGCATGTCTTTGGACTGTGGGAGGAAACCAGAGTACCTGGAGGAAACCCACCAAGCACTGGGGAGTACATGCAAACTCCATGCACACAGACCTGACACAGGAACCTGGAGGTGCAAGGTGACAGTGCTAACCTTAAGCCACTATTCTGGCAATAAAGTAGATAATATTTAACAGCAAAGGAAAAAAAATTGCTTCTTCGGTCAGAATTTTCTATCCCCTGATTTTATTAATTTTTTGCTGGTTTAAAAACAAGGGCTTGTGTTTATATGGGACGGGATAGGTGCTAGTGTAAAAATGTTTTTCTAATCAATAATCAGTGGTAGGCTGGCCAGAAAATAAGTACTCTAATCTACCTTTGCTAGTTTCCTCAGCTAATAGTGCGTATGATACAGTGTGTTCCATTGTGTGCCATATTCTGTATTATGTACACTATATGGAAAGTCTTTGTCCAAACCTGTATCCAAATGCATTATGGAGTTTTTCCCCCTTTTAAAGCTGTAACAGCTTCCACTCTTCTTGGAAGGCTGTCGACAAGATTTTGAGGTGTTTCTGTGGGAATTCGTTCCCATTCATTCCGTAGAGCATGTTGGACGAGAAGGCCCGGCTCGCAGTCTTCACTTCAATTCATCCCAAAGGTGCTCGATGGGGTTGAGCTCCTCAGGGCTCTGTGTTAGGGCCAGTCAAGTTCTTCCACACCGAACTCATCAAACCATGTCTTTATAGTCCTGGCTTTGTCCACTGGGACACAGTCATGTTAGAATCGGAAAGACCCTTCCCCTAGTTAACTGTTGCCACAGCATTGTCCAAGATGTCTTAGTATAACGCTTAAGCATTAAGATTGCCCTTCACTGGGGATTGATTAAAACACCTGAATTCAATAATTAACAGGCTTGACCAAATACTTTTGTCTGTATGGTGTACGTGATACGATTAGTCAGCACTCAGTACGTGTGAGTCCTCAGGTAATCAGTCTAAAAGAGCATCATCAAGGAGGAGTGAGTCACCAGACGTAATAGGAGACACCCTCGGGAGCAGAGTGGACTCAGGAAAAACTCTTGCGCACACGCACTGCATCTCAATGAAGTCCCGAGGAATTCGTGCAGCTTCGCAGGCAAGAAAACAGCAGAGACTCAGACGCTCATTCACAGCTTTGAGCATGCTTTTCCGGAGCGTGTACTGTATGAATATGCTAAACACGCCTATCAAAGTCCAATTAGCCCGCAGTCACTGATTGCATGATTAGCCCTAAAACGCCAGTCTCCCTCTTTCAGGCTCGGTAACTGAGATTTCTCCGGGTTTAAGCTAAAGCTGCAAGAGTGCTTGCTCATCATCCTGCCTGCATGGACGCACACACGCAGCTAATTAGGTATTTGAGCGCATTTAAACCCTATTTTCCTGCGGTCACAAAAGCAGCCGCTTTATTACAGCAGAGGCCCTTCCTGTTCAGTCACCTTATCTGTTTGGGCGGTGCGTGTGTCTGTGTGTGTGTGTGCGTATGTACTGTATGTGTGCATGCATGTGTATGGCTGTGTGTGGGTGTGTGTGGTTTTGGAAACTGCTGCAGAGCTGCTGATGGGACAAGAATGTGAAAAATGTCACCCAGTGTCAGCAGTTCAAAACTTCACAGAGTCAAACTGTGACATGCAAACACATTGAGCATGTCCTCTCTCTCTCTCTCTCTCTCTCTCTCTCATTATTTATCATCTGTGTATGCGAGAAAACCTGATAAGGAAACACTATGCGTTTGTGTGTGTGTTTTCCTGCTGGAAATTATTATAATATTTTTAATCCTGCACTTTGCATGTGTGGGTGTCGGAGTGGGAGTAACCGGAGCCTATTAGCACCTTCACCACATGCATCTCTTATGTGCTGAGGATTAAAGTCTGCTGAATAGACTCACGGCGATAAAAACAGGCCACGTTCAGCACGCCCGACACGGTTTACGTAACAAACGCGCAGACGCACACCTGCAATGACTGATACAGCATGTCACGACAGCGAGGTTTAACCATCATGATGGAGCTGTATAACGCAAGCAAACACGAGGAAACAAAGAAAGCAGACTGTGATGGAATGTTTTTATTCCCGATAGGGGTCACGTTCTATAGTGCACCATGAGATGATCAACTGTGACAAAGCAGATTTTCAAAGATGATAGTTGGGTTCAACGATAGAGCAAATGATGATGCAAATCACACAAACTTGGAGTCACTCTACTAATGTTTGACCTATATCAGTTAATTAAATGAGTTATGAACACGATTCCATTACTTTCGGTAAGACCCTTATATATTTAGGGCCCAAGCACTATATGGTGCGCAGGACCTTCTTGTTTTCCTAAGGATCGCTATTATTTTTTTTCCACCTTTTTGGGCTTTTTGGGGGTCTTAACATGCTCAAAAACTCGGCAAACGGGTTGGAATCTGCAGCCATTAGAAATACCATAGAGTCGCGTGGCCCGGGGGCCCTCAGGGGCCCTCACATGAGATTGTGCTGCATAGCTCACTTGCACGTATGCACACGAAACCTGGTACACATTTAGAGCTCATTGAGCTGAACAACTTTCGCACTGCATGTCATGAGCTCAACTCAACAGGAAATCAGTTATTTTGTGTTGTTTGCCAAAACGCACGTGATGGATTTTGATATAATCCTCCTAGGGAGTTTATACGATCGCCACCAAACCGGCCCGATGTGATCTAAAGACATCGAGGATGCAAAATTGTAGAGGGATTCTACACACATACGTATGCACACATAAACACACTCATACATACACACACACACACATCACAAATGTTAACATTCACACACTCACATTGCTCACTCTCACACATGTACACAGACACACACACACACACACACACACACAAACACACCATCTTTTCTGGAGGTATTAACATAAAATTCCTGCTTTTCTACCAGGGCAGCGATGGCTTCTTGGAGGTTTTAACATGCTCAAATAACACACAGGCTGTGTGGTGCACCCCGGGTGCTTGGGCCCGCTCATCGTTCCTTGCAACTATATTTCTTTATGTTCTCTTTTAATTAAATTAAATTTTTTTAAAAATAATAATAAATTTAAAAATATATATATATACTGTATATAGTAGAAGTCTTGTTGGTTTGTGTTAACGAGAAGGCTTCAGACCTCAAACTGTGTATGTGGGTTTTTGGATACGTCAGGTAGAAGAAAAAGTCATCATTACTTTTATAAAGCTAAATTTTACCGGAATATGGGAATAACGTCGCAACAATGTAGAATTCTTAAAATAAGCAAATTATTATTATTATTATTTGATTATGGAAACAAAAACAACTATAAAAACACATGATTATGTGTAATTGTGCTATTTCTTTGCCTGTGTGACCCAGATTAAAAAATTTTGCTGAGTCATGTTTAGGTAGACGGTTAAAATTAACTTAAATTCAGTTCATCATATTGACTATTGTGTGCTGAAAATAAGGATATGTCACTCTTTATACTGCACAAACCAGAGCCCTATATACAAGGAATTATCACCAAATTCATTTCAACATCTACTGTCCAAACCTCAGAGTCCACTGTTAGATCCCTAAACCTCGAACCTTTTATCCTCAACTAATCAACCCTGTGACTGTATATCCGATCTCATTTAAAGTTCCTGAATGTGTTTTTAATTAACGTAGACTATATTTAAGAATGTACACAGAACAGAGACAAAGATTAGGACTGTAGTTGGAACGTAGGTATTAAACTGAACTGTACACAATAATGTAATGTACAGTAAAAAGTAAAGTATTGGACAGTACTTCTAAACCCATAACCAAAATCATTTAAACAAATACTTTCTCAGATCTGCAGTTTTCTACCGTAGTATCGAGCTGTTTTTGGACTTGCTGCCCCAGGTTGATTTTTTTCCTGTACGTGGGTGAGAGGTTGGATGTTTTACATGATAGATTGACGTAAGCATTTTCGAACAGATACAGTACTATGGAGACTTTTTAATGCGAACATAATGTACTAGCTGTACAGTATAAAAGCAGTGTCGAGTGAAATTATGCTTTTGTACGAACAAGACAGCGTCTTTAAACATCATGTATTATTCATCATACTGTACTTGCTACCTGGTGATGATGGTAGATAATGTCAGTCAATGATGAAGGATCCTATCAGAATCTTTCTGAAATCTGAGCTTCCTAAAAAAAAAAAAGTAAATACATTTTTAAAAATTGCTGAACCCTTATCCATATCTGTACGTGTACAGCAGCACACCTAAGACAGTCCGATCGATTTTTAATGATTTAGAGTCAGCCACTGATGTGGTTGTGGTTTTTAAAAGATATGTAGTGTCTGCTGAAACTGAAATAAGACTATACTGTAGTTCGCTGGCATCTTAAACAAAATAGCTTACAGCTAATTCCCTTAATTCGTTCCTGGAATTAAGTGTTAATCATTTAACGATCGATTAAACATTTTAATCTAGTTAATCGCAGTCACAGTCTGTGATTAATCACGATTAATCACGATTTTAAAATACTCACATTTACTTGTATTATAAACGTGCAATGCTGGAATAAACATGTGCATGACACACTGGTTAGAGGAAACAGATTATGCAGTTTTATAATATCTCAAACTGGCAACCCACCGACACCGACCGAGTCGAAAAGCAACAATCTACAGTAGAGCCTTAGCCGCCTGAGCCACCACTCTCACGTCTTAAATGTAAAGTATTTTTGTAAAAATAAAATACAGATTTATTACCTTTATTAGGTATCTCGAGCATAAAGCTTTGCTTTTATTCAAACTTTTATCTAAAAGCTTTTTATAATGGAACTTGCCATTCAGCACAACTAGTGATGTTTCCGCAGTCATCTTATTATCCGAGCTAAACATGCTGTTATCACACACGGTTATGGGAAGCCAATAGGGTCAAACATGGTCATATAATTTATTTGCGTAAAACAAATTTTATATATATATATATATATATATATAGTTATCAGGTTTCTTTACTCTGAACTATCTGCTCTGTTTGATGCTTCCTTCAGTATGCGGTCATGTTTATGGAGTAGTTGTCACTCAGTGAAGCCCAATAAATCCCAATCCAGTCACACTTCCCCTGAACCTAGCAGCTATGCAGATGCGCTAAGACTGAGCAACAGCTAAGTGGCTTCTTCTGCATGGTCTCCTGACCAAAATTGAACTCCGAAGGAAAATGGATAGTGAGTCAACAGTGAGTGAGTGAGTGAGTGAGTGAGTGTGTGATGCATTATAAAGCTGTGGAGTGTGGCTTTAGTCAGAGGTTCTGCTCTAATAGTATAATTTGGAAAGGTAGAGAAATGCGAGGGGGGGGGCGGCAGAGGTGGTCGATGGGGATCGTTTTGAAATCAAATCTCACCCATTTGGCTGAACGAAGGACTTGGGCAGATTTTCGTCTCGTTAAGAAACATTCAAAAATCCAATCGGATTTAGAGTCCGGTTATCGAGCGACACAAATTCGTCCACCTACATAAGAGGAGAATAATTCGACTCTCAGCTTTAGAGCATGATAAACGATTCCAGTCGTTTTCAAAACAAGTTATAAGTGATTAGCGGTTCTCACGTTGATTTTACACGGGGCTAATGATCAACTGATCTTATCATGTTAATTCACTTTTCCAATTACGCGCTCTGTAAGCACTGCGCGAGCGAGGGGGAATTAATAATCCCGTCGTTCTAAGGAGCCACTAAAGAGTCACAAGTGTTTTCGCTCTGGAAACACAAGATAAGCATTTTCAGAAGGGAAAGGGCTTCCTGCACTAGAGGAGGGAGGTTAAAAGGAGAAAAATGAAACAATCGAGATAGGAAGGTAGATAAAGTTAAGACTGAAGGGTTGCTTTTTTTTTTTCTTTTCCTTTTTTTTGTTGCATGGATCTTTGATAAGATTAGCAAAGCTTACAACATGCCCTAATAATAATAATAATAATAATCAACTATAAAAGATAATATATGATGGAGAATAAACTTTTAACAGCCAAGAACACTTTTAACTGTGAAAAGAATTTGAGTAAATTCAATAAATGAACGTAATAGAACTTTATTAGAGATTAGGATGATTTATTGATGTCTGGATTCAAAGCATTAAATTATGACTGTGATATACATAAAAATTACATTAGATATGTCATATAAAAATTATGTTATATAAACATGTGTAAAAGATTAAACAAACAAACAAACAAAAAAAAAAAAAAAAAAAAAAAAATATATATATATATATATATATATATATATAAATGACACTATATAATTTTTATTATTATATATATTTTTAAAAATTACTTCATATTAATATGACATCTTGGCATGTGAAATAGTCTTCTACTTACCTATAATTACTTTTAAAAAAAGAAAAGAAAAAAAAGTTTATTTCTAGTCAAATACTGCTAAAATTGTAAGTGAACATTTCTTGTTCTACTGCCAATGAATTTTGCTTCTAATAACTTCCTAAAACGAGAAAAAAAGGAATAAATAATACTTTTGCTTAAAATGTGAGTAAAATTTCATTAGAAATAAGTTTACATTTGGTTTGTTGTACATTCAAAATATTTCCACTTCCTAAGATATCATTTTTGCAATGTATTCATTTAAAAAAAAAATATCTATTCATAAAAATAAAAAAAATTCACTAGATACAGTATAATAACTTTGATAGAACCCCAGAATAGATTACACGGAGCCCCTGGTCATCCTGGGACCCTGCGTTTGAGAGGTGGGCTACATTTGTGCATCACACCTTTCCTGCATATGAGTTACGGTTAATGAATAATTAAGGTTAGTTCAATTATTGGCATGTTGTTATAAGTTAACCTGAAATAACTAATGCGAAAGAAAGAACGAGGACACCTATGATGTCCATGATGGAAATCAGAAAATGTTTAACTTCACTCATACAAGTTGAGTGGCTCCGACTGAGCGTTACACTTCAAAGTGACCGGACGTGTAGATAAACTGTTGATCAGTCGAGAAGTCTGAATGAAAAAGGCACTCACCAGTCTCGAGGCGAAGAACACAGCGAGCAGAGACACGCATGCCCCCATGATGATGAGGAGGAGGAAGACGATGAGCGGGTGCTGCTGGCTCATGCGATAGTACGACTCGTAGAGCCAGTCTGGAGACTTGGGTCCCCGCACATCCTCCGGCCCCTCCAGCACATAGGCTCTCTGTGGCAGCGGCATGGGGCCAGCCTGGAGCCCGGAGCCTTCCTCCTCCTCCTCTTCCTCCTCAGCTTCCTCCTCCTCCTGCTGCTTCTGCTCCTGCTCTTCCTCCACGGGCTGAGCGCTCAGCTGCAGCGTGCCGGCCAGGCGTGAGCGGTGCCGAGGCACCAGAGAGAGAACGGCCGCACGCAGCATTCTCCAGCCAACATGATGAAGTGAACGCCTGGGAGCGAGGCAGAGAGAGGAAGAGGGAGCGGGCGGGAGTGTGAGACAGAGAGAGAGAGAGAGAGAGAGAGAGAGAGAGAGAGAGAGAGAGGGGGAGTGGGGGTTGTGGGGAGTGTCAGCGAAATCAAGTGCTAAAGTGACTCCATAGTGTGTGTGTGTGTGTGAGAGAGAGAGAAAGAGAGAGAGAAAATATGATTCATATATACAGTATATACTCCATCCTCTTGCTCTATATTCTCTGGACAATTTATTAGGAACATTTGGTCATTCATGCAATCTAATCAGCCATGCAGGAAACTTTAATGAAAGTAAGATTCAAGAGACAGGAAGGTGAAAGAGACAGGAAGGAAATGTCTAAAATGGCAGCACTACCCCCAATTAATACAAGAACAATGATCTCATTCATTCATTTATTTCATTTTCAATTTATCCTTATTTATGTTCCACATTGTACAGCTTTAGGTTTTATACAGATTTTATTCTCCATAATCTCTTTCAATCATTCCTGCATCTTAACTATTAGTGGACTTTTCTTTCCAATTATTACATATCTTTAAAAGAAAAAAAATAATAATAATAATAAATAAATAAATAATAATAATAATAATAAATGCATTGTTCTGCCACATTCTGCTCTTCAATGCAGTTTACACACATTTTTTTTCTCCTCTCTGCAGAAGGAAGTAAATGACACAGTACAACTGAAGGTATTTACTGAGAAACACAGGCAGGAAGGAAGTGCACAACCCTGCCAAGAGGATTGGCACACATCTACAGTAGGTCACCGCATTGCTCTAAATTTACAGTTTAATGCTTTGGACGTCCACCTTTCTCCAGAATAAGTGCATCAATGAGTTGTACGCTCTCCAGCTGGCCACGCGCCACCGCCTAACATCATGGAGATGCACCGGCCGAGCTCGTCTCCTTTAATAATTACACTTTAGTACCATGGAGAAGTACGCGTCCGGGGCTGATTATGGATTCCGTACCAATCTGCCATCCTTCCTCTTAGGAACCTTCCGGCATGAGCCTTAACCACATGCACATTTCTAAGTAACTGCTCTGGTATCTGGAGCAGAGTCCGTGAGTTGGTCCTATACTAATATGGATGAGATTTTTTCCACACCTGAATGCACACGCGGTTAGTGCTGCTAATTTCCCCGGCCATTCTTGCCTTTCGAGATGTACAATATAAGGCTAGTCTTATTAACAAACACAGGAAGATGCAGACATGAATGGATGAGAGAGAGAGAGAGACAGAGAGAGAGCTGGGGAGACCAGGGGCACCCGCTATAAATAACCTAGCAGGGCTCAGCACCCTGTCTTTCAAAGCTAAAAAAAGTTTTGCATTCATGTCAGACGTGTTGCTGAGGTCATGACGGGTTATTTTGAACCGGTTCTGTCGTACAAAAACACATCCGATTGTATGGAGTAGCTGATTGGCTCAGGCTGATTTTCTGCTGTGAAATAAACAATATCAAGATAGATTATTTATACTTTCTGTCAAAAAATTCGTTTGGAGAAAGGGAAGGAGAATTCGGTGGTGTAGTGGTTAGCACTGTGTCCTCGCAACTCCAGTGTCGAGGGTTCGATTCCCGCCTTGGGGTCTGTGTGCATGGAGTTTGCATGTTCTCCCCATGCTTGGTGGGTTTCTTCCAGGTTCTCCGGTTTCCTCCTCCAGTCCAGAGACATGCAGATTAGATTAACTGGAATTTCCAATTAGGGTTTTGATGGATTGGCACCCAGTCTTTTGACCCAAATCGCCTGGGATAGACTCCAGGACCCCTAAACCCTCTATAGGATAAACAATATAGAGGATGAGTGAGCTTTTGAGTGAGTTTGCATAGTGGTTAGCTCTGTGTGTATGGAGTTAGCATGTTCTCCAGGTACTCCAGTTTCCCCTCCTTAGTCCAAAGACATGCAGATTGGGCAAACTGGTTTTTCCATATTGCCCATATTAAGTGAGTAAGTGTGTATGCTTGTGCCCTGTGGTGAATGGGCATCATGTCCTCGTGCCCCATGTCCCCTGGAATAGCCTTCAGGCTTCTGTGATCTTATACAAGATAAATGCTATAAAGAATCAAGAAGTGAGAGAGCGATATTTGGTTTGTTCGGCCATTACATCATTCCAGGCTGTAGAAATCATGAATGCGACAAAATAGCGGTCTGTGTAAACCCGTTAAACCCCTACTAATCATTCTTATTATGTAATAAATGAGACCCGATGATATAATCTACTGCTAAACCCTAACCCTGTCAAAGTCAAGCCACTTCCAGATATCAGACTTACGGCTCTATCTAACATCATGGCCAGTCATCACTTGGGAAGACGAACTCCGGGGAGTCTCATTACTGAAGGAAATCACATCGCTCCTGGAATTTATTTTAGTATTTAAGGGAAGCAAATCAAAACACATCGCCTTTAAGCCGTGAAACTCCAGGAATGAGGGCACTCGTTCTCGATCTGCATTTCGAGCATATTTAAGCAACTTGGAAGCAATCTCATTTTTTAATGGCTGTAACGAATGAACACATGGTCCAGCACTGCATTTTAAGTGGAGCTCCGAGGGACTTCATTAATCTGCTTCCATTACAGCCGTCCACGATAATGGCTGAGACTCCATCTCTCTCTCTCTCTCTCTCTCTCGCACTTTCCCGGACCGTGACTCCACTGAGTCTCCCCAGTGAAATGGACCGATGATCTCATTAACCATACTACACACACACACACACACACACACTATGAATGGCTCTGGACAGCCAGCATGATTTATTTATTTATTTATCTATATTTATATTTAAAAATTTTTGGTGGTGGGGAAACCAAGCTAGTCTATTTGAAATGATTTAAATATTACTGGCACTTTGATTACAGTAATGGACATGTTGTTGTGCTGTAGCTCATCAATAAAATATAGAACAGACAGCTTGATATATGATAAAGCTATCCCGGAAATGAGACTTAACCATTAGGAGAATAATATTTGACTTTTTGTACGGTAGGGTAAGAACTTAGTTAGTTTGAACGGCGGTTTCATAAATAAATCATAACCATACACAAAAGCTGCTTTGTACTGTATCATCTTGGCTGTATTAATTATCTGGAGATTATCTTAAGTTCCAAACAACAATCCATTGAGTCTTGGGATAACGGCCCTTCTTCAGAGTCGGTGACACCAAACGGCACATTGTCTTCCTTTGTAAAAAGACTTTGTATTTCACCCTCGAAGGTCAACAGCTCCACTTCATAATCAGGATTCAATAGCGGTTAACCAGGTAATGCAGCGCCGAACCGACCAGCACTAGAAATGAAATAGCTCTCGAAGGTGACATGCAAATCCTCCCCTAAATCGTCTCTTTAATTTGCGGAGCCGGTGGAGCGGCCGAAGCTCTGACGACCCCGCCGACGCCTGCTTCACGGTCTGCTTCCTCCAGAGCTAATCCGCCCGGAAGTGGACGTTTTTTGGTTGAACCAGGGTTTTTTTTTTTATTTAATTTTTTTAATAAGACCATGGAGGTGGACACATGCCTGGACTTCTTTTTAAAGAAAAACGAGAAAACACAAAGGGATGAATTAATTGGACGGAAGAGCTGCCAGAGAGCTGATTTCCAGGAAAGAAAAAAAAAAAAAAAAAAGGTTCACAGAATCTTAAGCACAAAGCTTGTATTGAAATTTCTTTTTTCCCCGGCACATGCACGGGGGATAATTATATAGTTTTCTTACAACTTTTACAAACGTGTATGACATTTTACTTTGTGCGTTTAAAGAGAAAGTTTAAGTTTAGAACTCATTTCGCACCCTTCAGGGTTGTGGGTTCGAATCCCGCCTCTGGTTTGTGTCCATCTGGTTGAGTTTACACGTTCCCCCTGTGCTTGAAGTGTTTCCTCCCACAGTCCAAAGACATGCGCTGTAGGTTTGACAGGTGTTCCCAAATTGCCCAAAGTGTGTGCTTGTGTCCTGTGATGAGTTGGCACCCATACAGGCTGTACCTGGCCATGCCCCTTTGCAACTCTACACTGGATAAGTGCTATAGATATTTAATGGATGGATGAAAAAGCAACCAATACATAATACAATATACAAACATGAGTAACGTACAGAAAAACTGCCACACTTAAAAAAAATAAAAATAAAAAAAAAACGAACCTTCATTGTACTTAAGCTGCTTGATCTCTTTCATGAAAAATCAGCAAAGCATTGTTTTTTGAAAATGAAACATTGTGTCAGAAGTCAACGTGATCAAACCTTATAATCCATGTCAACGCAGTGCATTTCACAACATACTGTAATTCCATTTAAAATAAATACAAAGGCAATCAGAGAAAGAACGTGAACCGCAGTAATTAATTCTAAGTTGAAAAAAAACCCTGCTTTGTGCTGTTCCTTCTTCACTTGATCTGTTCAATGAAAAAACAATCAGGAGGAAATTGCTTTTCAAATGAATGTAATTCCCTGTAGAATTACATTTCACTTTTTCTAAGTGCGTTATAGCAGTTCTGCACTGAAATGTAATCACTGTCCAATCATAGCTCTTTGGCTTACTCAGGGGTGTGGCTGTAATTAGAGAAAGGCATGAAAGCGTCGTTTTCCATCCATATAAGAGGACATTAGTGATGGGAAGTTTGGATCATTTTAGTGACTCGGTTCTTTGAATCTCGTTCATCAAAATGAACAAATCAATTTTTGAGTCATTTAGTTAATTTCGTTCTTTTTTATAAAAAAATAAAAAAATATGTTGCATTCTCAATAAAAAGACTCCCAATACGTCTACTGTACATACACAAATTTTGCTATACTGTAGTTTATTACAGCGTCTATAGACTCGGGACTTGAAGACTCATTGAGAACCGTTCAATTCTGTTTCCTGTGAATTGCACTGCATAGCGTCTATGGGAGTCACGTGACAAACGAAGAACGAACAACTCGGAGTAGAAGAGTCATTGAGAAAGAATAGCTCAATTATGTTTCCTGGTACATAACCTACGGGGGCTTTGCGATGAAAATGAACGAATCACTCTCCGAGACGACTCGTTCTTCTGAGTCACGTTAAAGATTCGTTCAAAAAGAACGAATCATCCATGAACGACCCATCACTAGGGGACACTCATCACAGACTCATTGTTCCCTTTAATATATTGGTTAATATATTAATGAATGCAAAAGTCTTGCAGTAAAGCTCAGTACAACTTAACAGCTATTTTACTAATAGTACTGTGCAAAGTACTTCACTCTGCGGTCCAGCTCAAACCATCTCGATTGGGTTCAGGTCCGGTGACTGTGGAGGCCAGGTCATCTGCCGCAGCACTCCATCACTCTCCTT
>JAQQZT010000021.1:6289757-6300206 GCA_030068275.1 Clarias platycephalus
TGAGAGAAGAGGATGCAGAGGATAGGGTTAGATGGAGGCAGATGATTCACTGTGGCGACCCCTGAAAGGGAACAGCCAAAAGACAAAGAAGAAGAAGTAAGTCAACCCACACACAGAAAAGCATTATGAGAAATCCAACACACTGAACCATGAGGTACAGTAGATATGGAATATCTGCATTGCAAGTTTAGAAATTCTTACCTGTCACATCTCAAGTCCTTCTTGCCATGAATGACGTCCGGAAAGTTTACTGGTGTAAAGACAACAACCTGTCTGTGAATGTCAACCAGACAAAAGAGATGGTTGTTGACTTCAGGAGGACACGGAGCAACCTCTCACCACTGAGTAATTTCTGGATGTCCACCTGGAGGAGAACCTCACCTGGTCCCTTGCACAAGCACAGCAACATGTTCTTAATCTGTCTTGCCTGGTTAAGTAAAGGTAAATAAAATAAAATAAATCTTTTTGTAATCAAGTCTAACTTTCCTTTTCTTTCAGCGGCATAAAATTTCGAAATTTAATGCGAAATTTAATCCCACTTACTCCCATACTGCTTAGTACCTGTTGACCTTCAGGTCTTCTGGAGCTCATGTGGTGCTCTAAGGGGATTTTAAGAGACTTTGATTCTCCGTCTTCTCTCCCGTGTCTTATTCCACTAATCTTACTGCGGATACCATTTGCTCTGTGGATCTCTCACTCATACCGGAGTGAAGAACTTCCTTCATTTTTACCCAAGTGGATCTTGCCTTTCTCCAGCTGCCTCTTACTTCTTTGCGGGTCTGATGGAGGGGCTTCATTCACACTAAAAAAGGGTGACTGTGACCGGATTCATCTTTTGATTTTTATCAATCTCTAAACAGATCATCCATTCGTCCATTAACTGTACCTGTTATTCTGTGTTGGTTCGCAGGGGGCCTGGAACCTATCCCAGACAACTTAGGGCACAAAGTGGGCTTTTAAACCATGGCAAGGCACACACAACTATACACTACAGGCAACTTGCTTATCCTGCATGTCTTTGTACTGCAGGATGAAACCAGAGTACCTGGAGGAAACCCACCAAGCATGAGGAGAACACACACAAACTCCACACTCACACACACACACACACACACACACACACACACACACAGATCAGAGATGAAATTCAAACACCCAACCCAGGAAGTGCAAGGCGACAGTGACAAAGTGACAACCACTAAACTTTTCATTTTTAACCGTTGATGTGATATAGAAGATAACAAACTTCAAGTGCAAAGCGAAATTGCACCATAAACTCAATTATGTAAGTGCAAAAGTCTTCAATTTATTATAAGTATTGTATGTATAGTCAGGAAATTATGCAGAGTTTGTCTAAAATGTTTTTAAAACTATACAATAAAATATTTCAAACATTTTAAAATACACTTTTGAGCTGATAAATAAATATCTGCAAACATACTGTTAATGAGATCATTTGTGCCTTCATTTGTTGTTAGCTTGGATACATACTGTACAGTAGATTGGAATACAAAATGGTACATTAAATAGTTAAATATAATAAAACATGTAGTTTTAGTCTCATCCTGAACGTTCTGACTGAAAGGCCTCAGTCAGTGCAGATCGGGGACAGCACCTCTAGAACCACCACACTCAGCATTGGGGACCCCCCAGGGCTGTGTGCTCAGTCCCCTGCTGTTCACACTGCTGACTCATGACTGTGTAGCTAGCGACACACAGATCCAACTACATCAAGTTTACTGATGACACGACCGTGGTGGGTCTCATCAGCAAGAATGACGAGTCAGCATACAGAGAAAGGAAGTGCAGGGGCTAACCGACTGGTGTAAAGACAACCTGTCTCTGAAAAGAAAAAAAAAAACGTCGATAAGACAAAAGAAATGGTTGTTGACTTCAGGAGGACACGGAGCGACCACTCTCCGCTGAACATCAACAGATCCTCTGTGGAGATCGTCAAGAGGACCAAATTCCTGGGTGTCCTCCTGGGGAAAAACCTCATCTGGTCCCTCAACTCCAGCTCCTTGCACAAGAAATTGCATATTATCTTGCTTATTATCCTGCATACATTATTTTGTACCAAAATGGACTGATATCTGAAGCTACTATTCCCTTTTTCCTATTTTTTTATGTAGTCTAGAGGAATAGTCCTTCATATATCTTAAAAGACTTTTTTGGCGCTCATTTTCAGTCCAGTCCCTGTACTGTACTTGAGCTGTTTCAGAAGAATGTTGTTTTGTTTTAGCCACACAGAGACCTATAAATCATTCAAGCATTAAAAAAAGAAATAATAATAAAATGTAAACATGAACCTGTGAGAAGCAGATGATCAGGCCGGCGATTAGTATTCTGGTGATGCTGAGTGGTTGGAAAAGACGAGAGGGGAAATGAGGTTGCTGCTGAGGTTGTTACATAAACAACCAGTTTTTAAAAAAAAGTATCTTTAGGCACTTTGCAGCCTGTCGCAGTAAAACATTTGATCCTACATGATTTGATTTAGTTTAATATGAAGAAATGAGGCTCAAGACTTTCTCACTGTATCTTTTAGGATTTTGCACCAGAAATTCTCCCTCAGTCTCATAACCAAACATGGAAAAGATCCAGCAGGATTTATCTTGATTGTATCACATAAAAACCTGTGATTTTTAACAGCAAGGTGTATAATTTTTTATCTTTATACAATAAATGATTTCCGAATAAAAGGTCACAGACACTCCCTTCACATTTTTTTTTTCTCTTTAAAATTTTGGTATTTAGGCTTTAAATCCTGAATAGCGAATCGAAAGAGACACAGAACAAGCCAGTGGATGACGGTGAGAGAGTGCCTTCTAGTGGCTGAGCACAAAACCACGCACAGCTGGATGCTGCAAAAGATCAATACAGTAATTGCAATAATGCAAACACGATACAGGCGGTTTTAAGAGTTTTATTTAAAAAATAAAATATAAAATAATGTACATAAAAATATTAAGGTGAAACTGAAAAAAGAAAAATCCTTTAATTGACCTCTTGAATGCAGAGCGTGCCACTTTTAGGGCTTTCTCTATTAAGTACAGGGGCTTTTATTATTATTATTATTTTTATTTTTTTTTAGCCATACAGAAAAAAAAAGTTTAAAATTGCTCACATCTATTAGGGAGTTTCGCACTCAGTACTGTAGTGAGTGGAAGTCTGTGTCGATCAAGGCTGATAAACACACACACACACACACACACACACACACACACACACACACACTTCTTTATAAAGTCTGCATTTTCATTTGCTCATTAACAATAATAATAATATAATAATACACTTATTCATGAGCAGAGTTTTTTTTCCCCCCACAAAAGATGCTGGTTCTACCTAGAAGCAGATACTGCTGTTAACGAGAATATTCGCCCCATTACATCATCGAGTTCAGTCTTACAGCTGAAAGGTGTGTGTATTGTCTCTGTGATGGCTAGGTCCTCACCATGCACTTAAAAAAAAAAAAAAAAAAAAAAAAAAACAGGTCCGTGACAGCAGGTTTTTTTTTTTTTTCCTTGTACAAAGAATCCAAATGAGTGACGTTCTGTCACTGCAAACCTGCACTGATTCTCATATGAGGGAGAGAGAGAGAGAGAGAGAGAGAGAGAGGAGGAAAGATTCCAACTTCTGCCAAAACACTTTACGACAACAGCAGCAGTCAGTCAGACACTTTTTCTTTTGTTCTTTTCTTCATTTCTTACATATTTAAGACAAACAATTCACATGTACCTTGTTCAGGCTGCTAAACTGCAGCGCCCTGTTTTTTTAATTTATTTTTTTACTCTTACTCTTTCTCGTCTTTCCTTTCTGGCTTTTTTTAGATGCGGTTGTCGAACGAAGAAAGACTCAAAACTCCATTTGCATAGTTACAATAACCTGTATGCCTGCAACACATCTGCGGTAACAGCGATACAGTTTAGTGTGCTATATACAGACAGGAAAATATTATATAGTACAGGAATAAAACGGAACGACAACAACAAAACAACCGACGAGGGATCATCATCATCATTAATAATAAAATAGTACAAGTACCTGGAAATGCACATAAAGATTCCAGAAAGGAATCAGAGTTTAAGTTCCCTTTCTTGTCCTCCCTTTTTCGGTTTAATTTGGGTGCCGACAGAGAGCTATAAGGGAGTCCAAGATGGGTGGCTTTGACCCGTCTGTTCATTTCAGCTTCTCGGGCTCCCATAATCGGCGATCTAAAAGGGAGACGCACGCAAACACACGCACGCCCACCAAAAAAAACAAAAAAAACGGAGGTCCGAGTGCTGGACTATAGGCTTCTTTGGCCGTCATGCAACGCAGCTCTAACGTAAGCTGAGCTACAGCTTAGACAGACAGATCCATGTTTCAGAATACACACCTATTCATTCACTAACACACACACACACACCCCCAAGAGTGCTGAGAAGATCTGGAGACAAACAAGGAAATTATGCCTCCTGCAGACAGACTGATAAAATCGTTCTGTAGCGTGCACACACACACACACCGTCTCATATACACACCCAGTCTCATACACACATTCACACGAGGCTCATTTGAGTGCAGCGTCCCGTTCCACTCAGTGGTCAGGGTCAGGAGAGCGAGGTCGATGATGGATTCATCGCCTCCTAAACAAACTCAAGTAAAGCTCGATTTTATGAATCCGAATACAGTGTAAATTGCACAGGAATTAAAAACTCTAAAAATAAAAGCAATTAAAAAAAAAAAAAAAAAAAAAGATGCATAATTAAATAATAGTTCTTGAACCAAAATGGAAAAAAAAAAAAAAAAAATAACTTATTGCACAAATAACCCACACCGTGTCATTTGCTCAAACACTTGTGATTGCGCCCTCGCACAGTGGAGAAAAAATAAAATAAAATAAAATAAAAAAATACACCAGACACGGGTCTATAAAACTAAAATAGAAGTGAAAGGGGAAGTCACGCACAGGAAAAGCAACAAGTCCTTGTGTTGTGTAGCTCGTCAAACAGATGGGAGACATCCTCAGCGGTCCTGGGTCGAGTTTCTCACAGACACACACAGATACACAAACACGCGTGCATGGATAGAGTGTGAGAGTAAACGTAGCACCACCGTTAGCGCAGCTGCTGAGCGACGAGCTGCGGCAGAAACTGCTGGTCTCTCGGCTCGCGCCCCACCAGCAGGAGGCCTCGTCGAGTTTTCATCGTGTTGTGACAGGAGGAGGAGGAGTGTGGAGGGGGGGAGGAGGAGAAGGAGGAGGAGGACGCGGTGTTTATCTGCTGACACTGGCTGGTAGACTGTCCCTCTTCTTATGGCGCCACGTGTTGCGGTTGTACTGCATGTGGCCGTGTGCTAGCGCCGGGTTGTGGAAGCCCTTGGGACCGGCCTGCTGTTCACACACAAGAAAAACAGTTCGTATGGCTGTTCACTTTTACTGAGCCGATTGTTTATATGTGCATCAACATGAATCAATCTTTACAACCTGTGCGACTACAAATAAATATGTACAAAAGCGTCTTGTATACAGTACATGAGCTCAGATAAACTTAGCGTCAGAGCATCTGGTTTTCTACAATGTTTGTAAAATTTTCTGAAAACTGCAGAAAGCATTAGTAGGAACACTATGAATTAAGCCTGTTTTTTTTATTTATTTATTAATTTCAAAATTAATGAGGTTGGAATCATCAAATACAAATTTTTTTTAATTAAAGCTGTGAGATTAAATCAATCTTTTTGTAAATCAATCAATCAATTAATTAAATTGAAGGATCAGCTTTTAATTTTAAAGCCTTTACTTAAACAGACAAATTAGCAAAATCCTTTTGCAGGACTATTGCTTTTTGTTTTAAAGTTTATAATCATATGCAATACCACCACCTACTGGATTGGAGTGTGGCGTGCACCTTACTCGACATTTCTGTGTTTTAGGAGTTTTTAATACGTTAAAGCTGCAACAAACATAGCGCCTTAAAACTAATCAGAAACTGTTAATGTGCTGTTGAATTAACAAAACTAGAAACGTTTACAGATAAAGAGATGTGACTGTTTTTTTTTCTGTTGTTCGGGTTGATTTTATTATATTTAAACCTTATTATAATTATAAAGTCAAGTGTTCTTTGTCAGGGTTTTACTGGGAATTGCTTCAGTTTTTTTTAAGTTTTTTTAATTATTATTACTATTTAAGAATGATATTGTCTGATAAATTTCAGTATTTTTAAATGAGGAAAAAGCGGTATTGTGCTCTAACTAACTAGAATCTATAGCTGAAAACCTTGTGAAGACGTACAGAAAACGTTTGACCTCCGTCATTGCCAACAAAGGGAATATAACAAATCCCATAATCGGCGATCTAAAAGGGAGACGCGCGCACACACGCCCACCAAAAAAAAAAAAAAAAAACCCCGGAGGTCCGAGTGTTGGACTATAGGCTTCTTTGGCCGTCATGCAACGCAGCTCTAACGTAAGCTGAGCTACAGCTTAGACAGACAGATCCATGTTTCAGAATACACACCTATTCATTCACATACACACACACCCCCAAGAGTGCTGAGAAGATCTGGAGACAAACAAGGAAACGATGCCTTGGTGACAAAGTATGAAGATGAAATTTTGTTATTGACCAAATACTTATTTTACACCAAAATTTGCAAATAGATTCTTTAAAAATCCTACAATGCGATTTTCTCTCTTATTTTATCTCTCATAGTTGAGGTATACCTATGATGAAAATTACAGGCCTCTCTCATCTTTTTAAGTGGGAGAACTTGTACAATTGGTGGCTGACTGAATACTTTTTTTGCCCCACTGTATATGCCAAAATATACAGCACTCAAGCTCCAGCCGCACGTGTCTCCGGTAATGAGAAGGAAGTTGTGTTGTGCAGTTATTGTTGGAAAGGTATCTCTTGACGGAGGATAAAGTATTTGTAGTTGAGTATTATTATTTATAACGTGCACTTGTTTGCATCCATGCTCCTTCATATTTCCATTAACATTCTTAAGTGGATGTTTCAAGTCTGTGTTTTTTTTTTCTTCTTTGTATGAATATAAAATCTTGGATGCTTTAAGGAGACACACACACACACACACACACCTGTCTGCCAGGTAAAACGTGGAGAGGAAGACTCCCGGGTATTGAAACTCGCATCTAAGAAGAAGGGAGAAAAAAAAATAAAATAAAAACACATCAGAGAGGTTGTTAGTGAAGTCATGGTTTATAACAGCGCTAGAGATGTTGAAGTACAAACATACACTGATTTCTTTACTTATTTGGAAATCAGAAAAGCGTCGATGAGAGTAATGACACGAATTGTCTAAGGCTTGATCGATGCTTCTCCCTCTACAATAAACGCTGACTCAGAGAGAGAGAGAGAGAGAGAGAGAGAGAGAGAGAGATGTTGCCCTTCTGTCTGTTTCTGCTCACCTGACTGACAGAGGGCATCGAGAGTGGCATGGTGAGGTTGGCCTTTCCCATGCCCATCTGCAGCTCAGCAGGCAGCGTGCCCAGTGCCAGCGTATGCATAGGGTAGGAGGGCACTGCTGGAGCCGCGCACGGCGTGCTGTCCGAGTCCTTCACAAAGACAGCAAAGAGAGACAAAGAGGGACAGAGCGTAGGTGTTAACTCAGAAAACCACAAAGCGAACTATTCAACATTAAATCTGCACTACGAGGAATTTTGCTCCTTGAACGAGTTTATTATTCTCTCATCAAACAAGCTGCGTTTTACAGCTCACATTTTTTTCTGTATTAAACACGTTCAGTAGAACAGGACCAAAATGACTTAATATGCTAAAAGATGAGTAGAGATGAATGCAGCGGGGTTTTAAAAGCACTGATGGGTGGAGAGGAGCGTGCTGTAGCACGTACGATGTCGCTGCCTGACGGAGACGACGCGGAGGAGTGCTGCTGAGGGCTGGACAGGGACATGGGAGAGTCCGCGCTATTAGGAGACGCCGAGTCCCTCTGGAGCGGCTGCTGCTCCTCCACTCCAACGCTGAGCAGCGCGCTCGAGTCCGCCCGCTCCACCGAGTCTTTATGCAGGGCAGAACCTGAATAAAAACACACACACATGAACGTCACAAAAAAGTCACGAGTCATGTTTCATTCTGTAACTGAGAGACTAGAGCTATAATCAAACATGTGGGGCTGATTATTTAAATCAACCGACACCTACAGCAGGTGCCGATTCGATTTTAATTGTAGTTCTGTAAATATAATGATTTTATAAATATTCCAATTTCAACTTTGCCAGATTTTGTTATATTTCTAAACTTATTCAGAAACTTATTCTCCTACCACGCAGGACCCTGTACTGCCTGGCAAAATGTGAATCAAGCATCAATATTTAAGCATCAAGCGGCAATACATAGAATGAATGTATTTGTTCTCGATAATTTTTATTTCCTCGATTAATGTTGGTTCTAGATAATAATCATAATAAATCACTGCTAGGTGGAATCTAAGGCTGAGGGATGTTACATTTTCTTTCATGTCACAGACATCACATTAATTCGCCATTAATGTTATTTGCATAAGTTACTTATTAACAAACTTATTAAACTACTAGCTGTGCCTGTGACTTTAAAGTCACATGGAATCTAATTGCACAATCATAAGCATGTTTAAAAACAAACAAACAAACAAAACAACAACAATAATACAGCGCCATCTGTTGAATTTTGGAATAAGCTAATGATTTTTTTATGATATAAGGGCATTTTCCATTAAATCTTTTTAAAGTAGCATATCTCCTCTTCCTGTCTGTATATGTTACTTCAAGCTCGGCCAAACTACTTCCTGTCGAAAACCCCATTGAAATGTGCAAAGTACCGTAATTTCAGCTTCATGACTCCAAAGTACACAAGATGTTCTGCTTAAGTACACCAGAAAGTAGAAGATGGATGTTCACCTTCTTGGACAAATTGGAAAACTAAATAATTAGTGAAAATTTTGCATGTGTTAACATTTCCCATGGCTGCTGTCCCAGAGGTCACACACATGACATCCTCGCACATCTCAAACTCCAGCCTGATAAAAACCCTCCGTCATATTTACATTACATTAAGGAGACGCCAAGGGACTGGCTGTTGGTGCTGAGTGAGCGATACACACACTCCTCCACCGGCCCGACAGCTGACACGCTGCGGAGGTCCAATTAGATCTGCCGCCCCGATCAGCATTTTAATAAACCTGCTGCTGGGCGATACTGAACTCTCTCACTCGGATTCACCATCAACCTGAACCTGTCCTCGTCCTGAGGTGAGACTTTATTCTCTCCTCCTTTAAACCTTACCGTTAGTCCTTTGCTTGCTTCCCCACTTGCTAGCGATCCACTCCCTGTAGTCGATCACTTCCTGGGTGACTTTAATGATGCGTCCCAAAGTGCTGCAGCAAAACGGGATAAAAGAAAACCAAATTAAGAAAACTATGAAAAAAGTCTTGATTACCTTAACACTATTATTCCATTATTAAAAGAGGAGCGCGACTGTGCGCTCGCACTACCTGTCGGTGTCCTTGTTCGGGTAGGAGTTCGCGAGAGGCGACACTGCATGACTGAGGACGATATAGGCGTAGTCAAACACGTGTTTCACCTGCATGGCTCCGTAGGAACTCCTGCCCACGTCGTTACCTGGAGCAGAGGGGACAGGCAAAGGCAATGAAGTGCTGTGATCGTCAGCAGAAAGAAAAGTTAATGCACTTTACATGTGTACTGCTAATCACAAAGACTGTCTTCTGTTCACTTATAGTGAACATATTAAACTGTCTTAAGAACTCTCCTATCATCTCCTCTCCTTGCCACCATTGCTAATGCATATTGTTCATATGAAGCCCTTAAGGGACATGGGTTGGGGGTGGGGGAAGGGAATCTGAGGAAGTAAAAAAAACAAACTGCACATGGGACAAATTTCTTTTTTTTTTTTTTTTAAAAGGCCACAGGATCGAGTTCAAGTTTTGCAAAACTTGAACTCGGTCCTATGGCCTTTTAAAAATGTTTTTTTTTTTCTTCTTGTCCCATGTGCAGTTAGTTTTTTTATCACGCAAAACTTAACTCTTTAGTGTTACTGATTTTGTTTCACCGGAAAGGGGAGTGTTACAGATCCAGTCCAGTGAGTTTCAGTAGTGCACCTACATATTTATTTTTTTGGGTTGTGGAACAAATAATCTTTTTATTATTTTTATTTTTTTAGTCTTTATCATTTCTTATGGGGAAATTGACTTTGATTTACGAGTGCCTTGATATACGAGAACACACTTCCGGAATGAATTATGCTCGTAATCCAAGGTTCCACTGTACTCGGGTTAGAGTTACACGTGTGTTGTTAAACAAGCCTGGACAGAATTATTGAGTTTTACTTCCAGCTTGTCCTGCAATATAAAGACATTCAGTTTGTACTCAGAGCTTGTCCCTTCCGTATTTCGCTTGCGGAAGTATGTGGCATGTATGCTTGATTGTATGTATGTATAT
>JAQQZT010000021.1:6302838-6318606 GCA_030068275.1 Clarias platycephalus
AGGTCTTACAGGAAAAAGGGTAATTTATTTAGAAAAATGGGGAAGGAAAGGGTTAAAGGCTCTCTGCGGCCTTTTCCGCTGCGGCGGCAGGGATGCGAAGGCGGGCTCGACGCGGAAGTGAAGGTGCCGCGAGCTCGTTCACGCTCTCTCTCTTCAAAGCTAGCGGGCATAACTAGGCTATGTTTAGGAAGATGGTATCGGATCGGTACGTGGACTCAAATACTCGCCGATTGCGATGCCAGCTTTTTTTGTGGTATCGGCAGCATTTCCGATACTGGTATCGGAATCGGAACAACCCTAATTTACACAAACGTGTCACTTAAAATAAATACATAAATAAAAAATTATACACAATATGGCCATAAGTATGTGGACTAGAGACTAAGAGATTCAAACCTGACCCAGCATGACAATATCTCAAGCTCTAGAAAGACTTTTGTGCGACTGTCCTGCATAAAAGACCTGATATTAACCCCACTTTTATACAACATCAGTGTCTGATCTCCGTAACGCTCCTGCAGCTGAATGAACACAAATCCTCACAGCCGTGCTCTACAATCCTGATGAAAGCCTTTCCAGGAAGAGTGGAGCTCACCGTAACAGCGGAGGGAGTAAATAAATCCAGAATGGGATGTCTGACAGGCTCACATGGGCGTGCACCAAAAAATATTTCCTTCTAAAATGATCCCACCTTTGGGGAAATCCCAAAAAGACTTGAAATGCATTTTTCTACTCATTCCTGACGACTACTGTATATACCCCACATACTGACCTGCAGGAAGCTGATGACCATCAGGATGAGGCTGTAGGAGCTGATCCCTCCGGTAAAGACCTCGTTCAGATCCCTTTGCAGGAGGAACTGCTTCAGCACGAAGATCAAATAAGGCAGCACGGTATACTTCTGCCAAGAAGAGGAAGGAGAGGAAGAGAGAGAGGAAAAAAAATAATAATAAATAAAAAGAACACTTCAGAAACCCACACACTTATTTCACACGAGACCGATCCATCTGTTCAGAGCAGCGGGAACGTTTTGGCTCTGGTTCCAGCAGGAAGAGGTGTGACAATGGAAAAAATATATATAATTTCACAGGAACGACGTGTAGCTCAAGCTAAGAACGTTTATTTCACTCACAGGCGTTTCATCGACTATTGGTTTAGTCCTGGGAAATGTTAGCAAACAGTCAGCGTGTTTTATACTTCACATGCTGGCTCAAGAGAATCTGTGCTACAGTATATCCTACCTGTTCGAGAAGCGAGCACGAGTGCTGCAAAGAGTGGCGAAAGTGACAGAATGAGGTTATAGCATGAATTTATTCAATGGAACCTAGTGGAGGTAACGGAAAAAAATGAGACAAAATCTACAGGCTACAGTCTTCTTGCCTCGAGAAAACCACAATGAAACTGAATTATACCACTGATGGAAGTCCACATGAAATATACTGTATGATGGAAACTTCAAAGCACTTTTATACGTTTTTTTTTTATGATGAGTGCTACAGAGTTCACTGTTGTATTAGCATGAATGTTGAGAAGTTTTGACCGTTTAAACAGATTTGATCCGAGTATAGAGAGAAGGATCCACTAAAGAATTCTGAATTTGCTTCCGGATCATCAACATTGCCAGAAGTATTCGCTCACCTGCCTTCACATGCACATACTTCAACTCTTCAGCTTCTGCGAAGGCTTTCCACAATGTTTAGGAGTGTGTTTATGGGGATTTTTCTCCATTCTTCCAGAAGCGCATTTGTGAGGTCAGATACTGATGTGAGACGGAAAGACCTGGCTCACAAAGGTCTTCTATCGGGTTGAGGTCATGATGGAACAGGAAGGGGCCGTCCCTAAACTGCTCCCACAAAGTCGTCCAAAATGTCTTGTCATGCTGAAGCATTAAGAGTTCATTTCACTGGAAGTAAGGGGCTGTGTCCAACTCCTGAAAGACAAGCCCACACCAGTTCCAACATGACCGCGCCATAAAGAGCAGGTTTGGTGTGGAAGAACTTGACTGACCTCAACCCGATAGAACACCTATGGGACAAATTAGAGCGGAGACCACGAGCCAGGCCTTCTCGTCCTACATCTGTGTCCGACCTCACTTGGCTCAATGGCTTGATTTTTCAAATGGTCAAAAATTCCCATAAACACACTGCAAAACCTTATAGCTGTAAAGGGGGCGTGGCCAACATATTAAATCCTATGATTAAGAATTGGATGTTACTCCAAGTTTATATGCATGTGAAGGCAGGCGAGCGAATACTTTTGGCTATATAGCGTTTCTATCTGAAGGACTAATGCTCCACTGCATCGCACCGTGTTGGCAGAGACGAAGCGAAGGTTAAATCGGACTCCACCACTATAAGCAGAGCGGCATTCTGGGTATATCAATCCAACATGTAATTAAAGCCGAAAATAATCGTCTTCACTGAAGATGAAATTGTAATGAATACAAATATGAAAAGTTTCACAGTAAAATTTTTATTTCAGCTCCTGAAGCTCAAAATCAAGTTGTAATTTAGATTCAGAATGAAACGATGGCAAAATCTGAGTAAGACATGTGCATTTACATCAAATTTACCTTCACATAATCCTTGATGAAGCGGGCAGCTTTGACTCCAGTCTCCACGTTGAAACTGATGTCCACTTTGACCTCTGTTTCCTGATCGGTCAATTTAATGATTGGTACCTTTAATTAAAAGAAATATTTTTTAAAAATGTCTTTATAAAATAAAATAAAAAAAATCATTGAGGAGCATGAAAAAAAAAAAAAAGAGAGAGAGAGAGAGAGAAATAACTGTGTGTGACGTGTGTGTGTGTGCGCCTCTCTCACCGTAGCTTTGTCAAGTACTTTTATAGAGAATGGCTCGGCCACATTATTTTTCCGGAGGGCCTGCTCCAGCTGCTGCAGGGGCGGTCTGTCCCATTTCCCAAACACCACCAAGTCAATGTCACTGTGTAGAGCACAAACAACAGCAACAACAAACCCAGATTAATTCTTTCAGACATGTTACAAAACGAAAAGGTCTCATTAGGAGACTCAAGTGTATAAAAAACAAAAATATTAATTAAAAAAAAATGCTGTGTGTGTGTGTGTGTGTGAGATGCTCAAAAGTAGGAAAATCCATAGTACTGGGAGGAAAACCACAACACTCCAGACACTCATTTAATCTCATCCAGTGTGGTATAAAATTTGATTAAGGTTAAACTAAAGTGATCACAAAGAGCTATTAATTAATACAAAACAATAGACAAAGCACTGATATGGTCAAGCATTCAGTATAGAGCTGATTATTTAACATAGATAGAAGGAGTTTTCAGTGTCAGTGCATGTAACAGAGAGAGAGAGAGAGAGATCATGCATACAGTACAGTACATGCTAACTCACCTGGTTGGGAGGTAAAGTCCAGTGCTGAAGCTGCCGAATATCTGTACCTGCACAGACAGAGAGAAGAAATAAAAAAAAAGTAAAAAGCATGAATCATAAATTGGATATTAATAAATTCAATTAAATGTTTGGTCATTGTCACAAAGCGGTTTCACAGAATTAAAATGTTATAAGAATGAATGAGAACATGTACAGAAAAAAAAAAAGTATAGACTATAACTATTAATATGTACATTTTTATGATTTTAGATTACTAATTAAAAACTGTGCCATTTTTCTAACTCATTCAAGCCCTCAAACTGTATGAAAGCCGCTTGTTGCCAGCTAGAGCAGCTGTTTTGGTGCAACCAGACAGCTTTCAGCTAACGTTCAGCGCACAAGAACTATCGATTGACATCCAAGTGGGAACGTGGATCAAACTCAAGATGGCTGGAGAGACAGCATAAGAAAAATCTGCAGTTTGGGAGGTCTTAAATGCTTGATAAATATATATAAAAATAACTAAATTAAAAATTAAAAAATAAATAAAAAAAAAATACACCCCAAATATGCTTCTCTGGTTGCTCCAAGTGCTTTCTCTCAGTTGCACTTACTTCCAAGATATAAAATTCACGTTAACAAAATGTTCTGGATGAAAGCACTCAAGAAAGAGCAAAAAGTATTTGCATTTAACAAGGAAAAACTAAATTAACAATTTTTTTTTTTTTGGTAAGGAAACATTAATTTAATGGTTTATGGAAGGTGTCTCCAGGGACATGACTTTTATTTGTCCAGTAAGTTTCACATCAGATGTCTTCTGGTTTCTCTAAAACACAAAAATCTGCATTTTTTTTTTGTCTTATTAACTTCAAGAAGAGAAAAAGGACAGACGAATGAAGGAAACAACAGTTTAAATGTGTTTTATAGCAGGAATTAACCAGTTTTGCAGATATTCCACAACAGTAAACACAACCATGAATGAACAACATGTATAAGTTTCCATTCAATAACAAACTGAAAACTGTAATTGTATGGAAATATACGGAATTAAAGACTTCAGAACAATCACACCATCCTTTTGTTGATTATTTTCCTGTAACTGTAAGCTCCAGTACATGAAACAAGCCTCAGCATTAAAGGTCCCATGTGTTACTAATTCGTTAGCTTCTGCAAACAAAAACAGACAAAATGTGTCTGTTAACGCTCCGTCAGAAATCCCCCTCAGATAAGGCACCTCAAACTCAGAGGTGAACAGAGCTGGACAACAAGCTGGGGGATGGTGTCCTCTTATATGAGGTCACAATAGGGGAAACAAAAATCTAATTGGCTGGTTTAAACCCCAGACAATACAAAAATATTAAAATAAAAGGACAGGAAATATATCTGAATGTCTAACAATGACTAAAAAATAAATTTTGCATAATAGGTACCCTTTAATAAAAGATACAATAACCCAAACATTATTTAAAAAAAAAAAAAAAGAAAATTTAAATATCTAGCAGCTGAAGCTATAATGGGTGATTGTGTATGATGAGTCTAAGGGAACAGGACATTTCACTCACGTCAGCACTTGGCCACAGCTCCTTGATGACTGACTCGATTCGGTCGACTACCTCTTGCCTCATGGCAGCCTCTTCAAGTCGAGGGGACATGAAGTTGTAGAAGTCTATAATCTCCTCATGAAGCCTTGAACAAAAGGAAAAAGGAACACATATAGCTATTAATAGGCCTACAGCATTGCACTTTTCACCTACTGTAAATATACAGACAGTACAAATGCAAGCATCGTTGTCAGTGCTTAACGAATAGCAAAACAGACAAGAACAAACTGTGGTTATTGTAGTAGGCTATTCCCTTTTTTACGTTTAGATACAATGCAGAATACACAATCTGTGACCACTTCCTACACTCCACCCTTCACTGGCACTTTAAATGTTTGACTGACCACAGCTGCTGAAATGGCTGCACACATGATAGATGGTCCATGTCGAACTAAGGGTTAAAGAAAAGCACCAAATGTTAAATTACAGGCCAAAATGCATGGACTGGTGTTGTTGATTCTCGAATATGTCCTTTAATGCCTTTGCCATGTTCTTGTTCCAGCTGAATGGCGCTCAAATTTAGGATTTAAACATTCCCAGAAGTCAGTCGCCCGGTCCAGCTGTGCATGCCTTAAGGAGGGATTCGATCCCGATACACAAATGGTGGAAAATGTGGGTAGCATGAAGGCAAAAAGGCGTAAACTTCCTGTAGCGTTAATTTCACATCATGTCTCTCTCATGGACCTTGTAGGCAAAAACAAATGAAAATTAAAATGGTGAGCTAAATAAATAAAAAAATGAATCTGCAAAAAGACAGTGTACCTTTTATGTACAGAATCACACTAAAATACTCTACAAATTATTACCCATTTAAAACGAATCTTTAATATATATAATAATATATTTAATAGGACTTAAATATATATATATATGAATTGCATCTTTTAACACGTTTAACAGCAGGTTCTGGTCATAAATGGATTTTTCTTAGAATTTTTCTCAAAAATAACATTAACCTGAAAGTTCCTCTCTGTAGGATTAGACCCAATACGAGCTTGAAAAAGAATATAAATGTGGTTCAAGGATCAAGTTAAAAACATACCATAGTACATTTTAGTACTAGATAATCTTTATTATAGTCTGGCAGCTTCCTTCTACTATTCATTTTCTGTCATTTATGTTTATTCAACTTTTTCATCTTTCTTTTGTACATACAAGTATTACTGACAGAAAACTTCTGCACAAAAAAAATCCAATTGGTACGTGTACAGATAGCAAATAAAATCTCTAACATGAAGAACAAGCTTACTCCTTATTAAATGGTGCAAATTAAGAGAAAAGTGTTACTTTTTTTTGCAGCTCATACATTCTGTTGTGAGATTCACTGGAACAGGATCAGAACTGCTCATCGGATAATTAGTCGTCAACAAGCAAAAGAGACGCATCCGTCTGTGTGAACTGTACACTCAATCATTCACCAACACCACTTGCAGATGTTACAGGAACACGGCTTGGAATTATTGTCATATCCCCCGTAAAGTCTTGACCTCTCTCCAAGTTATTTCCGCATGTTTTAAAGGAGTTCTTGGGAGGCCAGTGTATCAGATGCGACATCTCAGGCAGTCCGATCATGTCTCTGGTGTACTGAAAAAAACTTTCTACTATGATCGTATCCAAGCACTAGTGATGTGGGATCTGAGATAAGTGCGTTAGTGCAGTAGGAGATTATATAAATTAAGATCATTTGTCACATGTACTTTACAGCACAGTGAAATAATTTTACCCAGTTAAGAAGCTGGGGTTAAAAGCGCAGGTTCAGCTACTGTAGGATACAGCGCCCCTAGAGCAGAGAGGGTAATGAGCTTTGCTCAACGGATCAACACTGGCAGTGTGGTGGTCCTGGGGCTTGACCTTCTATTCAGCAACCCCAGAGCCCTAACCTCTCTTTTTCTTCTCATCTCTTCTCTCTCTCTCCTACTCTATCGTCTTACACATCTGCCAGTGATCCAGACCCCCTTTGCCCCCTGGACCTGTGTGACTCATCCTGGTGCCCCATTTCTGGTCGGAGATCTTGTTGCATGGGGGCCCCGTGTGGTGACTGGGGACGGTTCCACTTTACCATGAAGACGGTCCTGGCCTCGGCTGTTGCAGACAGTTGTTCTGAGGACTCGTGACAGCATAGTTCAGGACCGGAACTTTCTACAGTTTGGTACCTTAGCCTTCAATAACAAAACTGGACTCCATATTAACACCTCTCCTGTCATATTGAACTTCCAGCTGCCCAAAAGTCCTCATTTTTGTGATAACACATAGCGGGAATGAGTTCCCTGTTGAGTCTGGTTCCTGCCAATTGGCATCTCAGGGAGTTTTTCCTTGCCAATGTCACCTAGTTTATCCCGACTTGCTCATCAGGGACAATCTGGTCATTTTTGATTGAAACATATTTATTTCCACTTATCACTATTTCTCCCTGTAGAGAAACAAAGGGAGTTTTTACTCTCCTAATTGTGGCCTGTTAGTCCCGGTTTGACTTGAACGCCCATCCTCTCTCTCTCTCTCTCTCTCTCAAAATATATGGAAATATGTCAGACTTGTGCATAATGAACTGACCTCTATATATGAGAAAAATTAGCAAGTTAGCTAATAAAAATTAGCGTTATTAGCAAGTTAGCTCCTGGAATTTTAGTTTCTTGAAAATAAATACTTGTTTGTTTGTATGTATGTACGTTTGTCTAAGCATGTTTAACTTTTTAAACAAGACACTTTAAAACAACTTGTAAAAAATAAAAATAAAACATTTACTAACTAAAATAGCAGCAGCGGTTAAGCAGAGGCAAAATTATATACATAAAAAAAAAACTAGCATTTTGTGCTAACCAACCAACCGACCAACCGAATTGGCACGCGCGCAAAACGAATGAGTCTCGTGCCATGACATAACGTCAATATGTATTTATTATATTAAAAATATATATAATCGTATAAAAGGTTACGCTCACCCGTTAAGCCCTGGGCTGTACGCCCTGCTTTTCCACAGTGTAACGGGACTGATCGCATGGTTGCCGTTATTCCAGTTAGAGAGAAGGTAGTTAATCCCGTATGTGCTCGCTTTATTCTCATTTTTCCTCCGTCCCGGGTGATGATGATGATGATGATGATGATTGTGGTTGTTAAATCCCGGGGTGATCTGGTAGCGCTTCATGCAGTTCTGCTGGAAATACGGCTGCTCTTCCTGATGGAAGTATCGCGAATGTTGGTGGTGGTGGTGATGATGATGATGATGATGGTGGAGATAATGGTTATGATTGTGAAGGTGATTCTGGTTGACGTTGTTCAGCTCGGCGTAACTGAAACACACGCGGTTTCTGTTGGTCTCGTTGGCCCTGACGGCGGAGTCCGTGTCCGTGCGCGTGCCCGCCGCAGGCGGAGACCGGGAGTCAGTGGGAGACATGCCGCTTGTGCTCACAGCGCTAACGTTCTTATTATTATTAATCGATAATGTCGAGAAGGCGCTCCGGATATTCGTACTGTTCGCATTGCTTTGATGAGAAGATGATGATAAGGATGGTGATGAAGAAGGAGGAGGAGGAGGAGGAGGAAGGTGGTGGGTGCCGGATGAACACCCGATAATATCTGCTGCTGGGTCTTTACACAAGACCCCGGCGCTGACACACAGCTCGGTCTGATGGTTAGTCCGGATTCCCTGAGACGTCTCCCACACGTGCATCCATAGCGCGTTAGCAGGTCCCTTCTGTTCCGGCTGAATCCAGGCGACCCTCGGATCCATTCAAATTCCACTAGCTTAGCCGGGTTTAGCTTAGCTAGCCTCGCCCAAGCAGGAGAGAAAACACACCCAGCAGTCCTGGGCCCTCCTGTAGCGTCCTCCAGACCGAGAGCTGCTTAACCAGCTACACGCGCTTACATTAAAAATAACATGGAGCTCGAGAACGACGAGCCGAAAACTGAGGACCAATCAGGGGTCCGTTTGTTCCTCTCGGCCTGTGAGACAGCAGATCCAATATGGCGACCTCCCATCACTCCCATTTAACAAGCCTGAGGAGACCCACAGCCACCACGAGCATTTTTAAAGTGCACACACACACACCTTAATATCTGTGTGAGGACTCTCCTTTGACCTGCACCTAAATTTACCCTTAACTTCAGTTACCAAAAGGTAACAGTTTTTAGTTCCAGAAATAGAAGAATCAGTTTGTTTATTTGTTTGTTTGTTTATAGACAAATAAATAATAGCAGTTTTTCCTTTTGGGGACAAGTCAAAAGTCCTCATGAAATACTGTAATAATACATTCACTGTAATAATTTTATTTGTAATAATAAAATTGACTAATCCTTGTGGGGATTTGATCTAAACACACACACTTATCTCAATATTCTTGTGAGGACCCTCTGACATTATTGCCAATGAACACCACATCTACACCTAAATTTAACCTTAAACACCTCAGTTAACAAAAGGAAATCATTTTGTTAGTTCCAGAAATGGAGGCATCAGTTTGCTTATTTGTTTATAGATATTTAGGCAATAGCAGTTCTTCTGGGGACTAGAAGAACTAGAAAAAAAAACCTTGTCTAATTCTTGTGGGGACACTTGATCTAAACAAACACACACACACACACACGTTTGTCTTAATATTCTTGTGTGGAACCTCCTTTGAAAGTTAATACCGCTAATGAACTCCACCCCTAAACCTAAATTTAACCTTAACCTCAGTCACCAAAGGAAACCTTTCTTGTCCTAGTTCCAGAAATAGAAGCATCAGTTTGTTTGTTTGTAGACAAATATACAATAGCAGTTTTCCCTTCTGCGGAACTAGCAAAAAGTCAAAAAAAAAAAAAAAAAACATTGTCTAATCCTTGTGGGGATATTTCATCCAAACACACACTCCCACACACATTGTCAATAATCAATAAAAATGCAATGTCAACTTTTTTACTGAGGACAAAAAATAAACTTTTTACTACTACTGCAAATAGGTTATTAGTCTAAATACAATGTTAGTCTATATCTTCGGTCTCAAAAAAGTAGCAATGTAATTACAAGGAAGACTGGCCTCTCATCTTGTGGTTATACTGTATGTACATTTTTATGTAAAAATTAAATAAAAATAAATTGGGTCATGTTGTTGTAGGAAAAGTGGTTTTCTGAAACATTACCACCAGTACCACATCAAAGTGGAATATTTTACTATAACAGCATGTCCAGAAGTATTTTATACCTCTTAAACAACATTGTGATGATTATAATTTTAAATGAAATGTCAACATTACTAACGGTTTATAAGGTATGTCCAATGATGTTTACACTTCCTGAAACAAGATATCACATAATATAAAAGCTATAAACAAATTAATTTAACAACAAAAACTAGAGAAACTGGAAAGTCCTCTATCCTGAAGAATGCACTAATCCTGGAGACGCCTTCCATAAATGTGAAAGAAACTTCTCACAGAATGCTTCAATGTTAGGAAACACTTTTAAAATATTTTGTTAAACATAAACTAACAATAGTTTTGCAAACATTTTTTGTTAACCTTAGATTATGTAGATCATAATTTGAATTACAGACATTAGGGGGTACTAACCTTTACACATGACTCTATACATTTATTTCCCAACCAATAGTGACTTTTAAAAAATTTTTATTTAAATTTCGTCTTTATCCTGCTTAAAGTTACTGAATCTGGTTACAGCGGAGGGGGGCTGGTGCCTATCACAGGAGACAGGGCACGAGGTAGGGTACATCCTGAACACGGTGCCAATCCATCACAGGGCACACACACATACATTCACAAATTACGGGCCATTTGGAAATATATTTTAAAAAATTCATCTGGCCTCGGTTTACAAGACAATATGCAAAACACTTGAGATTAAATTATTTATCAATGCCTCCTGCACAATTTTTTAGTGGATTAACTAACAATGCCTGTGGGGATTCGGCAACAATCAAAGTCTTGATTCTGTTTGATTCTCAAACAGGCTTGATCCAGTACTTAATAGTTCAACACATTATGAAACTTGCTTATATTTCATAATAAAATGTATAGATGTTCGTCATATGAGAATGCATACTGAGTTACTTCTTCAGAACACAAACGGAATGAGAGCTCTCCTTGATTTCGGATAGTCCTCGAATTTCTCAAGATACTACCTGTAGGACAAAATGGATAAAAGCAATTATGGACCTGCTGTGAACAAAGCCTGCAGAGCGACACATTTGACTAGCACATAAAAATGATGGGGTGAGAACCACAAAAAACTTGTCAATTAATCATTGCTTCTATAATTTTTTGTACTACATGCTTAATGATGTACCATTTCAGGTTTCCTTACAATGGGGGACCATTGTATACAATCAAACCCATACTGTATATCCAACCATGCATTGACATTAGAAAGCAACAAGCGCAATTTCAAATTCAATCAAAATGCCACTTATTACATGCCATTGTGAATATAGGATAATCAAACAAATAACTTTTGAACCAATCGAACTAGATTTTAAATCATTACACACAAGTTTAATACAAGTTTAGCTTACTTGTGGTGGGAGATGGCGCGGCTGGAAAGGACGACGAAGGTGAAGAAAGCAAAGGCAACACTGTGGATTGAGTGAGCAGCCAGAGCAAATCCAGCCCATTCCACTATCTCACCCAGAAAATTCGCACCACGTACTCGAATACTCCACCTACAAAAGACATTTCAGTATATTTATTTCACAGTGCTGTACATATTTCTGAACTTGATTGGTCAGGCAGTGGTCTGGTATTGCACCTTTCATTATGTTTTATGTGTTTAAGCTAAAGCTAAGCAACAGACTGTAAAGATCACAATTACATATATCAGAAAATAGCTTTCTCCTAGGACGGGTATCATCAGTGCAACAATAGCCAGGTCCATTACTATTCAATGCTTTTTTAAATACACATACAGTATAGCACTCTGTTCAAGATATTCTAATATACAAGTCATACACGTTCAAGTCAAACTGGGACTTATGATGAAATTTCTTATAAATGAAGGTGTAAAACCAATTGATATTCATAGAAAGCTGCTTGTCCGTGAATGACATGCGTGGAACTCCTGCTCTTTGAAAATCAACAAATAACTTGCCAACTTGCGGAACAGATGCATATGTCTGGTTGACAACACAACACCACTTGCACATTACAGGAACTCGGCTGGGAGATTTCGCCATCCCCCGTACAGTCCTGACCTCGCTCCAAGGCATTTCCACATGTTTGGCACATTAAAGGAGTTCCTGGAAAGCCATCGTTTCAGACATGAAGCAGGCAGTCCGATCATGGCTCTGCCATACTGAGAAAACTATCTGCCTTGATGGTATCCAAGCACAAGTGAGACGCTGGGATAAGTCTATTAGTGTAGCAGGTAGACTTTTCATTCTCATAACAATGCTCTGTTATCCTGCACAATCAAAAGTTCCGGTTTGACTTGAACACCCCTCATAACTGTCATGTATTGTACTGTATATCCAAAGGTTCATGTGAAGGTTTGTTAATTAACCTTTTTTTTTTTTTGGTTTCTTAATTTCTTCACAGTTAAGTTTTGCCTTATTTGACTTTGTAGCACCAGTTTTTAGGTTTAATTGATAATGTCAGATATAAACAACCTGTTCATTCAATGCTACTCTATACGTAGCCTAAAAAAGGAACTCAACTTGTACGTCAGCAGTCATCATTTTTGACTGCACGCAAGTTCATTAGCCATGTATAATTTATAATTTACTGGGTTTTTCTTTTGTTGTTTCTCTTAACCTCTGGGTATCTTGTAGCCTGTTTCTCCTGGACTGCGCAGGTTCCTCAGAACGTGGTCAGAATGAAGGTTAATCATCCATCCAACAAGCCATAGACAGGAGCCTGCATGAAAATGAATGAATTTCATCAGCCTCATTATATCCTCTAACCAGGAGCAGATAAATAAATGGTATTTGTGCAAAGGAGAAGAAAACAATACAATCTACTCTAACTTCTAGAAGTGTTGTACTATAAGACTTGAGCACATCTACAAGCTTTAACGCCACATTTTAAAGACTCTATTGCCATGGTGAGCTGAAAAGCATTACAGATGTAAACACAGATGTTTACCCAGTAACCGGCAGGAGGGAGAACTGGACCTGACTGTCCTCGAAGTTATGCATCAATGCGTTGCCTTTTCAGACAGTATACATACTGTAGAATGAGTCCACTTCTTCTGTGATCACACACCTGTGATGAAACAGGGATGTGAAACCCAACCCTTAGGGAAGTCTGCATACTGGCTCAGGTATCTCACTTGCATATATCCATTATAAATGCAAAAAACAAATGCCAGGGCAAATGATACAAAGGGTGTGGGCTTTCCTCCTCGAATTAGAAAGGGATATATGAGAGACCTGGAAGAAGCACATAGTTTAAACCAAGACAATGCACAGATAAACCACACTTATACTTGGACTGTAGTCAAGACAGAACTCAAAACTCGAGGGAAATGAGTTTATTTCCACTTTTCTTTATGCTTTTTTTATTTTATTTTTTATTTTAAAGATGTTTTAAAGAAGGCTCCGCCCACTTGACACAACCATGTCTCTTTTCTGACATTTGTCAAACTATGCATCATTATGATTATTCTAATGGTTTCTAAGTTTTCCTTAGAAACCACACTAAATAGTGTAATCTCCATGTTCAACAAGAAGAATCTCACTTTCTGAATGGCCTAGCAGAGCGAGGCTTAATAAAAAATTAATGCGATGGGTTGCTAACTTGCTAAAGCATCCACCAAACACTGCAAGGTGGGAGGGAATATTAATTTCTTTCTATTTAACCTTTTTACACATATTACTATTATCATTTGCAATGCCTTCCAGCGGCATCATCCAATCACTGGATGATGGGCGGAGCTCGCTGTGCATTATTTTATTTCTATCTAGCACTACATTTTCACCACACTTCTACCACTACTGCTAATAATAACATTAATAATAATAAATGTTGATTATTACTCAACATCCACCAAACACACATTGTATAGAATAGAATGTACACCAGGAATCTGTCTTTCTAAATGGCCTTGTACATTAGTATTTTTAATAGATAGCTTGGTGGCATAATGGTTAGCACTGCTGCCTTACACCTTCAGGGTCAGGGTTCGATTCCTGCATCGGGTCTGTGTGCATAAGGTTTGCATGTTCTCCCCGTGCTTGGTGGGTCCAAAGACATGCAGGTTAGGCTAATTGGCATTCCCAGATTGCTCGTAGGGTGTGAATGAGCGTGGGCTCTGCAACGGATTGGCACCCTGTCCAGGATGTGTCCCAAGTCTCCTGGGAAAAGGGCAACTTTTTCATAAAAGGTTTTTCTCTTGAGAATGTCTGATTTTTTTTATTAAGCATGCACGTTTATGCACATTTAATCCTGAGCTCAGATTGCAGTATGGCAGGTGGACTAGTGACTGGAAAATTCTCCAAGGTATGAATGAGTTTTATTCCTGCCTCTGTCCCAGAGTTCCCAGTAAAAGCTCAGGAACTGGTGCAACTCTGACTAGGATAATTTTAGGATTAATTCTAATTTAAATTTTATTTGTGATGTACACAACCATACACAGTATGATGTGCAGTGAAACACTTTAAAATTTTCCTTTTCTGAGGAAGTGGTTTAATATACTGTACAAATTTACAGTTACAATAAAATAAGAGAAATATATAAAATTTATGGAATGTGAATCAATAAGTCATTACACAAAGACTCATTTGTAGAAATAAATAAATGTACTTTTTTTTTTTTTATGTGACAGGAATTACACAGCAATATTATTTACAACAATTTCCTTATTCACCTGTAGAGTTTTACCGTAATACCATGCAACAAGAATACACAGGACATTAAAATTAATGTTAGAACAAAAGAACATTAAATATTAATACTGGACGAGGTAACTTACCTCTGGAAATAATGACAGAAGTACATGGCAAGAAGCAGATGATTAGGAAGGTTTGTTATCTTCGCGGGTGAAGCCCATAATATTAAACTCAAAGGGAGAAATAATGCAGGTAGCTCTTGGATAAACCACGCCACTTTAACGTGAATCTGAACCCCGTATTTACGGGACGTGTACCTGCCGTAAGGGACGTTCTGAAACAGCAGAGCAGCACCCGCTGCCAGGGCCATGAGAGTCATTAAATACGAAAGACAGTCCAAAATGTACAGTTCTTCCTCTTCAGAGGAAAACAGCCCCAACAGAATGCTCTCCATGTCTATCACAAAAAAATGTAAACATATGAAAATGACTGGGTAAAAAAACGATAGTTTGTCATTAATTGTCTTTCGAATCCCACGCGCTGTCGTCCTATGTCGTCCACCAATCAGCGCGCAGTGGGCGGGGCTTATCGCTTATCATTTCTCCCTGTATCTAACCTTTGTACTGCATTTGTAAAAAAAAAAAAAAAGAAAAAACATATAATAAGAAGTGCATAATTTACAAATTTAGCATTAAAGGTTTTTATGTTTATCTGTTTGTTTATATGTATCTATGTATTTCCATGCAACAAATGTTTCTAACAATATGATTACTACTAATACTACAACTAATAATAATAATAATAATAGGTTTATTATTAACATCACCAAACTCACATTGTTGTCCACTAATCAGCACACAGTAGATAGGGTTTATTTTTATAAATGACAAATAGGATGAAGCACAATTTAGAGCACAATTTACGACTATTTGATATATACTCAGAGAGAGAATATATTTTATGTGCAGCAAAAAAAAAAGTATTACATTTACATTTACATTTAGGCATTTGGCAGACGCTCTTATCCAGAGCGACTTACAAAAAGTGCTTTAAAGTT
>JAQQZT010000021.1:6341418-6352197 GCA_030068275.1 Clarias platycephalus
AAAGGACAAACCAGAAGGCAGTTTACTCTCGCGATCGACTGGAAAGCAGTCTGCGATCGACTGGTTGGGCACCCCTGGTTTAGAGAGCAACCACCTGTAAGATTATAGAGGAACTGCTACAATTTGCCACCTCAGATGCAAACACAAATAAAACGAAAATTGAATAAAAAGATTTTTGGAGTCAGTGTGGCAATACATAAATTGCCACACAAAAGAAGAGCATATGTAACTGAATAGATTCTCCCCCCCTGTCTCTTTTCCCTGTTTCTATTAGCCAGTTAGCTAACAACTGCTTTGTGTTTACATCTGTTTTGCACTTTTCTGTTCAAGTTTAAAATTTTAATCTTAAAGTCATAAAACATATCACTTCTAGATATTAAGGGCAGATAACCTTTAATGAAAAAATATATTTTAGTTTGAAAGACTGGTCCAGTACAGAATGTTTGGTTAACTAAGATTGTATTAGCCACCTAGCTAGCATCTTGATCTGAAATAAAAAAAAATAAATTTCTTCTCTCTTAATGGTATTTGTTTAGTTTTTATTATTATTATGTGAGGTAAATTGAAGTTTTATGCATTTTATTTTATTATTTTTTTTTTTAATGGTTATTGAAGTGTCATCTGGTTAGTGCAGTCAGTTCACTGTTTGCTTCTCAAAATGGCTGCCGTTATACAGAGTGAATCCACCTGAAGTGCTAGCATACTTTTGAACGTGTACTCCCCCTGACCTCCTGCAAAAGACTTCTCTCCCCCCCCCCCCCCTTTTTTTTTTTTTTTTTTTCTATAAATGTCTTCTTTTTTTTAATTTTTTTAAGCTAAGACTTGGCTAGGGTTTTATTCACTGCTTGAAAGTGTTATGTAAGAAATATTAACAGTGTGAGCCATAGCTTTTTCTTAAACACCATTCTTGTTTTTTGTCTCGTTTTTTTTCCAGAAATGGGCAGCATTGTTCTAAGATACAAACCTGATCCAAAGTAAGTTCTTGCATCATTCCCGTGCTTTATATCTTCCCCTAAATGACACTGGAGCCAAGGCCGAAATAGCCGAGGCTTTAGAGAGGCTGCCAAGGATCGTCAGCTGTTGGTGTTTGTTTGCGTGTGCGGGAGGAAGAGAGGCAGATGCTACCACTTTAGCCTCATAAAAGTCGTCTTGTTTGTACACTAAGATCTGTGCAAGGTTGCTCATGCTGTTCATCACACAGTGGGGTGACAGGTGGTGAAGAGCGGCCGTGTGATAATTAGACGACTCTGACCGACGGAGGCCGCTCGGCCTGTCTGTGGAGAAATGGCTCCACGTTGTCCGGCTCATCAAAAAGCTTATCGTCTAGGAAGCTGTATTTCACATCAGTGGTCTCATTATCAGGACACTACTTACCTCAGGGTGTGTAGGATCTCTTGCACACACCTACACTCTATACTATACTTATGGTGTTGTTGGTCTTTCGGCTGCTGGACATATTTGGAACGAACCCTGTGAAAGCTATGCTACTTAGCGTGCCATATGTAGATGAAGAAAGAATAGGGAGTCAATTTTACCTCCATGGATGGTCTAACTTTACTTGAGGATTTTGCACTATCAGTGCCATTAAGGTAGAAAGTTTTCTCAGTATGTCAGAGCCCAGATCCTGGCCTCCCAGTAACTCCTTAAATGGCCCAAACATCTGGAAATGTCTTGAAGTGAGGTCAGGACTGTACTGTGAGGTCAGTAGATGTGGCAATAACTCCCAGACGAATTCCTATAATGTGTAAGTGGTGTTGGTGAATGATTGTGTGTACAGTTCCCATGGACAGATTCATCTCTTCTGCAAGCTGGCGACAACAAGTTATCTGTCGATTTACAAGGATTAGGCATTCCACTCGCTGAATGTTCACGACTGCAGTGTGCTCCGAGCCACCTCGGGCGAGATCGTCATTCACAGATACAATAGTGCTAACTTGTGAAATGGGAGAATTTTTCTGTTTATCTGATTATCAGTTTTCAGACTTTTAACTAGTCCACACACTCAAGTTAATAAAGGCGTTTGGCCATTCTTATAAAGTCTTTTTAAATCCTGCATTCTTTATCAGTTGAACCATGTTGTTAAAAATTAGCTGCACCAGGGCTATCTAGTCGTGCTCTAGGGGTGTTTATCCTGCCTGGTTGGATAACGCTGAATTCCTGTGCAAGTTTCTACAGGTTCTGATTAGATCTTGTTTCTATAATGATTGAGCAACATAAGATATTGTCAGACAGACCGAACTCCAGTCCTGTATAGCGGTGTTAAATGCACTGACCAACGCTGGACTGCAGTTCTCCTGTAAATCAATCATGTTAATGCAAAACATGTAAGGCTGACCTTTGCATAGCGGAATGTGGTACGAGATTAAGTGAAGCTATAAAGTCAATAATTTAGTGTTATGATGTATATTTCATTCCCAATTTACAGTGGCATACTGCTAAAAATGAGTGTTCTTTGAGTGTTGTTTGAGCACTTACTGTGTGTGTATGCAAGAGTGAAGTTTGATTTACGTCCTATACTGCGCCTCATACAGTAGTAGTATTACGTTCTACCACTGTGAATCACGTTTTGTTTGATTATGGGTATGTACGATAGCAAAATTTGTGAAAAATCAAATCCGTTTCTGGTTGTTCAACCTACTAATTCTACTTAATGACAGATAAACACTAAGCCTGGACAATCTGAAAATCTGATCGTTCTGGAAGTCAAATATCCTGACTTGTCCAAACTCATCTTAACTATCCTAGTTAGCTGCTTAGCACATTTGAAAAATTGTATGTAAAAAAAAATTTAAAAGAAAAAAAAAAGATGCACAAGATGGCACTTTAAAGATATAAACCCTAATGACAAAGCACATAAATGCGACACTGTTGAAGCACAATTATCACCCTCACTACCACCTCCACCCAGAACTACAGTTCATACTTGAGTTTTTTTTTCACACCCATATATAGAAATCCACATGGTTCTTATCAGGTTTGGCAGGTCTACACAGATTCATCATCGTTCTACATAGATTACGTTCATGGCTTGTACTGTATGTTCAGAGATGCACACATTAGTCATCGTGGGTGGAAACGAGTTGATGAGCCTCAGCGGTGCCATCATGCCCTGTACTGTCCTCCTGTTCGTTTGGCTTCACGCCACTCACTGCATATCTTGATCTTTTCTCTTCCCCTTGATATGCCTTTGTCCAAGTGACCATTAATGTTCAACCATCTAAGTCATCTTTTCTCCTTCCTTTCATAACCTTTCCATTTTCGCTTCTCATTATCCTACAAAACACACGCACAATGTCACTCGTAGATCATTTCTCCTTTAACCTTGTGTTTCTTCTGTTTTTTTTTCCTTCTTTTTTCATCTTCTTCCCCTCAGTGATCCCAATGCTCCTCAGTGCCCCATAGATCTCTGTGGTTGGAGAGGGAAGACCTCCATCAGGGCTTTTGTGGCCCGCAACGAGCGCTTTCATTACCTGCGGATGTTGGGTGTGGAGGTCTTCCAGAACAAGCAAGGCAAGAAAGATGGAGGTGCAGCAGAAGCTCAGGAAGGAGGTTCGATAGAGGAGGCGGAGACGGGCCAAGAAGTAGAAGGAGGGGCGCAGGAGGAGAACTCTCTTGACACGGAACAGAACGGAGACTCTGAATCCAAAAGTAATGGAGCGGAGGAAGCGAGCAGCACTTGAGACTGGGAATTCTTGAGTCAGACTGAGCCAAACTGGAAGAACTGGTGGGGGGTTGTAGAGATACTCTTGCCACTCTTCCTGTTTTTTTTTTTTTTTTTGTTTGTTTTTTTTATAGAAGAAACATGAACCAGGCTATAACTTAACACCAAGTCTGTGTGGAATTGAGATATTAAAGTTTTTGTAAGTGTTTATTGAAGCGATTTTTTATTTTAAGTGGTCTATTTTTGTGCATCTAATTGAACTGTTAAGCTTTTTCTCCGCCAATGGTTAAATTGTTAAACATTGCACGAGTACAGTGCTTAGCTAGGCCTGTGACCCGGTGTTTTATTTTGTTTCGAGAGAACCCAAAATGCATTTAATTTAACACCTGTGTGAGTGTTATATAGAATGTAAATACAACTTTTATTAAAAGCTTTGAACATAACTATTTTAATGAGTGATATTGTATCCGTACCCCAGTGCTGATATTTCCTATATATACACACATTTTCTTTTTAATCACAGTACCAAATATCTCTTCACCACGCTTGCCGCTCGACTTGATTTGGCTGGCGTTTAGCTTGGCACGCCCGTCCTTTCCCCAGCGGCGTGACCATAGTAACAAACTCCTCGGTGTGCCGATCCTATCATGTGTTCAACAAGCCAAATCACAGCAGCAGAGAGCAGGACAAAGACGAGTCAGCGGCACACAGGCCAGGTAACCCACATCCGCCGTGTGTAGGGTCATGTAAGGGTCATGGGTGTCGTGTAGCTCGATTGAGCACCATATCAGTGTTACTGAAGAGGTCTGGGATCCTTAGACAGCTGCAGAGTAGAGGGGTGGAGGAGGTGGATGTTATTTATTATCTTTTTTTTTTCTTTTTTTTCTTTTTGTCTCATCTTAAATAGACAAAGCAGGAATGAATGTAGTTTATTTTCCTTCCTTTCACTGCGACAAGAGTGCTAATTAAATCTTTTTCGTAAACTCACTCTCACCGCCTTTTCACGAAATGTCATTCTGGTTTTCTCTCACTGCTGTCTACGCCCTCGCTTTCTTTTCCCCTTTCAAAAGACTAAGATGTGGGCAGAATGATTACAAAAACAACATATTTTTCATCCAAAAAAAATCACCCTAATACTATTCTTCTGTCTACGAGTTTTTGTTTCCTTTAATAAACATCATGCACTGTTTTATCATGTTCATATTTCTGGTACAGACGGTAACAAAACCCCCACAAGCATTTCATCACGAGGATGGAACATATAAGCTGAATTTTTTTTTTCTCTTCCCCCCCTTCCCCTTCTATTCCCAGCCTTCGTGCACTAGACTGTGCTAAGCTAGACTAAGCCTGTTGGACATGAATACACATTAGGGATTATATAATAAAAAGGTTATGCAATGAGCACAAGCAGAAACAGAGAGAACGTCTGCTAGGGATGATCTAGGGTTTCACTGGGATTAGATGGCTTCTGTGTCTCTGGCCTAGGCCGCTTACAAGGGACGTCGGTCTAAAATCTCTTTCTTTCTCTTTTTCTAATTATACTTTTTAATCTACCGAGATCAGGACCACCTCAAATAAATGCATGTACAGTACACTCTGCCCCACATGTCTACAGGTGAGATTAGCTACAAGAAGTTCTTTTGGTTGGAACACAATCTATTAACATTCATTCTCTGTGAATGCATCTGTCTGAGTGGGGTCATGAATGGGCAGTATAAAAAAAAAAATAAAAAAAAAAAATATATATATATATATATAGAACTTTATTAATCCCAGAGGGAAATTGCTCAATTTTCGCATATCCCAATTAGGAAACTGGGGTCAGAGCGCAGGGTCAGGCAGCCAGCTTAGGAGCAGCGCCCCCTGGAGCAGATAGGATTAAGGGCCTTGCTCAAGGGCTCAACAGTGGCAACTTGGCCATGCTGGGGTTCGAACCTTCCGATCAGTAACCCAGTAACCCACAGCCTTAACCAACTGAGCCACCACTGTCCCCTAAATACAGTAGGTCTCTGCTGTGTAGCATGAACATGTCCACTAGGGTTCTTCTGTACGGTTTTATCCCATGTAAAGGATCACGGGGGGCCTGGACCTATCCCAGGAGACTTGAGGTCGGAGGTGCGCTACAAGATTTTTACCAGGAGGAAACCCACCAAGCATGGGAACATGCAAGAAGATACATATTCCATGCCCACAGATCTACACAGATGGGACTCGAACCCTCGACCTAGGAGGAGCGAGGCAACCGTGCTAACCATTACGCCACTGTGCCACTTATTATTTCTATTTCATCCATCTAAGAAGGTCTGTAGTCCAACTAGGGATCGTGGAGGCCAATGGTGACTTGTATTTATTACCATTCTTATCAACGCAGTAGGACTTCCAGTCAACATTCACACACGCCCTCACACACTACAGGCAATATGGGGACACCAATTAGGCAACGCTAATCTGCATGTCTTTGGACTGTGGGAGGAAATTGGAGAACCCAGAGGGAACTCACCAAGCACAAGGAGAACATGCAAACTGCATGCCCACACAGACCCGGAGGCGGGAATCGAACCCATGACCCTGGAGGTGTGAGGAGACAGTGCAAACCACTATGCTACCATGCTGCACATCTTAGATGCCTTAATTAGAAAATTCAAGCTTTGCAGTGCATCCCAAAGTTTAACATAAAACAGATTTTCCAGAATATACAAATTCAGGTACATGTCTAGTCCATCCATCCAGGAACCTCTGTAGTCCAACTAGGGACGGTGGAGGCCGATGGTGACCATTATATTCACTCCAATTTTTATGACCGTGGTAGGACATCTGGTCAATATTCACACACTACGGGCAATTTGGGAACGCCAATTAGCCTAATCTGCATGTCTTTGGACTGTGGGAGGAAACCCACCAAGCATGGGGAGAACATGCAAATTCCTTGCACACAGACCAGAGGTGGGAATCGAACTGAAACCCTGGAGGTGCTACAGTACCGCCAAATTTCCGTTATATGGTTTTTATTTATTTTTTCCCCCCAGGCAGGTGGCGTTCAGTATATAAGAATTCTATGTGTAATGTCTACAGTAATCTCCCACACACACACACACACGCACACTGCAGATGCCCTGGATAGAAATTAGCCTGAAAGGGTGCTGGCGCATTCCTTTTAATACGAAGTGCTTCGGATGTGAGCTCATGCAATGCTGACGCTCTGAAAAATCCCTGAAAATAACAGAGGAGACAAGCGACAGATCTCAGCCTCTCCTTTACCTCAAGAAACCCCTCCACCCCGTCCACCCCCTCCCTCTCTCTCTCTGTGTGCGTCACAGCTCGGTCTCCAGAGAGCTGCTGCAGTGTGTACTTCTGGGTCATGGTTAGCGCAATGCCAACCTCCAGGTGACTGCTGATAGAGAGTGTCGATAATAATTGAAGGTTTGTTCCTCAAGGCCAGCTCAGTTTGTCGTCTGTGAATTTAATGGAATTCTCGGGCTGCCTGGCCTGAAGGTATGGAGCACGGGTACAGTGAGTGGATCAATCTTTTTTTTTTTTCTCTCTTTCTTCCTCCCCCAGTTTAAATGTGGTACTGCTATAGTCATGATCACTGTCCAAACTGGGGGATTATGGGAAGGAATGAGGTGGGCTCAGGCTTCCGAGAGCTGGGTGTTAATCTTTATTTAGCACATGCCTGTAGGTGTTGCCTAGTAACGGAAGCGAAGCAGTATGATGAGGGGAGGAGGTGTGGATCTCTCTCACTCTCGCACTCTCTCCTGCTTTATTCCTTCCCTCTGTCTCCTTCTTCCTCTATTTCTAAAACTCCCCTTTCTCATTCAATCTTCTCTTAGTCTCCGACGCACATATTACTGTTTATAAGACGGCGTTCACCCTGGATAGGGTGCCAATTTATTGTACAGCGCAAGCACACACACGCACACGCAGTCATACAATACGGGCAATCTGGCAAAGCCAGTCAGCCTACGCAGCATCTCTTTGGACTGTAGGAGAAAACCATGCGAACCATGCACAAAGAAAAGAGGCAGGATCCGACTCCCCAGACCCTGGAGGTGCGAGGCGACCGCGCTAACCTCTAAACCACCCTGCTGCCTACTATACAAAATAATTAACGTATTAAAATAAAAAAGGGGCAGTGGTGGCACAGGTGGCTAAGTCTCTAGGTTGTTGGTTTGGGGATCTGAGGATCCAGGTTCGTGCCCTGCCATTGGTGGGTTGCCACATCCCATAACACCCAGCCGCTGCATGCAGTGCCAGTCCCAAGCCTGGGTGAAATGGGAGGGTTGCATCAGGAAGGGGCATCCGGCGTAAAACCTGTGCCAAGTTGTTTGTGCGGATTGATGGCGACCCCTCAATGGGTGCAGAAACCTTGAAGGAGAAGCTATTATTTGAGTCTGAGAAAGCCTAATATACTGGGCCCCCAACCTTACGGGAGACCTGGAGCATATCCCAGAGGACTCGGAGCTCTGTGTAGGGTCCAAACTTGGAAATGGCAATTAGCCTAATCTGCATGTCTTTGAAATGTGTGAGGCACCCAGAGGAAACCCACCAAGCATGCCAAGAGGATGCAAACTCCACATGAGAATCGACTCCCCTAACCCTGGAGGTGCGAGACCACTACACCACCAAGAGTTTACAGAATTAGAATCAATCTAATCATTTGCATCAAATGGAGACGGGCAAATTTTGAAGACAACATTATCCAGAGCGACTTACTTTTTTAAAATTATTATTATTATACATCTTCGCAGGTGAGGGTTAAAGGCTTTGCTCAGGGGCCCCAACAGTGGCAGTGGTGGGGTTTGAACCTGGGACCTTTGGATCAGTGGTGCCCTGCCCTGGGGTAGTTTTATTTATTACTAATTTGAGGGTATCAAAAATGTATACACATGAAAAATGTATGCCTCTCTTCTGATGGTCACGTGATAACACCAACGATTTGAGATACAAAGAAGGGCATCGAAAACAACTGTGTATACTTAGTTTTTTGGCCACATACACACCAAATCCTAACTTCTTTTTTTTTTGTTTAAATTGCAAATAATGCATCAAACTGTTCCATGTTTTAAATGCCCACTGTCACCCCCCCCAAACACACAAAAAATAAATCAAACCTTTTGAACAGTCACAATTTCATAAGCACTCTGGCGCAATAAAATCTAAAAAGCATTCTTACATTTTCACTGGTTAAAAACAAGAAGGCATAACTAGAACGGAGTAACAAATTAATTGATAGAAATTAATTATTGTAGCTAATGGAGGCCATTACCGGAGCCAATAAAGAAGCTTCACCACAAGCTCCTTGCTGAAAGAGAGAGAGAGAGAGAGAATTCCTCCATTGTAATCTGGGCTAAGGGTCAGTGTGTTGCCATGGTTTTCTCTCTTGGCTTCTGCTCTTATTCTGATTAGCACATCACCGTGTGCTAATGAATGTTCTGCCACGTTCTCTCGTGTGCATCATAGCTTAAGATATCTACAGTGAAAAACTAAAACTGGGATACGTTTTTTTTGTGTTTTTTTTTTAAGTGACTGCATCAAGAGCAGTGCATGTGTTGTTGTTGTTGTTGGTTATTGGAGTGATTGGAATGCAACGAGGTTTCCTCCTTGGTTCATTACAGGAGAGCTTGTTAAAAGAAAAAAACACTTGTGGGGCATCTTCTTTTGAAACCTGAGTGACTTGACAGCTTTGCACCAGTTACTTGTATTAAAAATGTAACGGGTCGCTTGAGTGCAGCGGTAATGGAGAGGCTTAGTGTTTCCTATCTGGTCCAGGTTAGAGAATCCCTCAGAACACTATAACCGGTAGGTGCTTGGTTCTAGTATAAGCAGGAACAAGTTCTGATCAACTTTCCGCCCTTTTAAACCCATTAAAACTAGTTTCTAATTCATGGATATATTTTTTTTTAGTAATTCTCTTTATTTTCATTTTTTTTTTTTTTAAGTAATTCTCTTGACCTTCTCCAGTATATGGAAATTTGATCTTCGTAACAACAGCATGGCATTAGATTCTCTCTCTCTCTCTCTCTCTTTCTCTCTCTCTGACACTCATATCGCTGATTTTTTTCCCTCTGGTGTCATGACCACTCGAATTGCATGACGTAGGCCTATTCAGGATATTCATTACAAGTGCCACTTCGCACAGCGTTTATCTTTGACTCTCCAAAAATCAAATCAGTTCGAGTGAAACATCTTAAATGCCAGTGGTGGCTGATGCCGAATCAAGAAACAAATGAATTAGCATCGGCGGAATCGTTTCAAAGAGGTTTAGTTACACCGTGCATGCATGTCAGATTACAGGGAGGAATGAAGGATTTCTGTTCGGTTCTCTAATACTGTAACAGAGCGATTAGTTGGTGTCCATTAATTGGTGCTCATTCGGTTGATTCTTTCCCCGAGATTTCACATCATATCCCAAAGAGAAGATCACAAGAAGGATGAGCAGGCAAGGGTTTAATGTTTAACAAAATGTCGTCTGTATTGGGGTTTTTCAGTTTATAACCGTATACTCTGGCCTTCTTGATGCTGATTGGTCAGATTAACACCAACAATGTCCCCCTTTTTGCCAACATAATAGTGATGCTGTCACCTTTCTATCACAACCAGCATTAACCTTTTCATCAATCTGATCTGCACTAAACGCTTCCACATTCTATCGGATCAGACTACACGGACCAGCCTTCACTCCCCATGTGCATCAGTACTGTAAGTCTTGGCCACCCATGACCCTGTCTCCAGTTCACCAGATTTCCTTCCTTGGATCACTTTTGGTATGTCCTGACCTCTACAGACCAGGAACATCCCATAATACCTTCAGTTTTGGACCGCTCTTATCCAGTTCTCCAGCCATCCCAATTTGTCCCTTGTCAAAGTTCAGTTCACTCACTCCCTCACTCACTCACTCATCTTCTCTACCGCTTTATCCTGTATTCAGGGTCATGGGGACCTGGAGCCTATCCCAGGAGACTTAGGGAACGAGGCAGGGTACACCCTGGACAGGGTGCCAATCCATCGCAGGGCACACACACATACACACACTCACCCACTCATTCACACACTACGGGCAATTTAGGAACGCCAATTAGCCTAACCTGCATATCTTTGGACTGTGGGAGGAAACCGGA
>JAQQZT010000021.1:6352325-6365057 GCA_030068275.1 Clarias platycephalus
TGTATTATTTTTATTATTTTTCATTTTCATTCATTTATTTTTTACTCAGTAGTGAATATGATTTAAAATGTAGTGAAATACAATATTTTAAACAAAACATACTTAAGTAAAAGTAAAATGACAGATTTTAAAAACTACTTTAAAAAGTAGAAGTACACAAATAATCTACTCAATTACAGTAATGCGAGTAAATGCAATTCATTACTTTCCACCACTGGAAAAAGTAGCTAATGTGAGAAGGGACGGATGGTAATGAGGGTTAGAGCAGGTCCAAAACTACAGCTCCTGTGGGATGTTCCCAGGTGCCAGTGGTCAGGACATTCCGAAAGTGGTACAAGGAAGGAAAACCGGTGAACCGGCGACAGTGTCATGAGTGTCCAAGGCTCACCGATGCACATGGGGAGCGAAGGCTGGTTACTGAAGAACTACTGTAGATCAAATTGTGGAAAAGTTTAATACCGGTTCGGATAGAAAGGTGTCAGACCACACAGTGCATCACTGTTTTGGTGGCAAAATGGGGGACCTAGTCAATATTAGGTGGGTGGACATTTTCGTACCTTATAGTATCAATATCAACAACAGAAAAAGGATTAAAAATGTTGCATATGACTATACAGTATACATCATATCAGTACATATTCTAACAAGAGAAGAGCCTTTTTAGCATGAATTTCATTAGAATACGCTCGGCTCCCTAGGGTTACTGAATAATAGAAAAGGTGGCTTCGGCGCTATGTATATACATAATATGAATACTGTACTACTCTCTCACTCTCTCCTGTCCTGGGATCTGTTGTAAAGCCCCAGCAGCCCGGTGGTAATTCCCCTCTCTCTCTCTCTCTCTCTCTCTCTCTCTCTCTCTCTGCTCTGTCCTTTCCCCCTCTAACGACAGACCATTACATAAATCACGCCATTCCTGCGGGAGAGGAAAGAGAGGAATCACCTTCAGTGTGATCTGCCTGCGAGAGACAGCAGGACAACGAGAGACAGCGTGACACAGAGAAAGAGAGAGAGAGAGAGAGAGAGAGGTTAAGAGTGCATGCGTGCCTTCATATTGGGCTTTCAGGAAAAAGGTGTCCAAAAATACATTTTGTCCTTGTGTATGCTGTGCCATAAAACATTTATAGCCAGCCACAAGCTGCTACAGTCCGGCGTTGATGCAACAGCCCTGAAATATTCATGCTGCTTGTTGCAAGCTTGGCTGGAGCTGGCGAAATATGACAGAGAGAGGGACGGAGGGAGGGAGAGGGAAAGAGAGAGAGAAAGAGAGATGCTTACCTAATCAGCCAGCCATAGACACAGGTCTATGCAGAACATTCATTCCTTCCCTCCCTCTTTGTCTCTGCTGCGGCACAATAGGACATTATACCACTCCTCCTGCTTCTCTCTCTCTCTCTCTCTCTCTCTCACTCTCTCTGCATCATATGCATTCATATTCATATAAAATGCTGTTTAGATAAATATTAAAAAACAATTTACTAATGAGTAAAATTTTTATATTATCTGAAAAAGCAATGTTATTAATTAATTAATTAATTAATAAAATTTTTTACTTTAAATGTTGTTGGATTGAGAGACAATTTAGTTCTTTCCTTTAAATCAGCCATTAACAATCCTTTCTTCACTTCCTCTTCAAGCGAATCCTCAGTTTGTGAAAAAAAGATACCACAACATGAAACATCCCCCAATGTGAAGACTTTCTCTTAAGGGAAAAACCTCATTGTAAAGCTTGACAATTATGTCATTATCCAGAGCGAGCAGTTGAGGGTTAAGGGCCTTGCTCAAGGGCCCAACAGTGGTAACTTGGTGGGCGTGGGGTTTGAACCCATGCCCTTCCGAACTGTAGTCTAATGCCTTTAGCCTGACACACCCCTGACACACAATCATAAATAAAGGTGTTTGTTTTTTTGGATTGTTAATTTATATTTTTAACAACGGTGAAAAGGTTGCCAAGACGGGCACCGGGGCATAGGGCCGTGCATCCGAAAGGTTGACGGTTCAACTCCCACCTCGGGGTTTGTGTGCATGGAGTTTGCATGTTCTCCCCCTGCTTGGTGGGTTTCCTCCCACAGTCCAAAGACATACAATACAGATTCACTGGTGATATTTACTGGAAATATCACTACAAATAGAAATATATTGATGCCTGTTTATTTCAATGAAAAATAAATAAATAAATAAATAAATAAATATAGAAATGCCAGGAAGCATCAAGTGATGCTTCCAAAATATAAAAAAAAACGACAGGAAGCATCACAAAATGATCACCCAAATTTGTATAATCTGGAAAATCTATTTTGTGCACAACTATGGCGTGCGCTACAAGATTTGAAGTAATCACTGTGGCCTCGCGCGTCCAGGGTTCGATTCCCGCGTCAGGTCTGTGTGCATGGAGTTTGCATGTTCTCCCTGTGCTTAGTGTGTTGCCTCTCACAGCCCAAAGACATGTAGATTAGCGTTCTCAAATTTCCCGTAGTGTTTCTGTGTGCCCTGTGATGGATTGGCACCCCGTCCAGGGCGTACACCCACCCCCACACCCACACAAGTCCAAGTCTCCTGTAAAAGGCTCCAGGCTCCTTTGACCCTGTGCGCAGTATAAGTGGTACAGAAGATAAATGAGTAAAAAATATGCCTTTAAGCATGGACTTAGTCATTTATTTCTGTACACATTTACATTTATTAATGTCTGTTTGGGCTGCGTGTGAATATTTAACACGTTTGCCTCAATTATGCTATTTTTGAACGACGAAGCAGCTGAAGAATATGAATATGTATTAGAAAGCATAATGCCGGAGCTGAAGCAAGTCCTCTCGCTCTTTTCTATTCCGTGCCATCCTTCGTGTCTCAGCCACAGCTGAAGGGTCAGCCAGAAAATCAACCCTACACTGCACGCCAGTGCTGCAAATCAAATCAGCACCACCCCGAGCCATTCATTCATTCGCAAAACATGCCTGCTGCCGTATCGGTGCTGGTTTTGTTTGGCTTCGTACCGTTTCATTTTTTATTTTTTTTGGAGAAGAAATAACCTTCAGAGGATGAGCAGACATGAGGGGGACGTACATTATTTACCACTCACCCGGCACCCAGCATTGTTTGTTTACTACTTTCCAATTGATGCTTCCTGGCATGATATCTGAGCACAAGACATGATATTCCCCAAAAGTGCAAATAAAATTCTCTTTATACACCACAGTAAACTTTTTCTTACTTGTGCATAGTGCTGCTAAAATGATGGTTTTATTCCCCGTTCGTGTATGGAAACGCAAACATGCATTGTGTATTTCCTCTTTTTTATTATTATTTTTAGACAAAGTTTGATGGTAAGAAGGTTAACGCTGTTGCTTCCCACATCACATATCACAAAATATTTCAATAGCACAGCAGATAGAGTTCTTTTGGCAGCTACCAAGTTAATGCCCATCTCTGACTTGTTCTCTCCTTGTGCACGACATCAACAGAACCAGGTTTGAGCTCTGGGATCAATTAGAGGGCTTTCTGCCGTGGTCCAACTCATCAACATGGACAGACAGTGTAAATAAGGACTCATAAGGCATGTGTGTGTTTTGTGACTTGTGTGACCTTCACGCTAACCTACACACTTCCTGCCAGTATGTTTCACCACAGGGCCACAGAGTTTAAAAGTTATGTCTAACAAATGATCACCACTTGGTTATTGTTCTTAAATAGAGATATCGGAGCTTTCTCCACCCCTAGTGTACACCATAGGCTTTGAACACAACCACTTGGTTTAAAGAAAATTAAGGGAATAGAAAAGATGGACAAACAAGTGGATTTTTTTTCTTATTTCCTGCCAAATATAATACAATTAAAACACATTTTATGAATTTAATACTATTGGCCTCAATTGACTTTCCATGTCAATGCTTTGATTTAGTGTGACACTGTGCATTCAAGTCAAACCGTGACTTTTGATTGTGCAGGATAACAGAACACCATTATGAGAGTAAAAACTCCCTTTATTTTTCTATATAGTCCCCTGATACACTAATGCACTTATCCCTGCGTTTCACTAGTGCTTGGATACCATCAAGTTAGAAAGTTTTCTGAGTAGAAACTCTGGCCTCCCAGGAACTCCTTTAATGGCCCAAACATGTAGAAGTGACCTGGAGTGAGGTTAGGACTGTCCAGGGGATGAGGCAATCACTCCCAGCCTTCCAGTTAAGTTCCTGTAAATGTAAAGTTTTCCATCGATTTTCCCGGATCAGGTGTTCCACTCGCTGAGCCACCTTGGCCAGGATCATTCTTTGAAAAAGCTGTACAGCCTTCTTTAAACCATTCGCGCCATTCAAATGCTTTCATCACAAGTCCTGGTTTGACATGAACGGCCCTTAGTAAATACACCAAAAGGTTCAGAAGTGGTGCTGGACTTCATACTCGAGCCAGTATCACACCCACAACTGAGAGAAACCTAGCCGGTACTGCACTGTGTATTTTGGGGAAACTCCAGACCACCTAAAGGAAATGATGCATAACTGTCTGATTAAATTTAACTCTATAGTTATGTTTGAAGACTCATGACTGCAGATTCGCCCACTCAAATCGTCACTGTAAGGTGAATGTAAGGTTACTGTCTGGAACAAATCTTTTAAAATATTACTGTTTTGCATGATTAATCACATAGAACTGTTTTATAATGCTGCACATACTGTATGGTATTTTGTGGCTTGTCATGTGCCATGTATTAAAGGGGTTTACAACTTTTGCAGGGACAGTTGTTAATTCTTTGTCTTTAATCTGCCACGTGATAATAATAATAATAATAATAATAATAATAATATTGGAAATGGACTCTGTGAACTAAGAAATATTTTATCTAGAAACACTTTGGCTGAGAGCTGAAGAGAAACACGGTGTACCAAACCGCTCTCATAATAAAACTAAAGAAGAGCACCTGGGTCTCTGATATAAAAAAAAAATTTGGGGAAAAAAAATTAAAGAGCTTCCGCAATTGGATAAAATCAGGCAGGAGAAGCAGCTTCAGGTCACTAGTAGTTCAAAAAACGATTCTTGCATTATTGAGAAACAGGAGAATACTACCAAAAAAGTTAAATATAAGTTAAATCTTATTAAACAACCTGACCTGTTAAACATTTCTCTCATTGAAACGTTAGTTTATAATGTGTGACTTGTCCCTCATAATGGTGCTTATGATGATGATCAGAAACAAGTTTAATACGCAACATATCGATATAATGTCTTCCTGTGAGTTAACTCGCACATGTTTCGTAGCTGAGTTGAGCGGCACAGTTACAGTTATCCTACTAGCTAATTACTAAATGACTGAAAGACATAATCAGCTAGAAATTAACTTGTTCCTCTTTCAGCCGTTCAATATTTTGAAAAATTACTTTTTGTATTGAAGACGCAGCAGACTAATGCACACTACCTTGCTACAGTAGCAGGCTAATTAAGTAATTCTAGCTAGCAAGTGACATATGTATAGATCTTAGCTCCAGGACTAGTCTGAGTGATGGTAATTAAATATAATGGAAATAATATATTATATTTTAACAAAAAAAAAAAAAAAAGAGGAAGTAGAAAGGATTACCGGTGTGATTTAGTGCATTGAAAATTAGCATGAAAAAGCTTCCTGCTTCTCCCGTCAAGGGGTCGCCATAGCAGACCATCCAATCAGCACACAACACAGGGTTTAAAATTATTATTATTATTTTTTTAACATGAGATGCCCTTTCTAACAACACTCCCATTTTCCTAGGGCAGTATATGGGCTGTGGTAAGGCACCAACAGCAGGGCTCAAATCCGGATTCTCAAAACCCCAAACCAATAACCTAGACCAGGGGTCTCCAAATCCAGTCCTGGAGGGCCAGTGTCCAACACAAACAGTTTGGTGATACCTCTTCTCAAAACACAGCTGATTTAACTAATCTGTTAATTACTAGGTTCAATGGGTGTGTTTAGGTGTTTAGGCGCCTGAGCCACCCCTCCCCCGCGTTGAAAAGTAGCATAGCTATGTAGAAATATGAACAGGGTCATCCCGATGTTCCCAGGAAGCTCGGGTACTCAGATTTATATGGCATGTAATAGGAGCCCTATATTCCCAGAGCCCTAATTTCCCCAGTTTTATGGTCTTACGTTCCCAGGATCCCATGCTACCAAAGGTCCTATGTTCCACTAGTCTAAATAGCACTTACAGTAATAAAGCTGCGATGGTGATGATGATGATGATGATGATGATGGCAGCACGGTGGCTTAGTGGGTAGCACTGTCGGCTTACACCTCCAGAGCCCGGGTTCGATTTCCACCTCAGGGTCTGTGCGCATGTTCTCCCAGTGCTTGGTGGGTTTCCTCCCACAGTCCAAAGACTTGCAGATTAACCTAACTGTCGTTCCCAAATTACCCGTAGTGTGTGAATGTTGACCGGAGGACATACCACAGTCGTAATATGGGAAAATATACAATGGTAATCAGCACTGGCCTCTATGGTCCCTAGTTGGACTACAGAGGTTCCTAGATGGATGGATGGATGGATGGATGGAAGATGATGTTAGGTTATACATAACTGGTACTTTCTAGAGATTTCCAAAACCAAATAAAATGTTTGTTCCGATACACTAAACTGAAGAATATTTTGGAAATAGTTTATCTTGAAAAGCAGAACAGCCGGGTTAATGTGTACTAACTAACTAAAAACTACCTAGGGAACACAGGACTGTGGGAACACAGGCACATGGGAACATAGATACACTCCTGTGTGGTGTTAGTTAAGCCAATTAAATCTTCCCCTAGGAAATAAAGTGCGCTGCGATCACGGATTCACTTCACTCCGCGACAAAACAAATCATTAACGGGAACACAAGGAACAAAGTCGTGCACCAGGCAAACGATTAGCAACACAAGCTCCGTGATGCGACGATCCATTTGGACAGTTCTGTATACTGACCATCGCTGAATGACGGAGTGAAGGTGCAGATGAACAACACAAGCACAGACAGAGGGTGCAGGTTTGAATAAGCCTACAGCATTTATTGCACATTCCTGTTTGGTTTTGCTCCCATTGTGTCCTGTGATGTTGCTTGTGAAGTCTTGGAAATACAATTCGTCCCTCGGTTTATTCCTTCCACACCAGAGCCTGAGATCTCTACACATAATCAGGCTCTTCCTTCAACATCGAATATCATTCTTGCTTTTTTTTGTTTCGCTTTTTTTCTTTTTTTTTTTTTTTGAGATCAATGACAATACCTGCAACATGCTTCCAAATTATTTTGGCAAACCACAAATAAATTAAAACACAAAACATTCATAGAACACAATCTGACATTTTAGACATTAAAAAAAAAAAAGAAAGTAACAGACAATAACAGGGAAAAAAAAATTCCCTTTTTTTTTTTTTTTTTTTTCATATTTTCTCCACATTTTTCTGTCTTTTCTCAAAAAAAAAAAAATTCCTAGCTAACAATCACAGACCACATGCAGATATAATACAATAAAGTCTTCTCACTTGTTTGGACATTTAACTCGGTTAGTGTCTGCAATCTACCACTCTAGGCTATATCACAAAAGTATGCTCTTGAAGCCAGCAAACACCCACGTTCGAGATATCGTGATAATTGTTCGCTGTTTATAGTATCTCCTCTCGCTAAATCCGTAAAAGCAACACACACACACACGAGCACTTTTTCAAAAGGACTGTCCAAACGGAGACCGGAGAAGACCAAGAGCGTGATGCGATCTTGTTTCGTACCAGATGGGAAATAAAAAGAAAAAAAGGCCGGGGCAACTTGTGACACCATGATGCTTCACATCATCGAGTAAAATCCACACACAAACCCTCAAAAGGCTTGCGTCAACGCAGACCGGGTTATAATAACTCGATTATAACTCCGATCTGCCTTTGAGCACTGTTTTGTAGCTTCATGTTAAACATGATGCTGGAAAAAAAATGTTCAGAGAAAGTCATGAAACTAATCATCCCTCTGCTTCTTCATTCTTCTTAACGCTTTGTTGTGGCACACGTCCCGGCTGGGATCATGCCTTGACATGACGTGACATGACATCCCTGAATTAAATCTTTCCAAGAACCCATGTGCACTATGGGAACCTTTTTTTTTTTCCCCCCACAACGGACGGTTTGAGTCACACGGCGGACCTGCATCATCTTTTCTGAAAGGCCATCGTCAACCTCAGAGTGTCTGGAATTTATTCACTGCTTTTCTTTTCCGTCAAATGTCATGGTAATTAGCAGCTTCCCTTATGACATTTAATGTTCCCTGAAGCACCGAAGGCTATAATCAGGTTTTCTGCTGTGAGGCGTGCGGTCACATAAACCAGTACGTGTGAGATGTACTGTAGAAAAAACAACAACAAAAAAAAAACAGACTGCTTCCATTCACAAGTCGTCATATAAAGGAAAACACCACCCGCAAACAATAAATTGGATTATATTAAAAATATTTGTGATGTCTAAGCTTTTTGTCGATGCTTGTGTATTTTACGGATCTTATAAAAAAAAAAAAAAGGTGTTTAATTAGAGAAAAATATTCATAACCTCAAATATAAGAGATAACCCTGGGGTTGAGTCGCTGTTGGCTCCTAAGTGAGAGGAAAAGCTTCGTTTCTCAGTCACCGTTCTCAGTTAAAGGGTAGTAAAAGGTAGAGTTGTGTGCTAAAGGCGAACTGAGGAGTAGTGCAGCTTTGACTAAAACTTGACAAAAAACCAACAAGAACAAAACCCTCAGAATTCCTACTCGGAAGGTGACATCACATCAACATGGCTGCTCACATCATCACCAGTAAACAATGTAGCTAGCATTAGCGTTAGCGTTAGATCAAATCATCATACAACCTAACAGTTGTTGAGTTTATAATACTGACTCCAAAGTTATATCTCTGACTAGATTGTTGATGAGAAAAAGGTTAACACAGAGGCAGCCATGTTTTTTTCCCCCTCACTTTGTAGCTCAAATTATGTACAAATGGGGCGTTCGAGTCAAACCGGGACTTGTGATGAAATATCTCGCGATTGGAGGCGTAAAACCGATTGAAACGCTACGTTCATGAGATTCTTAGCTGCAGTAAAACATCTGAATGTTTAAAAAGTTAAGGAAAAAAAAAACGTAACCTGCAGTCGTTCACGTGAACATTCAACTAGTGAAGGGTTTGATCATCGACCTCATACTGCGCACCGCACCACTTGCACGTTACAGGAACTCGGCTGGGAGTTCTCCCCTGTACAGTCCGGACCTCGCTCCAAGCCATTTCCATAGGTTTGAGTTCCTGGGAGGCCAGCGTGTCAGACGTGAAGCAGGCAGTCCGATGCCTCGGTGGTATCCAAGCACTGGGATAAGTGCATTAGTGTAGCAGGGGATTATATAGAGAAATAAAGGGAGTTTCTACTCTCAGAACTGTGTTCTGTTATTCTGCGCAGAATCAAAAGTCCCGCTTTGATTTGAACGCCCATCTGTGTAGTACTCAGATTTGAGTTTAATCAATCACAGCCTCATTTCCGATGGCACCGTTATCAGCAGCCGAACTGCATTGTGGGTAACGAAGGAAATCGTTACCCAGAGTGAAAATATTGACCGGAATGACATTGAAAGAGAAGAATAATAATAATCCGTCAGAATTTCATTACAAAATAAATCGCGGTTTCCCGCCGGAGATCGAGCTTGAGTCATGAATATTAATATGCGAGGGTGGATTTTTCCTTTAAACCTCGTACTTAAAGGTACTTACCGAAGACATCATGTCTCATTGCGTTTAGGATTAACACTGATATTTGGAGAGGCAGTCGATAAATACCAATACACACTACTGAACAAACAAGCTGTCCTTTTCGGTCCATTTTAATTAGCCTTTTATCATCAGTCTGCAGTTATTAAAAAAAAAAAAAAAGCATACCGAGCATTTTAAAATGTGAGTGAAGCAGATGCCTGAGTTGTTCGATATTTCGCTGAGAAATTCAAAATGTCACTGGCTATGTAAATGGACCTGGGGTATGTCTCACTGTGAGCATGACCACAGACGGCACATTCAGTCTCCTGTTGTTTGTTTTGCGTCTCACAGAGAAATCTGGATTTTAACAAATAAATAATAATAATAATCATAATAATAATAATTAAAAAACGCTAATGAGATTCTTGCTTCTTTCTCATGCACGTTCCTAAAGCGCATCATGGATGTGGATCTGCTTGGATCACACTCTCGTGCTTTGACATTCAGTTCTGCCATCTGGTATCAACGTCATCGGAATCCAATGCTTTTGGTCTTCTCCACGAACGGAAAGATGTGGAATAATACTAATAATGATAATGATTAGCAAGAATGGCTCACTACCACTCTTTAATCTTTACAGTACCTCTGCATAAGCAACGAGTGGTTTTTTTTTTGTGTTTTTTTTTAAATCATCTCCACGAGAAATCAATCACCAGCTATGCAACACAGTGATGTCTAAATTTAGCCACGCGCATAGAGAGAGGGAGAAAGAGAGGAATGGAGAGAGACAAAGAGAGAGAGAGAGAGCACAGCTCCACATAAGTTACAATCTTCATGTTGCATTAAAACCGTGAAAAATAAATAGCACGGCCGAAGAACAGACCACACTGAACCTCGGATTGTACCGCACTCATCTGCCTCGCTATTAAATATCGTTACAATGCATGTCAGTGAAAGAAGAAGGTCTGATGCCGTTCAGTGCAATGTGTCATCATTTCAGGTGTCATAAAAGAGGAAAGAGAGAAAACAGAGGAGAAGAAGGAGAAGAAGAAGAAGAAGAGCTAGAGGAAGAAGGGATTGACATGAACACACTGCTAAACACAGAGAGGTATCGAGTGATCGTCAGCGTGAGGGTTGGGGGGGTCTGTCCCCAGGGCTTCGTTCATTTCTTCAAGTTAGTAGTATCCATTCGTCGTTTAGAAATGTGATGTCACGGCGAGCGAGTGGTCCATGGCACCTTAGTGAGGAATGGCAGATATAACCGAATGAAGAGTCATCGACATACATGAGATGATACCTCATTTTTTTTTTTTTTTTGTAATTTTAAACAAAAGAATGTTCGGAGGTGAGAAACTGGAGAAAGCTGCGTGGAAAAGGGGAAAAGGGACGATGCGGAGACGGCAAGCTGCTCAGCCGTCGGATACGGGAGGAGAAACCCAGCCGTACTTCTCGTGGGTCTTCACCAGGCTCTTGAACGTGGCTTCGGCTTCCTTGCGACTGAAGGCTTTCTTGGATTTCCCGGCTTTCCTGCAGATCCGGCCCTAGGGGACAAATAAAAAAAAATACGTAGACATTGGTTAGAAACCTCAAATTTAATAATGGAACCAGAGAGTAACAGAACGTTGACTTTCAGAATGTGTAGAGAGATCTTTACTGGAACGCTGAGTTGAGGAACGTAGGACGGTTTTCTGGTTTTAATACTGCATTTTATTTCAAGGTGAATCCATCAACATTTCTCCTCACGCTAGCCAATCAACAGCTACTGTATCAGTTAGGGAAGGTGACATTGACACATGCTTTCTTTAAAACATGTAACGGCTCAATCTTGCAATGAAAGGGCGGTACAACACACTGGGAAAGCAGAAACGCTATCTGCCGTCTTCCACATACATGAATTCACATATGTCCGTGATTGGCTGGTGTTGCTCTGACTGATAGGGGAGAGAAAATCCTGTTCCTGAAATCCAGAAAACATGGGCGCCTTTTCTCTCTTGGTTCTTTGCTATGGATTGCTAGGAACGTGATCTCCCCGGTAAATGACCTCCTTCTTCTTTGTCTTTCGGCTGTTACCTTTCAGGGGTCACTACAGCGAATCATCTGCCTCCATCTAACCCTATCCTCTGCATCCTCTTCTCTCACACCAACTAACTTCATGTCCTCTCTCACTGCATCCATAAATCTCCTCTTTGGTCTTCCTCTAGACCTGCTGCCTGGCAGTTCCAACCTCAGCATCCTTCTACCGATATATTCACAATCTCTCCTCTGAACATGTGGTCCAAACCACCTCAATCTCCAAAACATCTATCACTGGGGTTGTCCCTCTGATGAACTCATTCTTGATCCTATCCAACCTTACCACTTTCAAAGTGAACCTCAACATCTTCATCTCTGCTACCTTCAGCTCTGCCTTCTGTCTTTTCTTCAGTGCCGCTGTCTCTAAGCTGTAGAGCATCGCTGGTCTCATCACTGTCTTGACCTCTTTTGTTTTGTGCCACTCCAGAAAATTAAAAAAAAAAGTCCACAAGAATAAGAGTTGGTCTAATATCTCTCTAATGTGAGCCCTCCTAATACCAGAGATGGCAAAACGGCTAACACATTCACCCAGTAGAAATAAACCCTGATTTGTCGCCATCCCCTTAACTCTACCCAAATATGAGGGTCTAGATCAGAGCTGATGCCACCTGATATGACAAAATGTGTCTCACGATACAGTATTTTCTATTCCTATGACACACAATATGCCACTTATACAATATACAGTAAAATAGGTTTGTTTACAAATTTCTAGCAAAACAGTAGAGTCACATCAATTATAAAAAAGGTCGTTAAAAAATTATATATTAAGGTCGTTAAACTATGTCAATAGTTTAACGACCTTAATGTATATTTTGTTTTTACAAATTAACAAATTCCATATAAACTGTTCAACTTCAAAATTGCTGCTTTGTTGCTAATTATTAATAATAATAATAATAATAATAATAATAATAATAATTAGCAACTTACAGCTATTTTGAAGTTGAACAGTTTATATGAAA
>JAQQZT010000021.1:6365157-6376114 GCA_030068275.1 Clarias platycephalus
ATGTCAATAGTTTAACGACCTTAATGTACATTTTGTTTTTACAAATTAACAAATTTCATATAAACTGTTCAACTTCAAAATAGCTGTAAGTTGCTAATTATTATTATTATTATTATTATTATTATTATTAACAACAACAACAACAACAACAACAACATGTTTTTGTTACATGTGCTCATTTTAAATAATTATAGTTTCTGTAGGATGTAATTACTTGCACTGGGACTTATACTAAACAAAAGTGTATTAATTAATTAATATAAGTTACTTACAATTATAAGTAATTGTATGTTATAACAGGAACTAAATTATTATTATTGTTATAACTAAATTACACTAAATGGATATAGAAATGGAAACAAAAGTAGTATAAGAAGAATTATCCACCTCTGCCTCACTATCTAATAACCCTGCGCTCTCTCTTATTGCTCACTAGTACAGTTTATGCCTTTATAGTTCCAGTTTATTGTAATATTAATATCGTCCCACTGTCTCCTCTTACTGCTCTCTCTCTCTCTTTGGATGGACTTCTGGCTCACATTTACATCTCTTTATAAAATAAACGGACAAACACGCTGCACCTGAAACTGGCTACCTCATAAACAGAGCAGCGGCGTAATGGAGAAGAGCTAACGATCCCGAGTAAACCAATCCACAGCCGCTGGCCCTTTTTAACACCTGACTCAAACGAGCGCTGAAGCGAAAGACCACTTCAAGTTACAGCTGCTGTACTCACTGACACTTAAAGTACCTGTAAAACTTCTGCTTCAGAAGCAGAGTTTTTTCCCCATCAGCGAGCACCATTAAAGTTACTGAGGAGAAGTCTATGTACACAAAGCCTCACTGGTCACTCTGATCGTTAGAGGAGTTTACGAGTTTAGATTGTCGAAATTCTAAGCGCTGCCATATCGGGAGTAATCTGATCCTGACGTGTAACGGAGACAAAGCGGTGTAAGTGCAACACCAGTGGAAAATGTGACCCTGCTCCTGATCATTTATTAAGAAAAGGCAACAAAGTGAAGAGGAATGATTTCACTCGGCAACGATTTTGAGAGGTTGAGAATGTGTGAACGTCCTGGTGTGTAAAAGGTGTAATAAATGCCAGGGCTTTGGCCAACATACTCTACAGACATAAATAAAACGGCTCATGGACATTTATAGCAATAATTCTGCACAGTTCTCCAGACGTCACAGATCTGGGTGTAAACCTCAGAGATGATATAATGTTTCACAATAGCTAAGAGTCCCAGCTACATACCATATAGGTGTGAAACATTTGGATGGGGCAAACATTTTAAAGAAATCAAAGGAATTTCCATACAGACATACATGGGTAAAGATCTTTTATAAAACATTAAATAAAAATAGCTTGATCACATTGGGTCTTAATATTAGACAAATACTGTACAACCTCAGACTGAGATTTATTTAACAGAAATGAAAGCAAAAACAAAACAAAATGTGGGAAAAACTAAGTACCCCCATGATTCAATAGCTTGTACTGTAGATCCAACAATAACTCGAAGTAATCGTTTTCTGTATGACTATCAGTATCTCATCATTTTATTTCATTCTTCTTTACAACATTGCTTTAGCTCATTCGCTCATGCACAGCTCTTTTATGGTCCCACCACCATAAAAGCATATCAGTTGTGTTGAGGTCTGGACTTTGACTAGGCCATTCCAAATCTTAGATTTTTATTTTTATTTTTCAGCCATTCTGATGTTGACATATTGGTGTGCTTCAGATCATTGTCCTGTCTCATGACCCAATTTCATCCAAACTTTAGCTGTTAGACAGATGGCCCCTCTCCAATACTCTGGAATACAGGAGAATTCATGGTTGATTGTGAGGTGCCCAAGTCCTGTGGCAGCAAAACAAGCACAATCAATCACACCTCCACTGTTGTGCTTGACAGTGGGTATGAGGTGTTTCTGCTGGAATGCTGTTTGTTTTAGCTCCAAACATGACCCTGGGCTTTACGGGCCAAACAACTCCACTCTGGTCTCATCTCCTGCCAACTCATCCAAACAACCAGACTTGTTCAGTCTTCTTCTAATTGTGCTGTCACAGACTTGAACATTTAAACATGCTCAGTGAGGTCTGTAGGGTCTGAGATGTAGCTTTTGGGTTTTTTGGTTTGTTCTGGGATGTCCACTCCTGGGATGACCTTTTAACCCTTTCCAGATCGATGTATAACCTTTCCCTCTTGGCATTGTTCCTAACACACAGCTGAATGCTACAGACCAGCAAAAGGCCAAAACTTCTGTGTATACTGAGGTCCCCACACCTGCTGATGATCAATTAATGAAGGGCTAATGATTAGCAGCACCGAGCTACGACTTACCCTCGTAAATCCTGTGGATGCAGTACAGGGAAACTTTTTGGCTTCAAGTCAAGTCAAGTAGGCTTTTATTGTCATTTCAACCACATACAGTTCAGTACACAGTGAAGGGAAACGGCGTTCCTCCAGGACCAAGGTGCTACATACGTGCAACATAAATTAACATAAACTAACTAGGACACCGAATTAGCTGACTATCTAAGACAAACCAAATTTACACCACAAATTATCAAAAAAAAAAAAAGTTAAATGAATAATGACACTGAAAAAAAGCTATTTAGTTCATCCGAGGTTGTATTTACCTAATACTAAGACTCACTATGATCAGATGATTTGTTATGCTTTCACACAAACACATGAAATTAAAAGAGCAGGCGCTAATAACGATCTTATCAATTTATCAGAAGGATTTGAAATAGAAGCAATACAGTCTGAAAGTCTGAATCTGTTTATGTGGGAGAAGTAGACTTGATTTAGTGACATGGGAGCGACGAGGTTCATGAGGCCAGGCGGTGGATCCATGCCAGCGCTAATGGAGGAGACTACAGTATATAGCTATTTCTATAAGCAACCTATGTACAATAAATCAAAAACCTAACAACTATAGAAGATTCTTCTTAAAAATCCAGATAAATCATCAACAACGGTCCCCCTTTAACGCTTAACCATGAATGCTCAGTTTACTTCTGCTGTACATTTTGACTAGCCCCAGCCAGGAGGCCTAACATCGGATGATGGATGTAATATTGTCCATAATGTTTTACTGTTGGTTTTTAAAAGTTAGCATGACATGTTAGAATAATAAAGCATTATCACACGAGAGGGAGTGGCGTTGTGCTGAATAACGTCACGGCCGTGACGCAGCTTTAGGCATTAATGGCGCAGTCTAAAGGACTGAAGGTAGCACAGCCGTGATGATATCACGGCTGTGCACATCCAACAGGATGTGATGGAGGAAATGGACACGACTAAATTAGGGAGAAAATGATTTGTTTATTTAACTGTTTTTTTTTCTTTTTCTGCCGACGTCCACACCTGGCTGAACTAACTAACCACGACCAGAAGAGTTGGTGACAGACATTTACTGGGGTGAAGTAGTTTGAAATTCCTCCTGGTGCTATGTAGTTATAGAGTGAGGAGAATAAACCATGGATTTGGTGGACAGTGCTGAGAAACTTCCAAGATTTGCTTTATATAAATAAAATTATTCCACTTTAGAATATCAGCTCTGTTAACTTCCGGGTTCCGGAGTAAAACAGGCAATTTGAATGGAAAGCTAGTGCACTATGTAGGGTGTATAATCTCTTGTTCTGAACACAATTTAGCCGTTAACAGAACAACATGACTGGGATAGAGGCATTTCAGAACAGCTCAGAAGCAACTACTATGGAGACAAAGTGTTGTTTAAGATAACATAAGCTTATCAGGTGTCTTTCCTTGCTGAAAAACTCCAGTGACTGGTTTTGAATGTGAGTTTTGGCAGGCAGCTGTTCTCCCCTCTTTCCAGTACTGCAGACTGTAGAGGCCTACTTTCATCCACAGTGTGATTAACGATTGTTAGAACACCAATTGGATTACTTAGTCGGAAACTAACTGTTGCATAATGACCCAAACAGACATTGCCAATCAATCAATCAATCAATCAATCAATCAATCAATCAATCAATCAATATTATTGTCATTGTTATAAATAACAACAAGATATCATTAGGTCATCATCTTTCCCGACATGTACAGTGGTTGGACAATGAAACTGAAACGCCCGTTTTCAGACCACAATAATTCATTAGTATGGTGTAGGGTCTCCTTTTTCGGCCAACACAGCATCAATTCATCTTGGTAATGATGAATATTATTGCTCAATAATATTTAGATCTGGTGACTGTGCAGGCCATGGGAGATGTTCAACTTCACTTTCATGGTCTTCAAACCACTCTGTCACCAGTTTTGCTGTGTGTATCGGTGCATTATCATCCTGATACACGGCACCGCCTTCAGGATACAATGTTTGAACCATTGGGTGCACATGGTCCTCCAGAATGGTTCGGTAGTCCATGGCAGTGACGCGTCCATCTAGCACAAGTATTGGGCCCAGGGAATGCCATGATATTGCAGCCCAAACCATCAGTGATCCACCACCATGCTTCACTCTGGGCATGCAACAGTCTGGGTGCTAAGCGTCTTTGGGGCTTCTCCACAGTGAAGGTGGACACTATACAAGATTTTTCGGCTGCTGGCACCATTGAAACCGATGTTTGGCATTGGCACGAGTGACCAAAGGTTTGGCTATTGCAGTCCGGCCATGTACAGTACACTGATCCTGAGGAGCTCCCTCCAACACTAAATCGGCCAGTGTTTCATTCTCCAACCCCTGTAGATTCAGCCTCAAAACAATGATATATAAAAATATATATCATTTGGAGAATCATTTGTCCTGATTAACATCCAATTGCACAAATTCTGACCACATCCATGGTCCCTTAAGTTTCTAACAGGGTTTAGAATTCCAAACAAATATCGAGATGGACACAACAGGAAATATTGTATTTCCACAAGGTTTATCTTCGCTCCAAAATTACTCTACTGTATTACAGTGTTTTCATGGAGTCCGAACTGCATCAGGTCCGGTTTTACAGAACAGATCTCAGACATTAAGCGGGTTTCATTAAATTAGTGGTTCAGTGGTAAACTTGCAAAGCTTTTATTGCAGCAACCAGAGTTTGCGCCCTGGGTCATCAGGTCATCGGTTTGGTATTAATATTGTTTTGAAGTCGTTTTCATGAGACTGTGTATGTAGTCAGTGTTTCATGTAGGTACTGTAATTCTAACTTTCAAAAAACAACTTAATACCAATGCAAAATTAACAACACCACAACAAAAAAAAATCCTGCTGGGTATACGTCCCTATACAATCATACTTAAATATACTATCTTCCTCAGGAATCAGGACAGTGAACTCAACATCAAGGATATAGATTGAATCTAATCAGATAAAGTCTACATTTTTATCACTCTGGTTAGACACGCCACACATGTATGCTTTATTCTTCATATTAGCCCCATATATTAATTTTTATACTATCTGATTAGAATCTAAGATTGAGAGGTGCAAAGATTTAGGTTGCATTATTTAAGCGCTATTCTATTTAATTTAGTTTCATCTGTGGCAATAACCATAATTAAACTACGGCGAAAACAAACACGTTCCTCTTCAGATTTTTATGATTCCCATAAACGCACAAGGTGTTTGCTTTTGTAATGAGAACCTGACAGGCGACATGTTGCAACAGGACGTAGATGAAAAGCTTTGCTAATTTCGTTTCATAAACAACTTTGGTATATGATACACATCTGAAGCATTGCTTTGGAGAAAAATGAATAGCGAATTACATTAAGCAGTAATCTGCAGCCTGTATTAATAGATGTGCTCAGCTCATGAGCTAATAGGCCGACTGTGTGTGTGTGTGTGTGTGTGTGTGTGTGTGTGTGTGTGTGTGTGTGTGTGCGCGCGTGTCTGTGGCAGTGTGTGATGCCCAAATCTCAGGGTCGCACCCGTGCCAGCTCTGATATAAGAGACAGAAATAGCTCACTCGCGCTACAGGCTCTTGGAGTGTAATGGCCCAGAAGTAACTCAGCGCACTCACTTGAGAGCAGAAGATCCCAATCCGACTCACAAAAGCCTGTGATTTTTGGATTAAAGGGTTCTAACTAAACCCTAATTAAGCCACAGAGCACTCCATCTTATCGAGGAAGTGGAGAAAGAGGATAGCGGGAATGGACCTTTTTTTTTTTTTTTTTGGGGACTGTCCCCAGTTTATGTCCTGCAGCACCACCAGTGTCGGTTCAGTGTTAGTTCAGTTTGTATCGAGCGCCTCAGAGTAAACCCAGACGGGTAATCCTCTGAATGAAGATCAGTCAATGTGTGGAGTTGCATTGTGTAAAGCCGCAGTCGTTATATAACCTACTTGAGGCGTAGAGGGATTTTAGTAATGCCGCTTACGCCACGGCGCTGCTGAATTCTCGAATCTGATTGGTCAGGCTTCAGCTCTGATGCTACATGTAGCTCTGGCTGCAAGATTTAGTGTAATGCGCTCGTACTCACCTCTTATTGTTTTTCGATTTCTATTAGTCCCTGCATTGGGACTCGTATGATGGAATTCAACAAAATCTCAGCCTAATAAGTCAATGAATTATAATCACTGACACAACATTTTACTGTAAGTAGACGTTTATTTCAGTTCAGTGGAAGGAGTCTCCAGTGTCAGCAACGGTTTTCCACCATGGGAAAGTCTTCAAGAGGGGTTTTTGCTTAAAAAGAATCTGATGAAGGAATAACAGTTTATAGCTGCCATAACGTAAGTGCTAACAGGGACTGAATTTTCCCTTTGACCTCAACAACGTTACGAATTGGCATCACAAGCGGCACAGTATGTGGCATCACAAGCGTTTGTTTGAAAGACAGACGAAACAGCGTTGTTTCCAACAATGCTGTAAGCATGCATAAAAAACCCCCAAAAAAACAAAGAAATTTTTTTTTTCATGCATCTATAAACCGACCACTTTTACTAATATAGTAAATCCAAGTGGTGTGTGTAACAGACCTTGTAGATGGGTATAGAAAAGGTACAAGGGAGGTTGTGATGATGGTTTAAAATGTAAACACTAACCATAAAAGAAAACCTGGATCTGGTCTAGAATAGTACATAAGTATGGAATCTGAGACATAATGCTAAGACACGGTGTCAAATATTGCTATACTGCCCCTGCTGTTTCACATCAGTATTGCACTATTAATTTGCAAAAACGCATTAATTTCTAAACCCGTGCAAAATCTGCTTAAATAAAATAATAACCCCAGAATATTTGAGAGATGGCCATCTTGCGTATGTGTACAGAAATAAAATAAATGTAGCTATAAATGGATAAAGGTATGTTTTAAATAAATACATAAATGTAATTCTTAACCGTTTCTTATTCTTCATACCTAAAAGAAAAGAAAATCAGCAAGATTTTGCGTGTACGTCATCTCTTACCATGAGTCTAACAAGACTGTGGTCAACAAATAGGACCAAGAAAAACATAACAGTCCTTTTTGATGGAACGGATCTAAATTTGGTTTCTCAAAACAATGCACAGAAAAAAAAAACAGGGAAATAAAAAGAACAGTAGTTTTTGGCTTTTCAGTCAAAATCCCAGGCCATAATCTTTTTAAGATTCATCTGGGCTAAACGCAGGAACTGCACGACAGAAATCAAAGCAACAGCACTGTCTTTCAAGTGAACATAAGATCAATGACGGCGTTCTGTTCCGGAATTCTAACGCTGCTTTTTTTCTTTGAACATCAAAGAACCTTGTTTGTGCGGAACAGAAATTCACTATTAAAGCTTCTAAAGCGACCAATCAGATTCATTAAATCATACCGCAAAGACACAGAGGAATCCAGTCAAATAATCTTACTTACAAGGACATGCTCAGTTATTTTCAGGATTATTTATATAGAAACAAAATATGCAAAAATAAAGAGTAAATTAATCTACTCTAATCTAATACCAATTATGTCTGCAGAACAAGGTCATTTAAAAAAAAAAAGCTCATTATTAACCTTCGTGTTCGAAACGCAGTACCATAGCTCTGTTTTAGCTCCTCTGGGACTCTTGTGTCAGCACTGTCTAGATTGGTAATTGCCCTTGAATGCTTCAGGCAATGAAGGCGAGAGGCCGTGCACTATAAATTTGGCAAGCTAACGCATTTTGAGACACCTTGAAAGAAATAAAGAGCGACATCGACGAGGTTAGTCAGCGTCTTTCCCCTGATGCTATTTTTTGTCTACCTTCCAAAGTGCCGGTCACGTTCTTTACAAATGTCAGTGGAGCGCAAATCCTCCATCTGCAGGCTATTCGGGTAGAGAAGTTATCACAAGCAACGTGTGGAAGGACATCACGCACCCTCTGTCGCGTTACTCATCCCTAATGTGATGTTTGTCTAATACATATTCCTGTCATATCCAAGCACCAAGGTCATAGCAGCAAAATTGTTACAAAGAGTACTACTTATAATGTAATGACGTAAAATGTTGTACAGCATAAAGAAAATGAAATGTGTACATGCTCGTACTGCCATTCATTCCTTTAGAATTCATTGCATACCTGTTTGGACAACAGTAGAAAGGAAGTTGTGAAACGTCTAAGCCTGTGAATGTGCAGCATGGCCTATCTTTGTCCTCTTAAGAGACAGATGGTGTAAAACAAGCTTGTGGGCTCTAAAATGTGATGCTTTCACCTTCTAGAAACGTTGTATGCTTTTCCTTGTCTCTGCTGTGGAATCATCAAGGGGACCTTTTTTTTTGGAAGGTTCATATAGTACCCCTGTTATTAGCCAAGACAGTAAAGCTACAATTATGTACCTTTAATTTTATTTATGTTTGTAGTATCATTTATGTTACCATGACAGCAGCTTTCTTTTCTAATGTACACTTATAAATCTGATGAAGGTTGCAAAAAATAAATAAATAAATAAATAAATAAATAAATAACAGGTGGCATAATGTACTGCACTGTCGACCCTGTCAGACAAAAAAACAACAACTTTGTCCTCTTCTTAGAGACAGATGGCATAAAGACTACAATTCTGACTAAACTCCTATGAATGCAAAGCAATGTGCCATGTGACAGACAGCAAAAACACAACAATATGGATTTGGTAACTTTTTAGACATATTTTTCTTAGATGCTTGATACAGCTCTCAAGCTCACTTTACACTAGACCAGGTTTACTTGACTTACCACAACTCACAATTTTCCCCAATATCATCAGCTTATCATCAGCTTTAATTAAACCAACTAATCACCACTTTTCCCAATCAGCAATTTCTCATTGCTACTGTTTTCAATGAGAGGTCACTAATCGCCACTGTTCCCAATGACCAATCTCTAATCGCCACTGTTCCCAATGACCAATCTCTAATCGCCACTGTTTCCAATTGACCGGTCACTAATCACCACTGGTATCGATCCCTAATCACCATTTCTCCCAGTCACTGATCACCATTGTTCCCAGTCACTGATCACCATTGTTCCCAGTCACTGATCACCATTGTTCCCAAAAAGCAATACCTAATCACATTATTCCCATTGAGCAATCACTGATCAGCACTGTTCCCAGTCTCTGAACAGCACTGTTCCCAATGAGTAATCCCTAATCACCACTGTTCCCAATGACTGATTACCACAGCTTCCAATGATCATTCACTGATCACCATTATTCCCAATCATTGATCACCATTATTCCCGAACACTGATTATCACTGTTCCCAATCACTACCACCATTATTCCCAATCACTGATCACCACTGTTTCCAATGAGCAATCCCTGATCACCATTGTTCCCAGTCACTGATCACCATTGTCCCCAACGAGCAGTCCCTAATCACCATTGTTCCCAACAACTAATTATTAAATGCTGTTCAATGTCTTTTTCTTTCTCTCTCGCGCTCTCTCTTTCACACACACACACTGACTGTTTCCCCCAGGTATCTTATTGATTGTAGTTATTTTGTTTCTTCCCTCCCCCCTGGGTTGGCATTCATTAGTAACAAAGCACTACATTTAAGTTATTCCATCTGCACCTGTTTCTTTCATGTATATTTCTTTTGGTGAATATTCATGACAATAATTGCAATATTATTTAATCCGTAGAAATTTTGGTAAGACCTGTTGTTTTTGCTTTGATGACCACAGGTGATTTATTTCTGCACGCAATTTGATATTAATATTCTGATAAAACTGTCTAATCGAACACTCCTCAGACATTCTTCTCCAATAGGTATCAATCAATTAATCAATCAATCAATCAATTAATCAATCTTTTTTTTTTGTGGACTTTTTTTTTGGTCAGAGCTCTTTGCACAAACCCCCAGCTTCTCACCTGCCCCTTGACGAGGCTGGCGGCGAACTGCCTCATCACGGCCTCCACGGTGTAGGCGCTGGACCAGCCGCGCGGCGTCAGCAGCTCCATGCAGATGGCTCCTCCGTCCAGCACGTAGCCGTTCTCCAGCCGCGGCGTCAGCACGCGCACGAACGGCGGCGAGAACGGGAAGTTGTCGGGGAACGAGATGTTGAGCAGGATGAACTCGGTGTTGGTCTCCTTCATGTCCTGCCACAGCGCCGAGTCCTTGTCCACCTGGTGCAGCTTGACGTTCCAGTCGTACAGGTTGTCGTCGGCGAGCTCCACCGTGATGAAGTCGTCCCCGAGGCGCCGGATCTCCTGCAGCTCCTTCATCAGGCGCCGCGTCCTCACCTGCGCGCAGTGCTGCCGGTTGGGCGCGAGCTGCGGCGGCGGCGGCGGGGGCGGCGCGGAGCTCGAGCCCGAGCCCGACTTCGCGCTGCCCGTCTGCTGCTTCTCCTTGGCCTCTTTGCTCGGCTTGTCCCTCGCGGGAGCCTTGTCCGAGCGCTTGGCCTTGATTTCCGGGGTGCTCAGGATGTTCGTCTCGTTTTGGTGACAGTGCTTGGTGCTGTTCTTCTGGTTGCCTTGCTTAGTCCCTTTCGGATGATGCTTCGGGTCCTCTGTGTCCCGGTCGTGCAGTCGGATCAAACCGATCTTTCGCAGAAGAGTGG
>JAQQZT010000021.1:6376167-6387016 GCA_030068275.1 Clarias platycephalus
CCCCCCCCCCCCCCCCCCCCCCCCCCCCCCCCCCCCCCCCCCCCCCCCCCCCCCCCCCCCCACTCCGCAGCTCTCCCGGTGGTTACGTGATGGTGACCACAATGCACCAGGTTCTGTTCTCACTGCAGGCACAGGAGGAGATGAGGAGGAGGAGGAGGATGGTGGTGGTGGTGATGATGATGATGACCGCTGGGCGCTTAAGAGCAGCCCGCTTTCAGTGCATCATCCCACCGAGCTGAAATCAAGCACACGATCAGTGAATTATACGATGAAAATACACTATATATAATATTAGATCTGGACGTTTAAAACCCAGTGCGTCAGTGAGTGCGCGCGCGTCTGCAGCAGCCTGCGGACCTTTCCATTGTCTATTACAGCACTGATCAATTACTCACCCTGGTGTTATCCTTCTTCTTCTCCTCCTTGTTATTGTTATTATGATGATGATGTCGATGCCTCCTCACGCGTTGAATAGATCCAATTCCCCCGTCCAGATCTGATCCGAGCCTTTAACGCAGATCTCCAATGTAAACCAGTCCAACAAGCTCTCTCTCTCTCTCTCTCTCTCTCTCTCTCTCTCTCTCTCCCACACACACTCACTCTCTCTCACACACACACATACACACACACTCGTAAACGCACCAACTCTGCCCGACTGCTCGTTTGTACCTGGACAGAATGAATAATCAAGTGTGGGGTGCGAAATATGAAGGCTGAGAGGAGGAGGGCTTCCAGCGCATCAGCTGTCCCGGCCCTATCCCGATTCGATACACAGAACACTACGTAGGGTGTTTACGGCTATACTGTCGGTTACTATGTAGTGCACTTGTGTAGGAGGTAGGGTTCTATTTGTAATTCAGCCACTGCCTACCTCCTCACGCCTTTCCCTTTCTTCTTGGTGGAATTTAGACGTGTTTCATTTAGAATATCGGTTTTTATTATTTTGTTATTTTTCGTGCTTAAAATTGTAAATGGGGCATAAATGTAAACATATATTTTTTAATGTAAAAATTGAATTATATCATTGGGATAAATATAAATTCATGGAACAAGGTTTTAAAACAAATTTCACTTTAATTGTTTGCTCAGATGTTAAATAACAACAATAATAATAATAATAATAATTATTATTATTATTATAATAATAATAATTCACCTCGATAACACAACTTTGTGTTTTTTCATTCATTCTCGCGACACTTTGCAGCAATTCCACACACTTTACGTTAACCCTGTTACCGTTACCAAGACAACTCAGAGTTCCGGTCTCCGATTGGTTTGTCGTACACTGCCGGAAAGTGTGCTCACAGGCCGTTTTAACAAGCGTCTCCGTTTTGGATTTTTTTGTTGTTGTTAACGTGTTATTATAATTTCTTCTTCATGAATATTTGTATTGTTTATCAAAATGGCTGAGAAGTTTGACAATCTCGAAGAGCATCTTGAGAAATTTATCGAAAATATCCGACAGCTGGGAATCATCGTCAGCGATTTTCAGCCGAGCAGCCAAACAGGACTCAATCAGAAACTGTAAGCTGTGTAAAGACTCAGAGATACTTCTCTCTATTCCTGATGCTTATATTTACAAACATAAAGTTTTAATATGGAATACAATAAAGAAATTTACATTATTCTTATTGAAGTATATTAGCCGTTAAGAAGCTGATTTGAGGCTTGTTGCTGTTGTCAGCTAATGTTCCCATTAAAACTATAGGAACAGTGTAACTCTGTCAGAGATACAAACACTGTTCAGGGGGAAGTAGATCATACACCCCGAAGACTCTACAAGTTGTAGTTTATGACTCCATAAACTACGTCGTGATCCTGTGTATCTGGAGATATGGAGGAACATTTTCTGAAGACACTTAGTGATGATTAATATAATTCTTTATATAGAAAAACATTGTTCTTTGTTCATGGAACAACTGTAGGTTTAAACAAAAGTGTATAATTTCTGTCAAGAACACGCAGAATGAAGCTGTGGTAGACAGTAGGTAAAAACCTGAAGTAACTGGCTTCATTATTTGTTAACTTACTAAAGAAGAGAGTTAAAAAAAAAATAATAATAATATGTGTGTTGGAAATACTAGTGCGATTACCACTCCGGTCCCACGGTAAGAGGGATTATCATCGATTGGTCCATGGGAACAAGTGGTGATCAGTGATTGGTTATAAGAGAGACTCAAGAGACAAACCTAGCAACATTTTGAGCAGATGATTCCATAGTCACTTCCCTAATTTTATTTTGATTCTGTAAATCTCTTTCGTGACCAACGGCATTGGTAAAAATGCTGTATAAATAATCACCGATGACCATTCGTCCCATGGTCATCACCAGTTGGTCCACGAGGACGGATGCGGTCACCGATTGGTCTACAAGGACAATGCTGGTCACTGAGAAGTCCACGGGGACAGTTGCAGTCACCGATGGATCCACGAGGACAGGTGCGATCACCTATTGGTCCACGTGGACAGTTTTGATCAGTTGGTATAACCAGGTCAATCATCTGCTCAGAATGGTGCTAGGTTTGTCTCCAGGATCTCTTTAAATAAAGCTACTTAAACATATAAAAAGCTGCTCACGATATTGCTGAGTGTTGTAACATCTATAAATTAATTTCAGTCAGCATAAACAGAGGATTGAAGGTCTACTGTGTCATCTCATTTAAAATAACTATAATACATTTTTCCTCCCTCAGGAATCTGATGATAACAGGACTTCAAGATATCGAGAAGTGCCGGCAACAGCTTAACGACATCCACGTACCTCTGGAGGCATTTGAGTGAGTAACACTTAAGTTGGTAAACATCTAGCTGTATGTATTTGGATCCTTAGGTTTGTTTTTTTTTGTCATGTTTCTTGAAAAATTTGCTCGATCGGATTGGACGGACGCTGTTGGTGGACATGAAGTGTTCAGGTCTTTTTAAACATCCTCAGTCAGAGTGGAGGCTCGGGTTTGTCTGGGTCATTATAAACCCAGTTAGGTTTTTGGTTCTGAACCACCTCACTGTAGCTCAAGCAGTAATGATTACAGCTATTGTCTTGAATCATCATATAGATCTCCGTTCTCTTACAGATTAGACTTGAACATGATAACTTCTAGGATTACACTGTACTTGACTCCATGGCCTCAAGCCTGACCATTTTATCCCCCCTCAGCTTTCCTGGTTGCTGTATAACTTCTCCACGACATGATGCTACCTCCACCATGCTTTACTACTCTTAGGGTGATGAGTAGTCTTAAATTTACTTTTCCCCCCACAGATACATTGATCAGGGCCGCAATCCTCAGCTTTACACAAAAGAATGTCTGGAGCGAGCTTTGGCTAAAAACGAACAGGTGAAAGGAAAGATCGACACCATGACGGTGAGGCAACAGTTTATCAACCTATTTCACATTCACTTAAAACCAAATATCTTGTCAAGTAATATGAACACAGATCGAGCACTGACATCTTGTTTAAACAAACAATCTCTTCTTATTTCCTTACAGAAGTTTAAAAGTCTTCTCATCTCTGAACTGGGAAAGGTTTTTCCTGAAGAAATGGCTAAATACAAGGCGATCCACGGAGACGACCCTCCTTCATAGTCTGCAGAAGAGCACTCAAGACTCAATTTGTACATATGTCCATATGCACATTTTCTACAGTATAGAGCATCGATCATGCTATACATTTCTACAGCTTTTTCGATGTTTATATTTACATTTGTACTTTTCAGAGATATTGCGACTGTATGATGCAAAAAGTTTTCTTTTGTGTGTTTTGAATTGTATTTTTTTTTGCCTTTGTTTTAATAAATAAAGAATTATTATAATGAACTAAAAAGCTGTACTATTATTTGTCAGGACTCAAAGTTCCTTAGAAAAATGATAGCAAAAATAACACGCATAAAGAAAGAAATGCACAGTTTGCCTGCAACGATGTTAGAAACCATATCTCATTAAATTGCTAACAGTTTCTCACTAGGATCCGTGTATTCAGTGGCAGCAGCACTAACTGTCGTTATTATTCTCAGATCACACTGTGATGATGAAAACATAAAACTATAAATGCAGGATTTCTCAAGTGTCCTTCACTAACATTTTCTTTTCATTCCCAGAGTTTTTTTTATGAATTAGAGTGGAATTTTAATCAAAGAAAGTGGATCAACGATAAATTCTTAAAAGACGTTGTACCAATTGTATATGTACGGTATTTCCTACTCTTAAGAGCAAGCAATTAACTTTTATGTAATTTCTGTAGCAACAGCTTACATGTGCACTTCTATGCATTTGTTTTCTGTGAACGATTTTTGGAAGGAGTCTCCAGTTTTAACATTTTAGAACATTCTGAAGTAAAGCTGGAATGCTTTCATACGCAGAAAGAGAGTTTTTTGGACATTAAAAAAAAAAAAAGAGAGAGGCTGAAAAAGCAAGCACTACTGAACCCACTCTTTATTAAGAGTATTTTATATATTTTATTTTATATAATCATTTACATCTTTATAATATACAACATTTTATCAGCGTTATGGATGTTTAAACTGAAACTTTTATGAGAGTACAGGTTCTCTACAAACTCGAATTTTAAAAAAGGCTGCACAAAGCATTAAACTGCTTCTTGGAAACTACTGCAGCCGTTCTCGTGAGCATTCACTGAGTGGAATGCCTGATCTTTCAAAATTGACAGACAACATGTCACCAACTTGTGGAAAAGACGCATCTGTCTGTGGGAACTGTACACACAATCATTCACCAACACCACTTACACATTCCAGGAACTCGGCTGGCAGTTATCTCCACATCCCCCGTACAGTCCTGACCTCGCTTAAAGCCATTTCCACATATGTGGGCCATTTAAGGAGTTCCTGGGAGGCCAGCGTCTCACTGTCTGGTCATGGCTCTGGTGTACTGAGAAAACTTTCTACCTTCATGGTATGCAAGTATAAATAAAGGTAGTTTTCCCTCTCATAACTGTATTATCCTAAATAAAAGTCATAGTTTAACTTGACTACCCCTTGTTGTTGCCTTGGATTTTGAGTGTATCATTATGGCTATGTATCTACTATGACTACTCCTTTTAAAGTTGGAACATCTCACAAGAGCTGTAGTTTTGGAGTTGCTCTTATCAAGCTGTCGCAATTTGTCCCTCGTCACAGTAGCTACGGTTACAATATCTTGCTACAATGGAAGTTGATGTGCTGGAAGCAGGAAAATGGGCAAGCATAAGCATTTGGTGAACTGTGAAAACCAGTGAACTGTTGAAAGGATCATTGGCAGGTAAGGCTCACTGCTGGACGCAGGGAGAGAAAGCTGACCCGTGTAGTTCGATCCAATAGAAGAGGTACTCACTCTCACTCACTCACTGTCTATATCGCTTTATCCTGTATTCAGGGTCGCAGGGGCCTGAGCCTATCCCAGGAGGCTTAGGGCACCAGGTGGGGTACACCCTGGACAGGGTGCCAATCCATCGCAGGACACACACATACACACACTCATTCGCATGCTACGGGCAATTTGGGAACACCAATTAGCCTAACCTGTATGTCTTTGGACTGTGGGAGGAAACCGGAGTACCCAGAGGAAACCCACCAAGCACGGGGAGAGAACATGCAAACTCCATGCACACGGAGACGGGAATCGAGCTTGGCCGGGAATCGAACCCGGACCCTGGAGGTGCAAGGCGACACTGCTAACAGCTACACCACCGTGCCGCCTATAGAAGAGGTAGTCTAGCTCAAATTGCCGAAAAGGTTAATCCCATAGAAAGTTGTCAGAACAAACAATGCATCACAGTTATTTACCCAATATTAGCTGGGATGCCATAATGTTATGTCTTATTGATGTGAAGATAGTGGAGGATTAGAGGCATCCAAGGGGTGTTCATTTCTTGTCTGAACATCATTGTTATTATTATGCAACACAATCTACCTTATAATTTTTGCATATAATAATAATAATAATAATAATAATAATAATAATAATGGTGTATTATTTCATGTTGTATGGGTGTGGGTATAAAAAAATAATGCAGGGAAAAAAAAGAAAGGAAAAAAGATTGGAACCCCATTATGCGACAGTCCTGATTTTCTACTTGTGTTCAGCGCTCCCAGGGTAAAGCAGGAAATAAATGAATGCATATTATCAGGAATGCTCCAAGTAGTTTGTAAAAGATTTTTTTTTCGCCTTTGAGAATACAATATATTCTAATGTATATAATAATGTATGAAGGAAAAAGAGGATTCGCATTTCAATCATCGGCTGGATGTTTACGAATTCAGCACTTTATGTACATGATCACTCTGCTTGTAAGACAGTAGGTCCTTCTTCGTGTCCTTCACATTACATTGAATTTTAATCATGAAGCTGATATGAATGAACTCGTGCATACTATATTAATTGCATAATGCTAGCTTTTATCTCATCATCATCATCATCATCCACTTGTAAGGTAAGAGACTCATGACTCACTGTGCACGGCATTTATTATTAATTTAGCAGTTTCCGTGAAAATGTACGGATCTGATTCAGGGAAAAATATATATTTAAAAATCAGGTTCTCTGTGAAGGTCACTGAAAAGCAAAATCTGTTGGCCTTCTGCAGCTACAGAAACGCCTCCTCCTTTCCCTGATGTGGACAAAGCCTTGTGCCGAGGGGGAGGTGTGCGGGCGTGTATGTGTGAGAGAGCGAGAGAGAGAGAGAAAATGTATATTCACTATGCACACGCAGGCATCATTCAAGGGTTTAGGCACTGCAAGGCAAGTTATTTTTTTCTCTATATCTGCAGCCAAGAGTAAATAAATAAATAAATAAATAAATGCATGACTAGGGCTGAAGTAAATTGTAATAAAACAGGCATGGTGTCATTTTGCCCTTCATGCATAAGTTTCGAGGCTAACACAGTGAACACAGCCTGTACAACACAATAATAGGTCAGCACGAGTCCATTATGAAATACATTATAGTGATGTCATGTATGACGCAAACCTCTCAAAGGACCCTTTTCCTGCATTAACCGGTGAGAGGATTGTGTGTCAGGAAGTGGCTTTGTGTGTGAGTGTGTGTGTTATAGGCTGTATGGTGGGGATTGTGAGGAGAGTGTGTATGGAGGTGGAACATGTAGCGCTCACAAAGAGGATGATGCTGAAGATATTGCTGGTCTCCATGGAGATGAGTGACTCGCTTTCTCTGTCTTTTCCTTGTTAAAAAAAAAAGAAGATGCAGATAGCTGCAAGTTTTTTTTTTTTTTTCTTTCAGGAAAGTTGAGTTGCTGTGAGGCCAGCAAATGAAAAGAAATGGAATACAAATTATCCATCCATCCATCCATCCATCCCTCCATCTATCCAACCGTCCATCCATCCATATCTAAGTCCAACCTGTCATGGGAAGATTGATGACAGGGTGAACCATGAAAAGGTAGACATTTCGGTAAAATTAACATTTAATGAGGACATGGTGGACCCTCAGTTCAGCAAGATGATTCGTGAACGTCTACTGTTCATCGAATATTTTTAATTTAGGAAATGTTTTTATATTTATAAAACTGTCGCCTTGCATCGCCTGGTTACGGGTTTGATTCCTGGCTCAGGGAGAGCCATGCGTAGAGTTTTCATGTTCTCCTCCTGCTTGGTTGGTTTCCTCCCAAAAGACAATTGGCGTTCCCAAAGATTAATGAGTCATGCCATGTCCAGGGTGTACCCCACCTCAGGCCCTAAGTCTCCTGGGACAGGCTCCAGGACCCCCGCAACCCTGTATACAGGACAAGGCGGTATAGAAGATGAGACGATGATGAAACCACAAACACAACATGATGAGCCCAAAATAACTGAGTGGACAGCAGTTTCAGGGACACCCATAAAGTGTTGATTAATCATTAAACAAATGAATACGAAAAACATCAAAATAAAAAAAAATTTTATTAAATAATTTTGCATCTTTAAAAAAAAAAAATCACACCCAAAGATAAATAGTGTAAAATGAAGAAAACACATTTTATGAGTCTTACAATTGTACTGATGTGTGTCTAAATGTTTCGTTTATAACAATTATTCCACCATGTTTGAAATCAGTTTACTCCTTTCGATTCCCTGTATATATTCTTTGAATTATCTTTGATTTGTCATTTATCAACATAGGACATGTACATTGGACATGAGACCGGAAGTCATCCTGTATGGGACTCCAGAAGAGTGGCATGACGGAATAAACCCAATAAACTCCACAGAGAGAGGAACCAAAGTTCAGGACAGAACTAGGACCACACCAGATGTAAGGTGGCAGCAATTCCAAATGCACCATCATGTCATATCCTGTAAATATCATCCATCCATTCATCTAGTCCAACCAGGCACCGTGGAGGCCAATGATGACTGAAGTACGTCTGTGGTAGGACCTCTAGTCAGCATTCACACACTACAGGTAATTGGGAACGCCTATAATTAGTCTAATCTGCATGTCTTTGGACTGTGGGAGGAAATCAGAGAACCTTGTGGAAGTTCCATGCACACAGACCCGGCGCGGGAATCAAACCCAGGACCTCCAGGTGCAAGATGACCCAATACGCCACCCTGTATATTCCTTCTTCCAAATGGGTGAGCAACTTTCAGTACAATTAGAAGGTAAAAGAAGCACACCACGCCTGGATAGTTGTCCTCCCAAAGGCTTATTTAACATTGTTTGAATGTGGTTAAGATTTTTTTTTTTGTATCCAGCAGTAATGACCTGATGTGATTCAGCATGGTTGCCTTAATTCAGTTTCTTACTGGTCTTGTTAGAAGTTATGTTAATGCACTTCTCCTTTTGTTGCCTGTTAAGCTGTAAATTTAAGTAATCCTACATTTTTAGGAACAAAATTTCCTCAAAGGATTCTTGGATGGTTTAGTCAGAAGCCTATACCTTCTTAAAGTGTTTCTTTAGGCACTTTAAGGATCATAGGCATATTTTTTTTCTGGTGTATTACATACACACAGAGATCATTTTTAAGGTGTCATAATACTGCTTGGTCATGGGTTCAAATCCCTGCACTACCATGCTGTCACTGCCCCTGAACAAGGTCCTTAACCCGTAATTCTAATGTGTACTCCAAGTGGAAAGCTCAATAAAAAGAGACTCAAGGAAAAAAAAATCTTTTAAATAACAAAATTTGAGATTCCTTCAGAATGTGTATGCTCGGTGTATTCTATGCGTATATCCTGGATGGCAGAAAAAGGTCTCTAATCATCACACAGTATTGACATCTTGGCTGAACATTACCATGCAAATCCCTCCTGCTGATTAAAATGTTAATTAGCGCTACCCATAATCCCATATTGTCATACGGAAGACAGGCGCTCTTTGTGATCAAAGTGCTCTCGGAGACAATACAAGGCCATACGTCAGTCCCCATAAAACTGCCTGTCTTTGTGTTGCCATTTGCTCCGAGCTTCTGTGTTCTTTGTCGAGGTGTGGATGGGAGTCTGGGGTTCCACCTCAATGGGAGCCTCTCACTCCACCCATCACCCCATTTTGGAGAATAGAATTTTGTAAGAATAGATAAAATCACAAGCTTTTGACTTCGGTAAATAAGTTTGAGTAAAGGTTAGTGTGGAATATTGAATAGATTTCCTATTGTCCTGATGTTTGGTGAGTGTTTAAAGAAGAATATCTAGCTAATAATCCAGGGATTATTAGTGTGGAGCAGTTGCTTTAGGGGGGGTTGTGCGGGTGTCTGGTGGGGATTTGAATAGACACCAGGGGGGAGAAATGGTCACCCTGTGCTTAATAATCTGGAAAGAGGAACATTTTTGTGATTCATGCTCTGGGTTTCTCCATGGCAGCAGATGTTAACTTGCAGACGGTGTATATGCGGGTCATGTGCTCGTGCACGTGTCTTAAAGGGAGGTGTGTGTGTGTGTGTGTGTGTGTGTGTGTGTGTGGTGGAGCCTCAGCTAATTCTGAACAAATCTAAGAGGCATTAAGTCATTAAGTCAAGCTCTTTATAGGTTGGAAAAGGAGGAGGATATATATCGTTTGCTCTTTAAGTGCCGCAAAAGAGGTGACCATCTGCTGTCTCTTTTTTCGTAACTCATCCTATTAGGACTTGTTTAAACAGTCCTCACAGCGGTGGCGTGTCGTAACTGATGACATTTGACACACGGATTACAGTACAAATTGGAATTTAACCGAGTTTTAGAATTAACAGTCCCACGGCAATCCATAACGCGCGATTCAGGCCTGCTCTTCCATTCACACACACACACACACGCGTACTCTACACTGCTGGAGGTTTTCATTGCAATTCCATCCACTTAATCACCTTTCTCCCCCAGCAAGGACAATAATCAATGCGGTATGAGGCCTCAATTTTGTACTGTGTAATCAGCTTAATTATTTAATGGTTAAGTTTTCTCTCCGTGTGCTTAATTGGCTCCCTATTGTCATCCTTCTGCTGATTGTGATAAAATTGTGATTTTTTTCCAGTCTTGTTATGCTTTTGTATTTTTATGAGATTAAATTTTTCATTATAGTCCTGGGGAAATTCGAATCAGCTTGAAAACTCTGAGTGAAACAACAAGTTTCACATGTTAATTAGGGGATTTACACTTCTTGTGCACTTTTATGTTGCGCATTGATGCACGAATCTAATCAGCCAATCGAGTGCCAGCCATGCGGTGTGAAACAAACAAATAAACAAACAAGCAGAAACAGGTCAGGAGCTTGATTAGTTCATAAAAAGTTGTGTAAGCTCTGTGACTTTTATTGTTTTTATTGGCACAGTGGTGTAGTGGTTAGCACTGTCGCCTTGCACCTCCAGGGGGTTCGATTCCCGTCTCTGTGTGCATGGAGTTTGCATGTTCTCCCCGTGCTTGGTGGGTTTCCTCCGGGTACTCCG
>JAQQZT010000021.1:6395891-6408202 GCA_030068275.1 Clarias platycephalus
GTTGTAGAATGTAGAAAATAAATCACTAAACAAAAACAAAGAAATCTGCAAGTGACCCCAAACTTTTGAACGGTAGTTTAACTGCTACATATGGCGCAGGTTCAACTTACGTAAAAGATCTACAATAATAGCACACTTTTATTACAGCAGAAATAAATGAATTAAAGATGCTGTAGCTCAGACCCTTTGCTTTTGTGGATTGGATGAAGACATTGTGACTCAGCAGGTGGCATGCGGTCAATCTGTGCACCATGTGCTGGGGGGTGAGAGGAGAAGAAGCAGGAGGTAGAGAATCAATATGACTTCACTTCCAGTCTTCATCAGTAACACGTCTCTAATGAAATTTGCACACCAGTGACTTCATTTTTATTTCCGTCCTGCATGCCTGATGTCTTCCAGGAAGCAAAAATACTCAGATTGTGTTGGCGATATTAGTGATGTCACTCTGCCGAACAACAATAGCACGACGGAGATGCTACCAGAACCTTGAAATTAGCATGTGAATACCTGTGTGTGCGTGCTGTGCATGCACTGCTGAGAACATTATATCTCCTTTTTCTCTTTCGAGAATAAAACTTAATGAATCTGAACACTAGCTTTCTGTGAGTTTCTTGCTCTCGACCATCTCTCAGCTCAGCCAGTGGGATAAGTTCTCCGTCTCCTTAAATCTCAGGTTCTCATTCATGTCACAGCTGCCGTGTTTACTCTTTCCTTCCATCTTTATTCTGTACTAATTACTGAGGCAACAACTGCTGAAAACAAAAAGTATTTTTAGCACATCCTTTATTTCACTCTCGGTTGATTACTTTTTCGGAGGACATTTTCCACATGGATGTTTGCCAACCTTGTCCTCCCGATATCCAAAGGGGATTCGCCACCATTAGCTGGCAGAGATTCCTCAGAGTTCAGCAAAAACTCAAAGGGAGAGGCAGAGCAAACGCCTGAAGAGAACATGATACAGCCAGTACCGCCGTTAGTCCTGGTAGATTTACTGGAGTAATCACATTATGTGGGCTGATAACTATTAAGCACTATTCACTGATGTAAAGAACGTTTGCAAAGGTATTTAATTTGGTCTGTAAAACATCACTGTGGATTTTATACTTCATACTGATTGATTGGAAGTTTCATTAAGTTTTCTTTAATGTGACGTCCGTTTAATAAAATCTTCTGCATCACGACAAATATGCAATATCACGATGCCTGCATACACCAGGAGTATGGTGGTGTAGTGATTATAACTGCGGACTCGCACCTCGAGGGTGGAAGGTTTGATTGCCATCTCGGGTCTGTGTGCATGGAGTTTGCATGTTTTCCCTGTACCCATGGTGGGTTTCCACTGGGTACTCCGGTTTCCTCCCACAGTCCAAAGACATGCAGATTAGGCTAATCCAGACCCCCTCTGGACCTATCTTGGTGACCCCCTTCTGGTTGACTCGCTCATCCCTGGACTCCATATTAACGTAAGCACATCTCTTGTTATATTGAACTTCCCGCCTCCTAACACACAGTATGAATGCAGATCAATCCCTGCTATCCGTTATCACCCAGATGAGGATGGGTTCCCCTTAAGGTTTCTTCCTACTGGCCATCTCAGGGAGTTTTTCCTTGGCACTGTTGCCCTCGGCTTGCTCATCAGGGACAATCTGACCATTTTGATTCAAACACATTTTTACCCAGGAATGACCACTGTTAAAAGAGCTATACAACTGAAATTCAATTTAATTGAAGCCATTACAAATTACCTGTAGTGTGTGAATGAGTGTGTGTCTGTGCATGTGTGCCCTGTGATGGAGTGGCACATCGTCCAGGGTGTCTCAAGTCTCCAGGCTTTGTGCAACCCTGTATAGGATAAGCAGTATGTATGCATAGAAAATGAATAAATGAATGAATATAGCATGTCATGTAGGCATTGATGGCTCAGGGGTAGAATCCTCACCTCCCACCTGGAGTGGTTCCCGTCTGCCAAAACTCGGCCACTGGGGCTGCACAAGTCAGTTCACTTAAAGTGCCGATCTCGAGCCCAGACAGGAATTTCTGTTGTGGTGACCCCTAATGGGATCAACTAACAGAAGAACATGGTATAATATGCTGAGAAATCGGTTAACAGGATTGTATGTGGTTGGAAAAAAAAAAAATAATAATTCACATATGAAAGGCCCAGTGCTGACGTACCAATCGATCAGAGAGCCCAGATGCGTTATGAAAACAAAAACAAAAGACATTGCATCAGCTTGACTAGAATATGATGAGATTTATTTTAATGAATAAGGACCATTGTTAATACAATATACAGTACAACGTTTAAGTGTGTTACAAATTATGCAAGAAGTTTACTTGTTATTTCGAATAGTTTATTCCCATGCAAGTATAAAACTGATGTGGATGTAAATTTGCAAAAGTGTTTTGTTTTTAGAGATAATGAGCGAACCCAGAAGGACACTTCAAGTTACAAGTGTATAATCTCATCTTCAAGTGCAGAGGTTTTTATTATTTTTATGTTCAACTGCATAAAGTCAGATTCATTAATGCCGTTGTGGAGTGCTGCAGCTCTGCCGCATTTCCCTTTACGGCACATAAACTCATTTTGGGAGCTGTCTACCCTCTGAACACTGGGAGTGAATAAGCAGATGAAACAAGGTTTAGTGCGCAGAGAAGCTGAGGACTGACCTAGAAGTTAAACGTCCCGTTTCTCACATTACATTGAAATAGTTCTCTTATTTATTCATTTCATTTCTCGACACTCTAGTCAATGAAAGCTTGGGTTGACCCACTATTAAATCATTTGAGTGTGTGTGTGTGTGTGTGTGAGAGAGAGAGATAGAGAGTGAGGGGCAGTCATTGTGTCATTTCTTTACAGGTTCAGTCATATTATTCAAAAGGCGTATATCAAAGACATTAATAATTTTCAAAGCTCCTTGCTTTCTGTGCATTCAAAATTGCTTAATCCTGCAACGAACTATTCCTGTCCCAGAAGACACGTGTTCGGAACAGAAGCATGAGATGTTGCTTTGAAATTGTTCAGAGGAAGGCGTTGCATTTTAAGCACTCTGAAACTGAAAAAAAAAAATTTTTAGCTCAGGGATTTAGCTCAGCGGCAGCTGTTCTGATTCGACCTCGTCTACCCAAGTCTTTCATTAATATCATATTATTATTATACATTTTTCCAATGCAGAAATCAAAGACATCCTTTTGTTTTCAGACACAAAGACACTAAGCTAATTTCATTTCGTAAGAACAAACTTGAACGTTTAAACTCGAGCACCATTTAATAAGCTGATTCGTCCGCTTGATGAGACATGCCCGTATTTAACAGTCTTGTCAAGAACCAGAGACGGCAGATTTGCTTATGCAGGTTTGACAACAGGCTTTCCTAAAGCACCCCTCCCCAATTTATCTGGCACTGAGAGTGCAGCCCCCAGTGACTACGGGGGTGTTTCCTGACCAGAAATTGAACCCTGGTAATGGCATTGAACGTGTCCAATACTAGCCAGCAGTCCACCAGGGAACCAAAACACAAAACTGATACACTGTATAATTTATGTCAGAAGTTGTGGGCACCTGCTGCCAAATCCACACTGCCATCTGTTTACTGCCCGTTATTATTTTTTAATGTAGTTGCCGTGTTGCAGTGTGTTTTTGATTTATGAAATATGGTGGAAATAAGCTCTAGGGCTTTATTTTTGTTTTACATCACATCTGGCTGAAAGGTGGTGAACAATTTAATATATTGGCAGCGCGTCTAATAATAATAATAATAATAATAATAATAATAATAATAATAATAATAAAAACAGCAGCCGAAACTTGTCATCTACCAAAGAAACAATTCTAATTGTTATGGTTCGGTTTCTTGTTAGGAAACATCTATTTACCATTTATAGAAGGAGAGGTTCAAAAATGATTGAAGTCATAACAGGAACTAAAGTTGTTTCATTAAATGTAACTATAAATGAGTAAAATGTATCATGATCATCTGTGTTTTTTTTTAAATAAATGTAGATCTGTTACTGTTTATAGCAAAAATAAAACATTTGTTATTTATGCAATATCACATGAGAGGGAGTGCTGTTGTGCTGGATATCAGCATGGCTGTATTGCTTTTATACATTTTGTACAGATTATACAGATTGACACTTATGCTGTCATGCTATATATCACCACTCATGAAATGCTTCTCGATAATTGGGTTAGAACTAACTGCTGTATAAAAGAAAACAATTCACTCCACCTCGGGCACCTTCCATCACACCACTCCATTATGGATGAATTTTACTATAACAGCACATCCTGTTAATCCCGTCTTGGGTCTGTGTGCATGGAGTTTGCATGACCCCCCCGCCCCCGTGCTTAGTGGGTTTCCTCCAGATGGTCCGGTTTCCTCCCAAAGTCCAAAGACATGCAGATTAGTCCAATTAGTGTTCCCAAATTGGCCATAGTATATAAATGATCGTGTGAATGAAAGTGTGTGTGTGTGCGCCCTGTGGTGGATTGGCACCCCGCCTCGTGCCTCAAGTCTCTTGGGATAGGCTTCAGGCCCCCTGTGACCCTGTATACAGGATAAAGCGGTAAAGAGTGATACATCTGTCGCATTTGGTGGTCTCAAGCCAAAGCTACCTTTGAGTAATTTGTTTTAGTGATGCGTGTCCTAAAAATTGAGGTGTTAGATTAGCTATTTTTATTCCAAAATAAATAATTATTATATAATATATATTTTGGAGAGAATTGTATAAATGAATGGTATTGTTAATATAAGGTTGCATCTGTTTTGAAGGAAAATGGGTCCATCTGCTCATTTCCAGTCATGTTCAAAAGTTACCTCCTCTTTTAATTTTAGTTATTCTTATGTAAAAAAATATATATTTTAAAATCATCTGATCATAGCAGCTCTCTGTATTAGGGAAATACAATCAAATAATGTTTTTTCCCGCCATGCCATTATATAACAAAAATGAAAAACAACAACAACAAAAAAAAAGTGTGGGCAATACTAAGTACCCCTATGATTAAACCCATGAGATCCATCTTGAGCACGACTACCTTGAGGTAATCAGAGGAACTCATGGTGAAATTATTGACTGCAATGTGCCCAGGTCAAGTGACTGCAAAACACCATCCTAATCATCCCTCCACCTCTGTGCTTGACAGTGAGTATGAGGTGTTTGTGCATGAAACGCTGTTAACTTTTCATCACACATGGCCCTGGGCATAAAGGACAAAACAAACCGTATTTGTTCAGTCTTCTTCTAATTGTGCTGCCATGGATTTTAACATTTAACATGCTCATTGAGGCTTGGAGGATCTGAGATGTTGCTTGCTTTTTGCATTTCTCTGAGCATTTCACAGTCTGACCTTGGGGTGAACGTGCTGGGACGTCCACTCCTGGGAAGACTGGCACCAGTCTTGAATGCTTTCCACTTGTGAATAATCTCTCACACTGTAACTGCTAATTGTTTGGAAATGGATTTATAAACTTCTTTAGATTGACTTGCAGCGACAATTGCTTGTCTAAAAAAGTTGTTGGTCACCTTTGAGTTTGTATTTGTATAATATTAAGACCCACTATAATTAGATTATTTGTATTATGTTTTTTTTTTTTTTTACACAAAAACACAGAATTAAAAGAGTGGGTACTAACATTTGAACATGACTGTACCTTCAGATGTGTGATCTTGCAAATCACATCACTTGACTTGTAGATCGGTACAGTTAGAAAGTGCTCTATGCATAGCCTACAGGTCCATTATATTATTCTATATAGAATATTCTATATACAATAGTATGAAACGCATACTTTGTCCTCTTTTATATGGTCTTGGGAGAGTATCCATCTCATTTTTTTCCTTAATCCTATTTAGGATTTTTAATTCTCACACTGATTGTTTTTATCTTCTGGGTAGAGGACATCTACAGGAGCACTGATGATCATCTGTATATGCGGCAGATCTCTATGTTAAAATGTGCCATTGTGATTCCAGTGGTGATTGAGCAGTTAAGACAGAGGGCAACCAAGGGAATTGGCTTGGACAAAAGCCCCTTACACAGTAATTGCCTGTCATGCATATTAACAGTAACTGTGCTTTACCTGACAGCCAAACACAAGGGACTTACTGTAATCTGATGGGTAAAAGAAAAGGACATAATGGTTCCCGAGAATAAAAAAAAAGCAGTTAAGTGTTAATAGGTTTTTATGTGTTAATGATTCGAGTGGTTTGGGGGGTAAGATAGAGGACGAACATACAGTATTTAAAAGACATTTGTGGTGATGAAAAGATTGAAGATGGTTAAGTATAATGAGCATCTTCCCCTTTGGATATACAAGAATGAAGTAATTACTTGACTTATTTAATTATTATCTTGCATCATTTCATTTTCATATACGGGAAAAGTCCATACAGAAAAATGTTAACAAAATTGCGTTTAAAAAAATCTGTGCCTGTACAGTACTGCACAAGTTTTAATCATGTTTGCATGTTCCATCCATCCATCTGAGGACCTCTGTAGTCCAACTAGGGACCGTGGAGGCCAATGGGGACCATTGTACTTATTCCCATTTTACAACCGTGGTAGGACCTCTGGTCAACATTCACACACTACGGGCAATTTGGTAACACCAGTTAGCTTAATCTGCATGTCTTTGGACTGTGGGAGGAAACTGGAGAACCTGGAGGAAACCCACCAAGCACAGGGAGAACCTGCAAACTCAACTGTACCTGGGACCTGGAGGTGCAAGGCGACATTCCTAACCACTACTAAACCACCATGTTTGCATGTTACTAGTCTTTATAATCTTGGTGTTATTTGTTTTACATTCTAAACCCGAAAAAAAGGAAAAATCCCCATGATCACCTTTTTCATTCATTCATTAATTAATCCATTCCATTTTTTTTGGCACAGATCGACGGCACCTCTAATTATTTTCTTTTCTAAAGCAATTAGTTTTCTACACCAGCAGCCCTGACAGTATTTCCATGTATCGTATCATATCATATTGTATCATAGCATATTCTAATAATACAATATTCTTTACATTACACCAGGATCCAGTAACATGATGTTTTCTTCAGGCAGGTCCTAGCATTTTGCAAGGAGTCTCCAAATGTTATGGAGAGGTCATAGGTAATTTTTCTTACTTTTTTTTTTTCTTTTTTTTTAGTAATCCTGTGTTTAATATACTTCCTATCACTTTTAACTCATCCTTTCATTGACTGGGTCCAATTATGGTGTTGAGTTTGTGCCTATTTCAATATTTACCAACTGTTCCGAGTAATCCAAAGTTTATGCTGTTGTTTATGAGCTCGTTAAAGAACACGGTCGCATTCAGTGACTTCATTTCATGGGTGTCTTTTTCCTTAATGAATATGAGAACACCATTTTATCTTTCTATAGACATATGATCTTAGGCATGATCTCCAGGTGGCTTAGTGGTTAGTACTGTTGCCTTGCACCTCCAGGGTCCGAGTTCAATTCCCCTCTCTGTGTGTATGGAGTTTGTATGTTCTCCATGTGTTTGGTGGGTTTCCTCCGGGTACTCCGGTTTTCTCCAAAGACATAGAGGTTAAGCTAATTGGCGTTCCCAAATTGCCTGTAGCATGTAAATGTGTGTGTAAGTGTACACTGCTATGGGTTGGCACCCTGTCCAGGGTGTACCCTGCCTTGTATACAGCGGTATAGACCATGAGTGAGTGAGTGAGTGAGTGAGTGAGAAAAAAAAAAGAGAAAAAAAAAATCAAGACATGTTTAAACGAAAAGAAAAGAACAGGCATTCCCATGTCAAATATAAGGAAAATCAACATTCTTACAAATATCTATAAATTGAGAACAGATCAAAGATGTAACTGAGCTATTAACCGGGTTAATTTGGCGGATTTCAGTTTCTCTTTCTTTGCACAACTCTAATATCAAATTCCCTTTGATTTCGCCAATGAAATCGTGTTGCATTTGCCTTTGTTCCTATTACATCACATAGAGAATATTTTAGCAGTTCAAATGTAGTCAACATCAGAAGCGTGAAATAAAAGGCAAAAGTTTTAAAATAGCTGGCGAGTTAAATGCTTACGTGAAGATAACACAAACAAATTTGAATAATCCCTTCTCCCTTCTGGCCTGGCAAGATTAAACCTAAAGACAACTATCAGGAAATTTGCATCCTGAAGTCTGCATCCTTGATGTGCTTGGAATAGAAAAAAGAATAGCAAATTCAATTTGCAATGTAGATTAAAAACAAAAGACTTCCAAGAGGTTCGAAATGAAATAATACATGAGAAGGGTGGCACGGTTGATTAATTTAGTGCGGTCATCTCACACCTCCAGGGTTCAGGGTTTAAATCTCGCCTCTGATCTGTGTCTGCATGTCCTCCCAGTGCTTGGGTGGGGGGTTTCCTCTGGGTATCCTGGTTTCCTCACAGAGTCTAGAGACATACAGTGTTTCTAAATTGCCAGAGTGCTCGTTTGTGTGCATCCCTTCACTTGTACCGCAAGTTCCCTGGTACAGGGTCCATGCCCCCACCATGCCTACGCAGAATAAGAGGTATTCAAAAACATGGATATTTTGAATGGAAAATATAAGTATCTTAGTCTTCAGACCTCAACTGGCAAAGTAGAATAAATACACAAGTTACAGTATATAGTCTACATGACCTGTGTTGACCAATGTGAAAATGATTGATTATTAGTAAACCTTTTTTTTCCGACAAGATCTATACCAAAAGTAATGCATCTGTCGCAGGTCATTCAAATGGCACATGTTGACAGAGTAACTCTTCCTCTATACAAAAGGTACTACCTCAGTAGTCTCCATCAGAAACGAGGCATTTGAACGACTGGTGACCCCAACTCTTGAATCCTCTTTGAAACCCCCCCCTATGTTACAGTTGACGGTCTCCCGCAGCGCTACAGATTGTTTCCAGAGGTGACACCATGGACAAGAGCACAGCGCACAGATGGATGAAGAAGTTTTAAGAAGGGAAAACCAGCATTGAAGGCAAACCACACAGTGGGAGACCATCAGCCGCAACAAAGGGGATTTCTAAGCGGATTTGAGAGTTGGGTTCATGGATGGTGCAAATGCATCACTTGTGACGGAGATTATGTGGAGCAACACCTCCATACAGAGGCGGAGTATATCTATCTCTACCAATGTGTGGAACTTGAACAACCTTAATAAAATGAAACTCAAGCCCAATTTTGCATTACTTTTGGTACTTTTGGTATTTTATGCAATACAGATTTTTACATTTGACTGTCGATATAAGCATAACAAGAAACAGTAACAGATATCGTTCTTATACACTGCCCTTTTTACTGCCTTATGTATTGCAGTTGTGTCCAAAAGCCATAAAGAATAGTACACTATAGTCATGTGCACACTTGAAATCCCATAATATCCTGCAACGGGTGGTGTAGAATAATGACATTCAATTTTTTAAAACTATAATTAGGTTATAATTATTTATAGATGTTACAGAACATCCATGAAACAGGTTGGTTTGTTTCACTTACATTATAACACAAACAGGTGCCTCCTAGGTAAAAAAAAAAAAAAAGACATTAAATGACATTTAATATGACATTACATTCAAGGCAACCAAGTCCTTTGTCCTAAAGACATTTCTGTGACATGTAAAACAACAACAACAACAAAATCCATTTATTTAGAGCATCGTCCATGCATGTGGATGTGAATGGTTTCCATGGTGACGATTCAATCACATCTTAATTAGGATGAGCTCATGAATATAAACCTGTAATTTGAATTACTATCACAGTGGATGTCATATAAAATTAAATCAACCCCTGCTGACCAATCAGTTTGTTTGATCGATTAACTACGATAATTATCCAGGCAGAAAGCAAATCTTCACTCACTCACTCATCTTCTAAACTGCTTTATCCTGTATTCACGGTCACGGGGACCTGGATCCTATCCCAGGAGGCTTACTGTAGGGCATGATGCGGGGGTACACCCTGGACAGGGTGCCAATCCATCACAGCGCACACACACATACACACACTCATTCACACACTATGGGCAATTTGGGAGCGCCAATTAGCCTAACCTACTGTACCCGGAGGAAACCCACCAAGCACGGGGAGAACATGCAAACTCCATGCACACAGAGATGTGAATCGAGCCTGGTCTTATCCAATCCAAATGAGACAACATAAGAAGAGATTCCATATTGGCTTTCACAGCTCTTGCATGACGAGCCATTCGTCCACGCTTTCAGTTCTTGGGTGATATTTGTTGGGTTGTGTTAACAGATCCTGCAAAATAATGATAATTATTATACATTATTATATTACTGTCCTTCCTTATGCCAATTCTTTTTTTCCCCTGGTTATAATTTTCATCCAGTAATCATAGCACAATTAAGATGACAGCACCTGAGTGGATGCTTTCGTGCATGAATTGGAACCTCGGAAGACTAATATCTCCAGCGGCCGAGGCTGCGAATAATGATTCATATTCAAGCACTGCTGTGTCTGTGTTTATTGCAGAAGTGTCAGGGGCTGGTGTAAATGCAAAGTGAGTTTGTTTCGGCAACACTACGATTTAGTTTGATACACACTGAGTGGTCACTTTATTAGGAACACCCTACTAATACAGTGTTTAACTTTTTTTCATTTAGCCTTAATTCTTGATTGCTTGGAGTTTATGGAGTTTCTGATCCAAGTTGATATGATCACGAAAATGCAGCAGCTTTGTTAGCGATACATTCATACTGAGAATCTTTTCTTCTACACAAAACCATTACATGACCACCACCAACCTGAAATATTATGAATCTGACAGGCTGGATTTTTGGATTCATGCTTTTAAATGGTAAATGTGGCAGCACTGCTGCAACATTTATTAAAATGAATTGATATTTGTATAATAATCAGAGAAATCTAATTTCAGTGATCCTGTGCCCAGCCTTAGATTTTCACCGTTAGCTTACATGAGTGAACTTCAACATGGTTTTCTGAAGATTTACTGTATGTTGTGCATTCAGATTTGCTTTTCTGCTCACCATGGTTGTAAAGGGTGATTATTCAAGACATCCTGTTAGATTGAAACATTCTGCCCCATTCTCCTCCGAAACCATGTTGAATTATGCAACGGTTAGTCCCAACCAAGCAATGTGATTGGAAGAGAGGTTTTCTATGACTGGTGATAATGGATGGTAACATTACTGGGATGTTTAACTACAGCATACTGTACAGTATGTATCACTCAATGTCAATGGTAACCTACAATTGTTAATTACACTAACCGTTGGTCGCAGCATGGATGAAGGTTGATATGGGTCCGCCATACTGAGGAGAGAGCAGCTGCCTGCCGAAAGCCACATTCAAAACCAGTCACAGAAGCAAAACACTCTGACTATTTAATTATTGCTTCAATAATTAAATTGTTCTGAATCACATCTGCACTGTGTTCTTTTATTCATAATCATAATAAATCACTCTCCAACCCTGATCAAGGGTGCTACTTAGTGTGTATGGCTATTGGCTTGTACACCCTGCACAGCTTACCATTTAACACAATTTGGGATTCAACCTCGAAGTTGACAGAGGTGATATACTAAAGTGAAATAAATGGAAATATAAAGAGAAACATATGAGATTTACAGGATTGTCCCCCACCTCCATGGTTTATTCTCCCCACCTAGTATCACAAACTACTTCCTACTACCTCCTGTTAGCCAGTCATGGAAGGATATGGGTTGGTGGACCCATAATCAAAAACAAAACAACAAAATAAATGCTTAGCTAATGAAACAAAATCATAATCTGTTGATGATAAATGGGAACTGTTGTATAAAAGCAAGATCACACTCAAGGTCATGCTGTATTGCTGGATACAGAGCACTCGGGCTGCGCCTCGGGATGAGCGCCCCCTCTTGTTATATTGCTTAATTCTCTCTCTCTCTCTCTGTCTAGTATGCAGTGGGCATGCAGAGTAGCCCTCAGGTTGTCTTATCCAAACTAAGATATTAATTAGTCAGTGAAGATGATTGTATTATAAGGAGAAATGTCTGGGGTGTTAGGATTTTTAGAGCTTTACTAAAAACTCATCCCTATTAGGTCTTTAGTGTTTATGGACATGAACGTGTCAATGTACGGATAGGATGGAAAGTTTCCATTGAAACATATGTGAAAATCCTAACACACTGAAAAAAATTTGGAGTAGGATTTACTTTAAAAAAGTTAGGAAAGTTTTTTCACTTAGAAAATGTGAGTAATTTCAATAGAATTTCCAAGTAAAAACTAAACACAAAGAACTGTAGCTTTAATTAGAAAATCTCAAGTAAAGTTTACTTGGA
>JAQQZT010000021.1:6450191-6462022 GCA_030068275.1 Clarias platycephalus
TTGGAGTGTGATTGTTTGAGGTTGTGGACAGGTGTCTTTTATACTGATAACAAGTTCAAACAGATGCCATTAATACAGGTAACAAATGGAGGACAGAGGAGCTTCTTAAAGAAGTTACAAGTCTGTGAGAGCCAGAAATCTTGCTTGTTTGTAGGTGACCAAATACTTCTTTTTCAGAGAAATTTACCAATAAATTCATTTAAAATCCTACAATGTGATTTTCTGCATTTTTTTCCTTATTTTGTCTCTCATAGTACCAAGTAGGTCTCGGCCTTCTTCCGGACCTGTATCTGATCTCAAAATCAAATTATGCCAATTGGGCAGCCCAACGCTGCTCCATGGCACCCAACCTTGCAGATGTCAGGTAGCTGAGGGGATTGTTGTCAGTAGAGACAACACACTTATTGCCCAACAAATACTCCCTAAATTTAAGTTGGATGGATTACGCTCAGTGGGCTTAAGACTACAACTACCATAAGCAATTGGCCATACCTTACCTTGTTGCTCCTGTGACAGGAGGCCCTAGCCCTCCATGGCTAGAATCAACCTCTAAAATAAATGGTAGTGCATAGACGAGCACCGAAGCTGTAGTTAATTTACCTTTCAACCCCTCAAAGCTACACTGATATTCCACGGACCAAGCTTCAGCAAAATCTCGAACATTCTGCCTTGGTCGTTTTGAGTTTGCTAGTTGAGCTGCCAACCTATGGAGAGGGGCAGCAAACTTAGCAAACCCCTCCACAAAGTGCCAGTAGTAGCTAGCAAATCGCAAAAAGGAACACAACTCTACAACGCTGGTGGGGCAGGCCACTGTGCAACTGCCTCCACTTTTCCTAAATAATCACTTCCCTTTTAAAGAAGGCACACTTAGATAATTTGGCTTTCAAACCTTCTGTCTGTAAACGGCTCAAAACAACCTCCATCCGAGCAAGATGTTGGTCCACGGAAGAGGAGAAGACAATAATATCGTCAAGATACAACAGAAGGGACTGGTACTGCTGATCGCTGAACAACCGTTCCATCAATTGTTGGAACCTGATTGGAGCATTACACAAGCCAAGGGGCATCCTATTCCACTCGAAGAGGCCAAAAGGTGTGCAAAAGGCAGATTTTGGCTTGTCCCCCTCCATTACAGGTACCTGATTGTATACCCACTGGCCAGGTCCATGGTGGAAAACCAGGCAGTGAGTCCAAAGTCTTCTCAATGCGTGGTGGAGGGAACGCATCCTTTCTAGTTATCTAATTTAAGCGTCGGTAAACACTCGTAAACCAAATGTAACTTTCTCATGAGAAAAAAATTTAAACTCAAATTATTCGTTCCACAGCCCCCAAAAATAAATACATTAAAATAATTAACACAAAATATAAAGTAAAAATAAAACAAATTAACCTGCGCTTTACATTTAAAAAAAGTAAAAATAAATCCAGACAGATAAGTGTTTCCGTTTGTGCGCGCAGAACCTGTGTGTGTGTGTGTGTGTGTGTGTATGAAACTAAAGTTAGCTCCCCCTTCTCTTCTTACGCAATTACCCTTCCTCCACTCTTTTCACACACACGCATGCAACGAAAACGCTGGTTTATCGGAAAAATAAACAAGAAATCTCTCTAATGACACTCGATTGAGCGACACACTAACGGAATCACTGCTGTAAAAGTAAAAATAAAACAAATTAACCTGCACTTTACGTTTGAAAGAATCGCGACAGAGCAGGTGTTTCTGTGTAAAGCAGACAGAAAGAGTGTGTGTGCGCACCTGTGTGTCTAAGAAGGCGAAAGTAAGAGGGGTCTGTGTGTGTGTGGCACACAGCATGCAAAGAGCAGGCTAAGCCTTGAGCAGAGAGAGAAAATGGATTTTTAATGTCTCTAATGAGACTTTCTTTTGCTTTACATGCGCGCTGTACACACATGCATACAGACACAAAATAAAATATGTTTTACACACACGTGGTCACAGTGTTATAGTAAACAGTACACGCGTGCACAGATGTTGATTATACCAGTAAGAGACGCACACTAAGACTAAGGGGAGATGATTACCCACAATTCCGCAGCACAAGAGAGAGAAAAACCGTTGGCTCAGTTGTGATCAAGTGATGCTCGGCGTCAAAACAAGAAGCGCATGCGTGATACATGATACTCGGTACTCGTAAACCAAGACTTGTTCGTTTTCCAAGTCAAAATTTATTAAATATCTTTGCTCACAAACCGCGTTACTCGCAATCCGAGGTTTCACTGTACTTCTCAAGCAGTGCCCTCACCATACCCTGGACAGCACAGATAGCATGCTGGATTTTTCTGTTCTTGCACCATAGGGGAACCTTGCACACACTGTGCATTTACTATAGCAGCAACAGTTTTAACTTCTGTGACCCCCGGAGGCAAACTAATGAAATTGACCTTCACAGTACCGATAACAGTACGAACATACAGCACTACCTATAGGCACGTAGACTGTACCACCATCCACCCTTAAAAAAGCAGGAGAAACCAACAGCCCTGCTGGTAGACCAAAAGTAGGTGGTTCAAACAGTACCTTCCCGCCCGAATACTGAGCAGAACAAGTTGCAGCAACCCACTTCAGGGTGCCACCCGGGATGCTCCACGCCCGACATCCACGTGCCTTGAGCTCACCCCTCACCATCAGAAACTGGCTGGGTGTCAACCTGATGACAATTCTGTAGAGGTTGAAAAACAGAACGTCTTTAACACCACTGGTAAGTCAAAAATGGCGGTACCATGTTGGCCAAAGAGCCCTTGTTAACAGCGGCTCAGGATGTTCATACTCAACACCCCAGAAACTTTTGTCCGCACACTACCAGGAGAGTCTCTGACCACCAACACACCACAATTTGACACAACTCATCCACAGAGCTCCACATCTAATTCCAAATAGCCAACATAAGGAATTGAAAGACCATTTGCAGCCTGGAGCTGTAACCAATGACATGACTTAAGCTGTTCTTGACCACGCGACCCAAAATTTGTCATAAAACAACTCTGTCATGGTGGACACCATAGAACCAGTGTCCACCAGGCAAGGTACTAAAACCCCACCCATAGACACAATGAGCTGAGGACAAGTAGACGTAAATTGTGACATTTAATTTGTGGAGCCTGTCCTCCTAGACCGATAACGAATTTCTTCCCGTGCCTCTCCCTCCTGGTGATCAAAAAGAAAAAATGCCCGATCAGCTGTAGACAAGTGACGAAGCCGCATACAAGACTGGGCTTCCTCCACCCACTCGGTGATGCTAATGCCTGACCGACCACTAAACTTTGGCACTTGACACTTACGGTCTCGGGGAACAAAAACAAACCGCTCCAGCACCAATGGTAGGCAGGAGACGTGGATGAAATATAAAAGACAGAATGTTTATTAATACAATTGTTTAAAAACACTAAAAACTAAATAAATAAAAAAAGAAACCAGCTCAAACAAGAGAACACAAATTACAAAAGAAGGAAGAAATAAATGAAAAACCTGATTGAAATGTATATATTGTTGGATAAAACAAAATAAAAAGAAGAATACCGACAAAGCTGAGGCTCACAATTGGCAGAAACAAAGTAGAGTGGTCTTTTACTGGAGCACACTTCCACACACACACCACCGTGCACAATGATCGCGCTCTTAAACACTCCAAGTGTAACACTGCACGCAATTGGGAAGAACCACCACCACAGCGAGAAGGGCAAATCTATCACAGAATCTCAGCTCCTACAATAAACAGAAAAAGAAAATAACCAAAACAAAAGACTCCAACAATATTACAAACATCACCTAATGGGACATCTGACAACAATGAGTATCAAAAGTAAACAGGAATACATCAGAAATGGTCATGAGACATCAAAAGGTACCAAGTAGTCTCTGTTGTAAATCAGCTATCATGTTGTACAGCCATTCAAATTAAAGGTAAAATAGAGACAATCGTGATACAAGACAACCAAAAGAAACCAGAATAAAGAAAAAACAAAACAGCTTAAATATGCCGAGAAAACCTGGCTTACTGAATCAAAAAGAAAAAGAAGAAAAGGAAAACAAATCTATAAAAATCAACCATACATTCGAAGCGGGGCATTAAAACAGCACGACGCCAGACAGATAAACAGTTCCCTTTCAGAACAGTCATGTTCACGGCAGCACTTTTGTGAGATTAATGGCAGCGTCTTCACTATCAGAAATTAGCAGCACTAGCTTCCATACTGTTAGCGGCCGCGTCTTCAAAACCGGATAACCCAACAGTGCTAGCGGCCTCACCCAAGAAACAGCAGCCAATACAATATTAGCAACGAGAGGGAGTTTCCGTTCAGGTCTCCGTAGCAAAAGCACATAAACGCACAGGTTTAATCAAAGCCGTATCCCACCATAGCGCGATAGGGTACAAGGATACCTGAAAGGCAAACACTCAAATCCACGTCAGCAGCTGCAGCGCCTGAAAACACGCTGCCGCCGCTACAAACATGGACAACAAACGGGAAACCGGGCATGACGCAACCCAGGCAACAGCCAATCAGCCTTTAAATAGGGAGGGGCCTTGCTCTGATAGGTCAACACTGCTGTCACTCACCTGAATCCACTACACTATGATGAAAATTACAGGCCTCTTTCATCTTTTTAAGTGGGAGAACTTGCACAATTGGTGGCTAAATACTTTTTTGCCCCACTGTATTCACATCCTCTTGAGCATTCCTATAAATCAGTATGAGCCAAATTTCTTGTGCCTTTTCAGCAGCCAAATGGCCCATTGTGAAGCTTAAAATGACAGACTTTTCTTATGCTAACTTCAGCTGAAGCCCACCATTAGGGTTGCAGATAGAGCTTTATTTCCATGGGAGGAAAAACATCATGCTATGCCACCATTTTTGAACAACATGCTAATAGGTAGAGCGTGCGAGACCCAGACTGCTTCCTTCCAGTACATCTAATGACGTTGCACAGGACGAATTTTAAAGAGAATCAATAATCCATCAAAAATTGAGCAATGATTTTGAAATTATTGACAAGGACAAGAAGAGTTCAACTTCTTGTTAATGCAAATATCTAAATCAGCCAATCACATAGCAGCAACCCAGTGCATTTAGGCATGTAGACATGGTCAAGACGATCTGCTGAAGTACCAACTGAGCATTAGAATAATGTGGAAAGATTACTTTAAGTGACTTTGAACGTCGCATGGTTGTTGGTGCCAGACATATTGGTCTGAGTATTTCTAAAATCTGCTGATCTACTGGGATTTTCACACACACATCTCTATAGTTTACAGAGAATGAACTGAAAAAAGACAAAATATCCAGTGAGTGGCAGTTCTCTGGGTAAAAATGTCTTGTTGGTGCCACACATCAGAAGATAATGGCAAGACTGGTTTGAGCTGATAGAAATGCAAAAGTAACTCAAATAACATCTCGTTACAACTGAAGTATGCCGAAGAGCATCTCTGAACACACAACATGTCAAACCTTAAAGCAGATGGACCACACTGGGTGTCACTCCTGTCAGATTATGACAGGAAACTGAGGTTACAATTCACATTGACTCTCGAAAATGGGACACTAGAAGATTGGGAAAAAAACAAAAAAACAACAGAGGTTCAGGCTGGTGGTGGAGCTTCATAATACACTTTACTGAGTATTGTTTAAATGCCACAGCTGCATTGTTGCTGCACCATGTCCATCCTTTTATGACCACAGGATAACACGGCATGTCAGAAAGCTAAAATCATCTCTTTAACTGGTTTCTTGAACAGGACAATGAGTTCACTGTACTCAATATGCCTTCACATAGCACGTAAAGCACATAAAGCAATGCACCCATCATGCATAGTGTCCACTGTACAAGCCTCAGTGTTATGATCTGGGGTTGCTTCAGTTGCTCAGGTCCAGACTCTACAAAAAATGAAGTCAGCTGATGACCTGAATATCCAGGTTATCTCAGCAATTATCCAAAAAATCCCAAACTTTTTTTCCTGATGGCAAGAGCATATTCCAGGGTGACAATGCACAGATTAATTGGGCTTGGATAGTGGTTCTGGGAGCATGGGGAATCATTTTCACACATGAATTGGACACCAGGGTCCTCACCTTAACGGTACTAACTTTTCCCCCCTTCATCTATATACTGTATAACCTCAACCAAAAAGAAATAATGCAATAGTTAATAAATTTTGCTTAAAAGAAAAAAAAAAAGTATAACTTTGCATATATTTGTCAAAACAATTGTTTCATGGTTCAGCTAAAGATAAACTGGTTGTAATCAAAGGCTCTGTTTGTCTTAGACAGGACAATAAGCAGATCAGCGGATTGAGGCTGGACGAGGTAGTGTGAAGTGTGCGTGTGACAGTGAGACAGGGTGTCCACTCAGGCGGATATAACTGTTATCAACCATGTGGTCTCTATGTAAAAAGTACTGTATACTAACTTTCCCTCCAAATAGGCTGTTTAAACTGAATTATCTCTCAATAGAGTTTGCACATAAAGCACCTTCAAATAACATTTATATTACATTTTCCAACTGGGATAAATCCTTCTCATATACATGGCACAAGAATGCCACACATGAAGGGTTTATAATGGTGCACGACCAGGTGTCACGGGTTCCACTGATTACCTGCCTGAGGGCGTTGCCTGGCAACCGACCTTATAAAAGCAACCTTTGATGGCCTTGAGGCTGCCTAAGAAGATGTGTATAGTGTTACAGCGATGGCAAGGTTGTCTAATCAAAGCTAAAGTTTGTACAAAGAAATATTAGAGTATAATTAATAGTTAGTGAGCAAGGAAGAAAAAACCCTTCAACATGCATGTCTTCATATAAATTCCCAAGATTTCTTTATTTCTACTGAAATAAGTGTGATTTCTGTAGCACACCAATACCATAAAAGTTGTACACAGTCTTACTGCAGATTAATAGGGTTTCATAGAATTGAGTAAAATTATATAAAACATGTATCTTTAAGCATGTGTTTAACAAAGTGTTGCTGAAATTGTCTAAAGCAGTAGTTTTCAGCCATGGTCCTGCTTTAGTATTTCCTAGCTCCCTGAGCATCTGATTTAAGTAATCAGCTAATTACCAGCCCTTTCTTAATTGAAGTGAGTGTGACCGAGCAGGAAAACACTAAAATATACAGGGCAGATGGGGTCCAGGGTTAAGAACCACTAGTCTAGAGTTCTACAGAAATTCTAGAGAACTTCTGAACAACAAAAAATTTAATCAGGGTGTATTCACCATTTTAGTGCTAATCGTAACAAATTTCACATTTTGCCTAAAGCAGTTCTAAATTTTATTAATTCATACACATCAGAGTTTTAATAAACTTTTTATATAGTGAAATAAACTATTTCTATAGAATAAAGATTTGAAACATATGGTCACAACATATGAGCATCTCTAACAATTGGCTTATTCTCCTGCTCTCTCTCACCAACAAGGTTTTAGAATGCAGACCTTCCTTACACAGGATTAATAATAATAATAATAATAATAATAATATTAATAAGTCCTTTATTTTGCCTTGTGTTTGTCTTTGCAAAATCCTATAAGATCCAGCCACCATCATCCATGCCATGGGTTAATTACATTCACAATATAATACATTTTCGACATTCCAATGTCTATTTTAAGTGTTAACTGTATTGTATTTATTTTATGCATTTGACTGCTGCCACATAATCAGTTAATTAAATAGCTGCATGAACCTGCAAGCAGACATATGTTCCTAATAAAATGGCCTGTAAGTGTATGTGTTCATGGTACCGGACCTGTTCCAGCATACGCCACTAGGTGGCAGATGAGCTTAATTAAGGAAAATACTCACTCATCATTGTCGTCTAAACCATTTTATCTTGTATTCGGGGTCGTGGGGGGGCCTGGAGCCTTTCCCAGGGGGCTTAGGGCACACACACATACTACTGGCAATTGGGGAACACCGATTAGCATAATCTGCATGTCTTTGGACTGTAGGAGGAAACCCACCAAGCATGGGCAGAACATGTAAACTCCATGCACACAGAGACAGGACTCGAGCCTGGCCGGGAATCGAACCCGGACCCTGGAGGTGACAATGCTAACTACTACACCACCATACAGCCTTAAGGGAAATACATGTGTTGCAATACAATACAACAGACTAAATTATAGCTATAATAAACATAAAAGCTACTTTTTCAGGAAATAACAATCAATAAGCATCCTTTGGTGTGTGTTATTTGTCAGGTGTGTCTTAATAATATTGGGTTATTTAAAGGTTCCTGGAACATTTCAGGAACAGTGCTGACTTTATAAAGTAACATTGTTCCCAGTTACATTTGTCCAATGGTGTCTGTAGTAAAAATCTTATTAGAATGGATTAAAAGGAAAAAAGGGTTGAGCAGTGTTTTGGGATAATATATAAACAAAACTAATATAATACACTTTATGGCCAACTTCTATGTGCACATCTGAACACTGAAGAAACTACTCCATAACCATGGGCTGTTTCCCCATTATTCTCATTTAACAACCTCTACTCTTCTGGAAGAGTTTCAGCTAGATTTTTGTGTCATGGCTGTGTGGGTTTGCATTCATTCAGCTACACGAGCATTAGTGAGGAGGTCTGGTGTGCAAATGGTGTTCCAGTTCAGTGGGGTTGAGGTCAGAGCTCTATGCAGGATACTGGAGGTCATGGAGCTTGCTTTGTGCACAGGGGCGTTGTCATCCTGGAACGTCCTGGTATAGTGTATGGTGTAGTGTACTATAGGTCCAGTAAGGGGGGAATTGTAACTGTTTTGTGCCTGAGAAAAAAACATCAAACCATTATTTGTAATCTCCAACCTGCAGATACAAACAGCCTTAGAAATGCAATAAGAGTAAGTCTACGTGTAGAGCAGCAGAGGGCAGCAGAGCTCTGTTTTTCCCACATTAGTTTATATTCACTTGCATCATTCACTTAGTGATGATTTACTGTAAGCTTCTGTCTGACTTCAGGGCAACAGAAGTCACATATATATTTATCATACCATCCAGTTTTGGAATCCAAACATATTTAAACATTCAATTAATTTACACTGTTTATAATTGATATTGGCTTATCATATTTATACTTACCTTCACTGTTTTTGACTCCTCATGGTGAATAATAATAAAAAATAATATTTAATAATAATAATAATAATAATAATAATAATAATAATAATAATAATCAGCACAAGGAGAATGTTTGTTTTTTCATCACTGATTTTATTTGGAAGATACATTAAAGACTTTTAGCAAAACCTATTATATCTTACTAGAATGATAGTCATCTAATTTTGCTCAGGCAAGCAATGTGTTTTTAATTTATTACGGCCCAAGCACTATAGGGTGCTCAGGACCCTCTTGTTTTCCTAAGGATTATTTATTTCCTCAACCTTTTGGACTTTTTAGGTGTCTTAACATGCTCAGAAATTCATGAAAATTGACCGACAGGTTGGAATCTGCTGCCATTAGGATGCCTGAGAGTGGCGTGGCCCCGGGCCCTCAGGGGCCCCCACATAAGATTTTGCTGCATAGCTCATACACACTTTCACGTAGGCACTTGAAACTCTGTACACATTTAGAGCCCATTGAGCTGAACAACTTTCGCACTGCATGACATGGGCTCAACTCAACAGTTATTTTGGGTCGTTTGCAAAAATGCACCCGATGGATTTTGATATACTCCTCCTAGGGAATTTATACGATCGCCACCAAACCGGGCCGATGTGATCTAAAGACATTGAGGATGCAAAATTGTTCATGGATTTTTGATATCTCAAACAGGTCAGTCGTGATAATGTCTTAAACTTACACTGAAAAATTATTAATAACTTTCTGTGGCATTATATTCAGTGACATCACATTGAATAACATCATAGCGTGGTGCTTTTTCTTTTCCAACATCTGCGGCCTATTCTACACATGTACACATCACAAAAGTTAACACTCACACTTACACATATGCGGACACACACACCAACGCTCTTAACAAATATTTAGGACCCTAGCTGACATCAGCCCTATTACGTCATATTGTGTGACATGTGCAAGTTGTGCGGTGCAGCCTTAACACGCTCAGATAACACACAGGGTGCTTGGGCCCATCATCGTTGCTTGCAGATATATTTATTCTTGAAGTTTATTTTATTCCTCTTATCACAGCAAATTACTTATTTTTTATTAGTTAAATGATTACCTATTTTTTTTTATAATTAAATTTGATGAACACACAATTATTAAAACAACAATTTTTCCTTGTTGAAAAAAATAACTATTATATGAACAGATGCATGTTCTTGTACTGTAAATCAACATCTGTAGAAATGCCTGTTATCAGTTAAAAGCAGCACTTTACCCATTTACCTATCATGAATGATTATCATAACATATTTACAGATTCAAGTCAATTATTGTCATATACACTGGGAAACAAGTTACACTGCACTATACAATTCTCAATTTGTGATTGTCTCAGTATTTACTTGAAGCATACAATGACATGCTCACAAAGTACATTCCAAATATAATACATGCAAAATGTGTGTGTTATGAAGCAATACAGATGCATGGGAGATGAATGTAAATGCATCCATGTGTGTCTGAGCAGCTTTTCATGTTTCGTCACAGGTTTTCCAGGTGGATATGATGAAGAAATACTTGGTGTGATGTGTTGCATGTGAATAGTATAGCTTCTGGGGGAAAGCAGACCCATGTGACCTAATTTACATTCAACAGAAAAATGAGAATATATCCTAAATATGGACCAACACATGACATTTTGTAGTGAGTGTCCTCATCTTCTGGGCTTTTCCTAACAGATATGGTGTAGGTTCTGTGTTTGTACGTTTTGCATGGTATCAGGGGCTGAGCTTTCTCATACATATATACTATAGCTTAAAAAGTACGTAATGTATGATCTTTTATGAATAATGTAATGTAATGTTATATATTTATATAGTAGTGTTGTGTCCGAGAAATTAAATACCTGAAATGATGCATTATTATCCTATAACTATACCCTGAAATGTTTTATTCCTTACATATACTGTATAAATATTCCAAAGGCATAAAGTGTAGTGAGAGACATGTTCACAGGAAGAGGTGCACACACACACACACACACACACACACGCGCACACACACACCGCTCCGTTTCATTTCACTGCCTGGGTCACTCTGGTAGATGAATGATAAGCAGACATGCTGTTACGAGACTAACACTCTCTTCTTTTTACACTTTGGCCATTAATCCTTTCTTTTTGCCGCAGGGAGCCTCTTGCCTGAACCAGTCGCCCCGTGGACACGTTAGCCTCAGGTTAGGTTGTGATACGCAAACTGTAACCTTGAACTTTAAGCCAAGAAGTCTGAGGCTGGAAATGAATTTCTAGCTCCTGTAGCAGTTCGGAGTCCATATTCAGTTTTGCTTTTTTATTTTTTTTATATATATTTTTTTAAACATCTAATACTCCCTCATCCTCAGTTCACCTCATTTTTTTTTAAGGTTTCATTTTATTGAGTTATTCATATATATTTCTCCATCCTGCCATTTCTCTGCACTTTCTTAGATTAATATATTAATTTCACAAGGCCAGAACCGGGTCCTTCAAAAGCTGAACCATTTTATGTCTTATCACGGCTGGGCCACAAAGACCGAGCCTGGGCTCGTACTATTACCATTAGCATGGGTCAGATACGCCTTAACGTGACTGACACCTTGCCTGGGATTGCTGCTTTGATTGACACCTCACCTGAGCAGGTGGGATAACTGATAGCAAAGCACAGAGAAACTCTATCACATCTTTTGAATAATAGTAAAAAAAAGAAAAAAGATTTTTTTTTTATA
>JAQQZT010000021.1:6462122-6472231 GCA_030068275.1 Clarias platycephalus
GGAAAGAGAAAAGGACTAGTGGTAGGACATAGAGGTTTTCTGATGAAAGAATATCAGAACTGTCATTCAGTAAAGAACTAAATCAGCCAACAAGACAGTTAATGAAAACATAAATTCTAGCTGTAATGTTTTTACTGCACATAGTATCTATATGTCTATCTGTCCATCTGTAGCTGGTGTTGATTATGTACTATTATCTGTGGAAGCTGTGGTGTCTTATACTGTACTACCTAAAATGTCAATGATTTTATTAATTTGAAAATGAACACATTTTGTACAGTACATAGTTAAAGCTTAGAGCATTTTAGTCATTATTTTTGTACTTTTTTATTTTTATTTTTATAAACATATAGAGCTCAAGATTGTGCAGTATAGAGTGACATTTCCTTTTTTCAGCACTAAACAGGCAATATGATGAATTTTAGCTCATTTTAACCGACACAGCACAGATACACATGATCACATGATTTTATAGTTATTTTTAGTTGTTTCCATTATGAAAATAATATATAATAATAATAATAATAATAATAATAATAATAATAATAATAATAATAATAATATGCTCACTTTAAGAGTTCTACATTTTTTGCAATGTTATTCCCAATTTCTGGTAGTGGTAAAATTTACTATTTATAAAAGTAATAACTTTTGTTGTACATGACATGTCCAAAAACTTAAATACACAATTTAAAGGGCTTAAGCCTCCCTGTTAACAAGGTTCCATATAAGCACATATTTTTTTAATTTTTTTTTTATGATCATTGACCTATGCTGTGATGCCAGCACATATTCGTATTGCTTGAGCTTTAAGGGTTTTAATCTTTAAAATTGCAAACATTTTTGTAAAGTAAAAATGTAGAAAAGATTTGTCTACACATGTATGTTTGTTTGCATACAGAATGAAGTGGTATAAACAGTAGGCTAAGTGAGAGTGTTGTGAGTGTTTGTTTGTTATAAATGAGAATTTTCATTTAAAAATTGTTTCAAAAACAAGGAATGCCACGCCAAATTTCGCATGTTTCTAGGAATAATTGGGAATTTTATTCATTTATTTTATTTAAAAAATATATATTTTTTATTTTTATTTTTAAAGCCATATCACTTCACAACCTGTAGTATGAATAGTATGTAACAAATAACTGATAAAACTTACAACCATATGTTATTCAGTTGCCTTTTCCCCTATTACAGGAGTCATGTCAGTGAAACCATTATGGTTATAATTTTAATTTTAAACTGTGTAGCTGAACATGGTATGTTACTTTTCCTTGCTAAGGAAAAAAAACCCACATTACCGAACATAGTAATGAAGATTTATTTCCAAAAGTGTAGTTTTATTAAAAGACTGAATCATTTACACTGCAGTTTCAACTTGTCCCAGGTTTGACCTTCAGATTTAAACCAATGTCAATCATGACATCACACATTTCCCATGCTGCTCTATATTTCACCACCATTTTATTATTATTTTTTGTCTGCTGCTTTGCATCTCAAAGCTTTTGAAAAATGAACGATTTCTTTCTGCCTAGGCGAGTTATAAATCAGTGTGTTTGTGTCACGATAAGAACACGCATTGCTGTGTGCATGAGTGACCCGATCCAGATGTGTGGATCTCCCAGAACATTGCTCCTGAACGTGGCTCTGCAGCATCTGCCACGGCGAGCCTGCGTAGCACAAAAAATCCAAAGTAAACACACTTCCAAACAATGAAAATTAATTAACTCGTGTTTAGATTATGTTCGTGTAAACCTTTCGGCCCTTGTTTTCAAATCACCTCTTTGGCTGTGGCCTGGTTTATTTGCTTTGCAGGGTCGCAAAAGGTCAGCGCTGAGGTTCTGCCCTTGGTGGGGAACCCACTGTTTATGTGGCTGCTTTGGGTCACATGTGACAATCATTGTTAATACACATTGTGACATTGAGAGCAGATGCTGATACCTAGTGGAAGGTCTGATGGACCTGATCAGCTTGGATTAGCTTCACTTATTAGCAACAACTTGAAGATCCGACTAAAGCAGGTGTGTATGTGGCTTCAGACGTGAGTGTAAATACAAGATACAGTGAATGTGATGGAAATTTTCTTTTTATTGCCTAGTGGATAAAATCCTTACATTTATTACTCTTAATTTGCTTATATATATATATATATATATATATATATATAATATGAGTGTGTAAACTTTTTTATTTGTTTTATTTTTTTTTTTTTTACCTCAGTGAGCTAATAAACAGGCGTTGGTTCTGTTTTTGTGTATCAGTGGCATTACCTATGCAGAGTACCCCGTCCTCATCCGCGTCACACACATGGGGTGCTCTGGCATTTCAGCAGCTGTGATCGATATTGCCTCCAAAATGTCATCTGCACTTAGTGTTGTGAAGAAGAGCGGCTCTCGTGTTGTGCTGAAGCGGTGGTTTGGAAACTCTTGTACGACCACGGATATGGAAGACAACTTTCTAGGAAACTAAATATCTTACAGATTTCATTATTGTTTGAGTTTTAACTTGGTTTCTTAGCCAACGATGGAGGAAATGGCAGCTTATACTGTGTATTCACATTATTTTTGTGCAGTGGTATTATAACCTACAGTGATTTTGTTATGATTTACTTCAATACTTAATTTATTTAGTAATATTATAAATAAATAAAGTCACTGCACTGATATTTATTGCAAGATAATAACCATAACATAGGGGTAAATAGAATTAAGGCAATATGAGCTTGCTGTTTGTGTTCATGCTGCTCTGTATATATCTATAACTCGGTTATTAATACTTCTTAAACATGTTATTTATGAAGGCTGTAAAACTTAATTCATGTTATTCAATAAATTTTAGGAACTATTAATTAACTGCAGAAATGCAAATAAAAGTTGGTTGTGTGAGGAATGTCAGTGGGAGTTAGCCTATAAGTAAAGCCTATATGAGTTTTCTCCCTATTGGTCAACCACAAGTCTTATCTATAAGGTGCGTTAATACCAACATTTGTTAGCAAGGAAATGTGATTGGAATTGCTGTCTGTTTTTAATCATAAAGTTCTTAAATGCTTATTTTATCACCCACCATTATAGCTTGTAAATAATATATAATAGTCTATTAAACAAAGAGATCAGAAATGGAATGAAATGTTTGCTGTCTATATAAAACAGATTAATGAGGACAGTTTGACTCTACTTAAATAATAAAAAGGTTACATTTTTATCGAATAGGTTTTATGCAGGCACCCTGTCCAGGGTGTACCCTGCCTTGTGCCCTAAGTCTCCTGGGATAGGCTTCAGGTATCCGTGACCCTGAATATAGGATAAAGCGGTATAGAAGATGAGTAAGTGAGTGAGGTTTTTGCAGTTATTTGATTAAACATGAGAAAATTTAAGCAGTAGAAAATTTTTGCTTTATCTTATCTTTTTATCCAATAAGTTCATAAAATCCATTCAATAAAAAAATTCACCTTTTTTCTTCTTCAAAAAGTGAGAGTCAAGCTATCCTCATAATTCACACAGCCCTAATAAAAACATCAAAAAGTTTAATTCCATCTCATTTTTTATGATAAAAAGAGATTATATCTGTGATGAGATTGTTATAATTATATTTAGTTTATTACACAAAAATAGATCATTTACACACATTGGCCTTTTAACAAATACTTCTTGAAGTCTGTAAAAAGTGATGGCAATGAGCTACATGGTAAACACACACCATAGATACATGCTGCATTTAGGCTCAATGTAAAATAAAAACAAATACAAAGTTATACAGCGTATTAAAACATAAGGCTATAAAATACTTTTTTGGTGTATTTGATGACGTAGGATACTTTCTTTCTCTGATACAGGTTGCTTTCACGTAATAATTTAAGTCAGTTCTTTAGGAGCCGTCTTCAGGAAACAGTCTTCAGTGCTCGCTGTGCTGTTTCATGGTGAGACCTGAGTGAGGTCAGTAAAGAGGAGGTGTTGATGAGCGGGATTATTTAGGGGGAAAAAAGGAAAATCATTTGTGTTTAGTGATTAAAAAACAAAAAACAAACAAAAAAAACCTACCTGTCATGGATGACTGGAAATTGTGGCCTCTGAGAAGGAAGTGCTGGAGATTCAGTTCTCTGAACATGTTCTCGATCTGTTTAAGGAATTATAATTAGACTTCTATAATAATAATAATAATAATAATAATAATTGTAAATGAGTAATAAGAGTAAAAAATTCATTGTAAAAAAAAATGGCACAAATTTGTCAGAGCAAAGACATACAGTGCTGAAGTAAATCATAATCTTAATCTGATGTTTAATCTCCCATAAAGTCATGGAGCATACCGGTGTTGTGCTCTGGGCTGAGGCTGCGTGTAGGACTCTCACTCGGAGCGCTTGAGGTTATGTAATGGCTGCTCGGACTCACTCCCATGAAAGAGCGCACACCGATTAGTGGTCCTGCACCGAGCAAAGCGCCTCCAGTCCAGCTGTTCAGCTTCCCGATCTGACACGTGTAAATCCCGTTAGTGGATAAAAACGCCGGGTGCGCGCTGACCGCCGTGGACACACCGCTCGCTTTCTGACAGTTATCAGGACTCGTCGCAGTTTCCGCGAGCGACCAGATTTTGGGTTTGTTTGAGTTCACAGGTCTCTGGCATCCCGGAGAAACGTCCCCCGAGCCGCTTTTCCCCGCACACGCGTCTTTCCCGCCGGCCACGGCCACGCCCGGGCTGTTCAGCGCGCCCGCGTCTGCGCCCTCGCTCTCCGATTCGCTCTGCTCGTGCGCTTTGGCCTCGGCCGGGTCTTTACGCGCCTCCGCGCGCTCGTCGTCGGTGTCCACGGTCTCCAGGTCGATCTCCTCCTCGCGCTCGTGCTGCTTGTGCGCGCTCTCGTCGTCGTCGTCGTCGCGGTCGCTGTCGTAGCCGTCCTCGGCGCTGCGTCCCCACGTCACCTTGTTCTCCTTTTTGAGGCGTCGGCGCGCGTTGGCAAACCACGTGCTCACCTGCGTCAGGGTCATTTTGGTCACGATGGCCAGCATGATCTTCTCGCCTTTCGTGGGATACGGGTTTTTCTTGTGCTCCTGCAGCCAGGCTTTCAGCGTGCTCGTGGTCTCACGTGTCGCGCTCTTGGCCCGCGCGGGGTCTCCGTACTGGTACTGCCCGTACGGGTAGAAACCAGGGGCCGTGTGCACCGCGAATCCGGCTGGGTGAGCACCGGGGTTTTCCTTCAGCTCGTACTGGGAGCCCTGAGGAGGGAAAAACAGACCATACTGTAAATTTCAACATGTTTAGGCACAGTACAGAAACAGAGCCTTACATATGGTTTACAGGTCTGGTGATGCTGGGAAAGTTTTGTAAAGGCCCCAAACTGTACTTTGCCAGAGTGGGGTTATATGCAAGAAACATTTTTGGTTCGTTCACAAAGCACATTTATACCTTAATTATTCATGGTACACAAGTTACACCCTTAAGAAACTTTTGTGTACAATAATGATAAAATAACTAAATGTGCACTACATGCACGACGCACTTCCCCCAGAACTTAGAAAAGAGTTTATACAAAAGATCCAAAAGAATTTATATTGAATTTGGCTTTACATGGCTGATAATATTAACAATATAAAAGAGGTTTCTGACCACAAAACCTGTTTAATTGTGTCTTTCCATTAAAATGTCCATCTTTTTTGTTGGTTAATCCATTACCTAACAGGAATTAATTAGTAAATTAATTATTGGGGAATTAAACACAGTTGATGCTACGAAATGGAACATTCCACTGGGCAGTGAGATAGGGGTAGGATTTCTTAATACAGTTTGACTCTAAACAGGAACCTGCCAAGCAAAATAATATGCAATAATTTCTAAGGTATTTATTCAGTACATCAGCACGTATAATATTACCATGAACAATGTTTATAATGTATTCCTGAAGAACTATGCAGACTGTTGGCAACCACAGCACATCTCCTCTCACATCTGCACTGAAGACTTCCAGCTAAATTCACACCAGCAGAGCTAAGACTGCTTTTAGTGGCATTGAGGTCCAGATGGGAACTTTAGCATTACACATTAATTTCACACTAAGCCTGTTAGTGTACTTAATGATTTGAAGTTATTAAGGTTTGCCTCAATGTTCCAGAAGTTTAAATTACTCAAAATAAACTGTAAACCCTAAGACAGACAAACAGGAGAAAACACAATTAATAAAAACAAACACAATAATAATTAGACTGCCATTTTATTTCCTAAAGTTTTGGTGCACTATACTTAGTGATTTTTTATTTTTTTTTGTTTATTTCATATTGGGTCAGGGGGATTTTGAAAGTAGTGTTGGATATATCATGCAAAATGATTAATAATTTCACGTTAATATGCATTTAGTTATTTCAGCTATTTTAATTATACCGTTACGAATCTATTATTATTATTATTATTATTATTATTATTAATACTAGCTTCACAAATGCTACACAATTAAGATGCCTGACTAAATAAACTATGCAGGAAAAAAATAGTACACCCCTCACATATATATTTTTTCATGTTTTTTTGCAATTATTTTTACTTATCAATTTGTAACAGCAAAACGTTAGGTTAAAATAAACCTAAATGAAGAACATTGCAGGCGGTGTCAAGTGCAATAAATGCACGTTTTATGTTGTTAAATTTGTGTATTGCCTAATATATATATATATATTTTAAAAAAAAGTTCATTTGTTTCATAAATAGAATGTAGACATTTACATTTCTTTTTGTTTATGAAATGTATTTAATCAATTACCAGTTCTACATCTAGTGAGGCCTTGTTTATTGGCATGTGCATTGAAACGCTAAGTTAGTTACTTCTTGTTCTTAACTAGACCTTTAAAAAAAACTTTGCAATTCTGTCATGCTCATTTTTTTATAATACAATCTAACATTGAACCAGCTCTTTATTTATTTATTTATTTATTTATTATAGTTGTTAATTACATATAAGCCCAGTGGTTGGGTGTTTATAATCGCCTGGTGAGCGCTAATAAATGCGGGTCAGGATCTCACCATGTGGCTGAGGAGAGCCGCCTCGGCGCTGCTGTACGGCATGAAGGCTCCGTACCGGTGCGCGCTCCACGGATGTGCGTACACGCCGAGTAGAGGCGCGAGGGCAGCCGCAGAGCTCACCGGACTCCCGGTGACACCGGCGCCGCTCTCTGAGCCGCCATCCCGCGGCGGAGACGCTCTCTCTACCCCGTACACCTGCGGGAAGCCCAGCTGAGGGAAAGACATGTCCTGGTCCCGGAGGAAAACTAGTACAAGTAAAAGTCCCGAGAAAAAAAAATATCCACGCCAAAAAAAAAAAAAAAACCCACACACAAACGCGCGCGCGCACACAGTGACAATCCGCCGCAAGCGTCTCCGAGTTTGTGGTTGCTGTAGGAACGCGCGTTCCGCTCGGCCGCGCGCGCTGCTCTGCGTCTCCTGATCTGAAGTTGACGGGTTTGATTGGCACGCTACTTAAAGCGCGAGGCCACGCCCACAGCAGGGCCACGCAATTTCCCCCTCTCCTTCTGTGTGTCAGAATGCATGCACGCCTTACAGCACTTAATGCTCTAGATTTGTTACATTATATTAAAACATGCACTGTAGACGCGCGCGTGTGTGTGTGTGTGAGAGAGTGTTTAAGAGACCGACTTGTCTTGCGTGCAATGTGAATATAAATGTGGTACACATACACACACACACACACACACACACACACACATATATGTGTGAAATAAAAGAGAATAATTTTTTTATAATGTGTGTGCGTGTGCATGCATATTTGTGTGAATGCATGCATTCTTGCATTCTGTTCATATAAATAGAGTGCAAATAAAAATGCATGTGTTTAAATGCAGCCATTGATACTGGACTATAAAGTGATTTTGTGGATATGCATGCATACACCCATGTCTATCATTATATATAATTAATATTAAAACCTGAAGACAAACTGCTATGAAGGCAAACAACTTCTCCTTTTTATTGGATGGATAATTCCAAAGCTAACATCTGATAGCCTGGATCAGCATGGAGGCGGATCAGTGTGGAACGGAGGTGTGTTTAGCCCTCATTACCAGCAGTGGATGAGAGGAGAAACCGCCCAACCTGGGGCAGATTGAGCCTGTGGGCTTTTTAATTGCAGCTCCTTCTTATCGCAACCTCTCAGAGGGATCAAATGGCCAGACTGAATGGAGCATTTCATTAACCCGTCACCTTATCACACAGCCAACCTGTGTGATGCTAATGCACCAATTACCATAGGCAGGGATCCGGGCTGGAGGTTACAGAGACACCCCCCTTCTCTCTCTCTCTCCCTCTCTCTCTGAGCCACAGCATGTGTGAGATATTATAATTGAGCTAAATTATCATTTCCCCTAAAATCATTAGTACTGACAAATACTATATGCAGCATCATATCAGCTATATACCATATACACACTTCAGTACTATTATTATATGTAGTTACTATTAATTACGAGTTGTATTTAATATCAACGATCATCCAGAAAGAAAGTCAGGTATTTACTTGTTGATAAATAAAAATTAAAATACACAAAGCACAAGCACCTCCTTTTTGAAGAATTCACATTGGATTCCTCTTACTCAAATAGTGAAAAAGCAACTTTGATGGATATTTCTGATGCTCAATCTAAGCAGCTCTTTTTCCAGCATATTTATTTCTTAAACTCTTGTTTGCTAAGAATACAAACATCTAATTGTTTTGAAATATTCAAAAGCAATAAACTGGATTTACGCACTTTGTAAGTTATCATATACATATAGCATACATAAGTATGGATTTATCATGAACATGTAAGAAAAAAAAACTGCATACATTTATAAAACAAACATTTTTTTAAAAAATTGCATTTTCATTTTATATATATGATTATACATATGTTATTACTTTATATCAAAGTTATTTTCCTAGGTTGGCATCCTGGACATTTTGCTTGTTCTACCAAACATAAATACTCAATGTTATATCATTATGTTTTTTAATGTGTTTTAAAATTCTGCAGTCCACAATTCACATTTCTGAAAAATTTAAGCGCATTCATCCAGGTCTAATATTTTAGCTAGTCAGGATCACGAGAACATTTCAAATACATCTTGTACACACTCAAGCTAGTCATCCATCCCCAAACCCTCACGTTCCCTCCACCGCTTATCAGTCTTGACTTTCCTACTCACAGTTCTAACTGTGCATATATGTACAGGCAGTGTGTTTCTGTTTTAAAGAATGCAGAGAAAGCCAGGCCTGAGCTCCAACACTTATTCGTTTGTGAATTCATGAGATGTATGAGCATGTGGGCCTTTTTAACATTTTTGTGCAAAGACACACACCAAATACTGTATACTCAGAGGCATGAGCTGTGACTAGGTTCAGAAGGCTTCCTTTTTATAAATCTCGTGCCTCAGTGGTCACACATCAATTCTTCACATATGTGTTTCGGCAGGACGTTTGGATTTTATAGGACAGGATTGGGCTTTGTTGAGAGTGAGACCGTTTGGTGTGATCAAATATTTACTGATTGTATATTCAAACACCATGAATTTGGCTTGAAATTAACAGGTGGGACGCCTGTCTCAAAGCTGTTTGTCAATACAGCATGTCCTTACAGCTTACAGCAGGTCCACACTTTCTCTTGTAGTTAATAAAAAGTAATCAGCCAGTCAATCAGCCAACTAAACAAACAAGCAAAAAAAAAAAGGAGATTGTTACCAAAGAAATTACAACACACGCACTCTTCCACCTTGAAAAGTTTCTTATGGTGGAAAACCCACTGACCGTGTTACAAAGCACTGACACCAGAGTTCCTTTTAAAAACTGTATTAATGATCACATAGTTCAATCTGTTTAGATTAACTTGTAATTTTAATCCAATCCAACAAATTAACCTGAAAAACTGACCGCGATGTAATGTATCAAAGTAGCTCTGATTTGGATAGCTGTAATTTCTCTTTATGATCCTGTAAAGTAGTGATACATTATCTTGTTCATCACTGAGTTTTGTTCTGTTGACTGTAACTTTGATTATTATTATTATTATTATTATTATTATTATTATTATTATTATTATTATTATTTTGGATACTTATTACTCTGTGTACACAACTTTTATATT
>JAQQZT010000021.1:6472331-6482824 GCA_030068275.1 Clarias platycephalus
ATTATTATTATTATTATTATTATTATTATTATTATTATTTTGGATACTTATTACTCTGTGTACACAACTTTTATATTACACAGTGCAGTAAATATACATTTTCTGCTTACTACAGTTTACTGCTATTTCTATGTCTTAAAAACAAAACATTTCCAAAGGCTGTTTTATATTTAATATTATTAACCTGCTCAGAGACAATGCTTACTCATTTTGCTTTTTAAAGAAAAAAAGACATTTAAGGGGGAAATTATTGCTAAATATTACTTTTAATTATTAAATTACTAATATGAGGAATTTTATCTTTCACTTTGAATTGTTTATTGCAAATGGGTATCACAAAATCATGACACTTTTCTACATAAAATCCATTTTGATGAATACCCACGCTCCAGCTTTGTCCAGGCTCCTCACAATGCTTCCAATAACTTAGATCAGTAGTTTAAAAATGAATAAAAGTACATTTTAGGGATACTTTGATATTATTCTTGTCATTCAGACTATATACTGTACACTGGCAGCCGAAAGCATTAAGATACCATGTATTATAATTCTTCCTGTGCATAAAACAGGTGATGTCACGCATTAGTCCATGCCTGTCTGGCTAAGGAGTTGTGCGAATTAGAATCAGCTGCTTTAGTTAAAGGATCGGAATCTTTTTTTTTTTCAGGACTTTAACTTTCTTATGCCGGGGGAAAGTCCACCTCTGCACACTATTGGCTAAAACTAGGGAATTCTCAAGTAAACTGCAAACTTCTGTAGCATATTTATGGAAATGCTCTTCAGGAAGCAATCTAGCAGGCATGGATTGAAGTGACACCAGAGTACTGCAGACATCCTTTTGACTCTATGCCCAGACTGCTCCAGCAGGTTTTGAGGAATTAAGGATTTCATACTAAATATCGATTGTTGTATAACAATTTTATAGTATAAAAAAAGCACATTATTCTTATCTTGATTGGCATAATAAAAAAAAAGAAGGGTGTTATTAAAGCTTTGAATTTCATTTGTCCAAATACTTTTGCTCACCACCGTGTTGCCACCCATTTAAGACCCATATATGGCAAAAACTACAAACAGATATCTAGGGTTACAAATTAAAATTGAGCTCCTATTACATTACATTTTTCTCTAATGGTAGGGAAAAGTATACTTAAAGCATTTCTGAGGAATAGATTTCAATGTGTGTTTCAGTAAATCTTTCTCACCATTACTCATTTTGCCATATTTGTGATATAACAATCACAAAATGAAATGTAATTAAAATGTATAATCCCCCCCCCCCCTCCCCTCATCACCAATTTGACCAATATAGCAAGAGAATAATAAATGACTAGTAATAACTCCTGTCATGTAATGCTGAGACGAGAGCAGATCTCGTCATGTAATCTGAACTATTTCAAATTCTCAACTCTTGGCTTCTGAAGGTTTTCTACTTTCTGGCTGGTGTGTAATTTTAGTACGATCTGCCTACAATCTGCAGTTAAAGGATCTGATTAGGGGCTTTTAATAAGAGCTCCTCTCAATTGTCATCTTTCACTCTGTCTCCATCTGCCTCAGTGTGTGTGTGTGTGTGTGTGTGTGTGTGTGTGTGTGTGTGTGTGTGTGAGATATGATGACACTGGGGAGCAGAGCTCATTTTGCAGTCCATTAGCAGAGGGCAGGACTCCAAATCCCATGAGTCCTGATCATCCACGTTTCCTCTCCCTGCTGCTCGCACACCATGAAGCTCTTCACCTCTCGAACCTCCCTCTCACTCGCTGACCTTTATAACGCTGTTGGCTAAACATTGTCTCTTCCTATAATGAGCTGCAGTAACAAATGAATTAGTGTGTGTGCATGTGTGTGTGTTTAATAAAATAAGTGATTATATGACTGTTTGCTTCTGCAATTGTTCAGATAGGATATGTGGTGGTGGGGTCATATGCATTTTGTGTTTTTTATTTATTTATTTATATTCTATCTATGTTCATGATTTCATCTATTAAATGTGATTTAAAAAAAAAATATTTTATTTTTAATTTGATCTTTTTAAAACATAATTCATTTATTTATAAATTTGATATATTCCTTTTTATTTATAAATGTGATCCCCTGCCGACCCTTGATTAATTTTTTTTATTATTTACTATCTCCACATGATTCATTTGTTGATTCACCTATTTATTTATTTTTTACATGATTTTTCACAAATTATTTATTTTTACACTTTCCATCTTCAAGTCGCTTGGACTTGCATTTCTTCACAATTTACATAATTTCATTTTTTTTCAAGTGATATTTGTGAATTCACTTTCGCATAGATCTTTCACGTTACTTTTCATTATGCATCTATTTCCATTTATTTTTAATTTTCCACATGGTCATTTTCCTTGTATGTGATGAATTGATATTTGAATAGAAATGTATATAATATAATGTAATATTATAGACCGGAGATGTTATTCATACAACATCAGCTTAATTTCAGTTCACATAAACAGTCTGAGTGCATACCATTTTTCACGTGTGATCACATACGATTCAAATAAATCACATGTTGAATCACAACACACCTGACTAGCAAATGAAACATTAACTAGAAGCAATAGGCCATTATAATAACAGTTTGTGCTTAGTATGTCCACAACGGGGCTGCTTATTTAAGGTAATTATCCCTGAAGAACGCTTTCATGTAGCTGCCCGCAGGACTCGTGTGGACCTTACAGCTCCAGTCTTCCCTTAATTGACAGATAAATGAGTGTAATGGCCTCTGGAGGTGTTGTAAGTGACAAAGGCATAGAGGTAATGAGTGTAGATCTCACTGAAGAACTCCTGTGTGAGACCATCATTGTTTCATTTCCCTACCTGGTCGAGGGAGAACAAAAAAGGAGAAACATGGGGGAGGGAAAAGTGCTCCATGAGAATGCAGCTACTCCGACTAATGAACGGGTGTTACACTGGTGTAATGATGGGTATGCTGCCTCATTTCTGGAAAAACACATACACACTTTCTCGTAATAACCTTAAACACATTTGAAAGCAAAAGGCAGTCATCTTACCTTCAAGCTGATTCTTTTATGTATTGTATTGTATTTAGAACCTGCAGAATGCTCAGGTCTGCTCGGTCAAAAGGTGTTGATTCATTTTCTTTAGACTTGTGCAATTAATTTTTCCTTACTACTACTCCCCCCCCCCACCCAAATTACCAATACATGGATAATGAGATGGCATCACCCCCTACCGCTGATAATTTTTCTTATTACATCATGCTCCCTAAGTCTTTTATTCCTTACACATATCATGGTATCTAGCCTGAGGGGAAATGGCCTTAGTAGTTATTCCTCACCATCAATTAGTAGATGGGTCAGAGTTTGAGTGTAATCAGGTCTTTAGAAGAGTCAATGGGTGTCATTAAGTGCGTAAGATCCTCAGATAACATGAACTCACTTTAGCAAAGGTCAATTGCCTTCAGCACGATGGTGCAGATCATTACTCAAACCCTGAGCTGGGATTTTGCTCAATGTTTTTTTTTTTTTTTTTTTTTCCCCACAGAGGTTCACCAATTAACCAGCACCCATCTCCACTGTAAGCCATTTAATTTAGCTCCGTCACTTCCAGCAGAGATTCTGAATTTAACTGATGTTTTACATGATTGCTGCCCAAATTCTCCAAGTCCTCCACCCACCGCTGGGAGCACAACAAAATAAAGCTTTCAAGCAGGTTCTCCTCAGAAGCTATGCATTTGATTCTCTTTCACAGATTATTTACTCCTTTGTTTCTCGACTAGTCAGTTTTCAGTTTAATGCTTAGCCGTCACAATTATCTATTAGCATTACTTTCAAGCCTTGTAGGTTGTTGTTCTGAGAGGCTCAGCGCTCTTTGTTGGGGGCTCTGACACACTGAAGGGGGTCCTATTGGTTAACACAATGAAGGGTGTGTGTGTGTGTGTGTGTGTGTGTGTGTGTGTGTGTGTGTGTGTGTGTGTGTGTGTGTGAGATGCCTGGTTTGGAAAGACACCCCGGAGAAGAACCTTGAGTTCAATGTATCTAACTCCAACAAAGAACAATGAAATCCTTTATAAAAAATAAAAAAAAACACCACTGGAGCATATCATATTCTGGAAATCAGTCAAGTGTGTAAGCTGTAATTATGATGGAGAAAAAAGCAATTACATTCTTAATTTTAGATCGCTTTCTCCTAAATTGTTGTAGTAATTGACCAAAATCTGTTGCAAGTAATGGACACACTACGGTTTATCAGTTGTCCCTGATTATTTTCATTAGGTCTCTTGATAGTAGGACTGTTCTGCTGCCATCTGTCTCATCATCTCGCCATAAATTTTCAAAGAGAGCAGCAGGCTGTTATCTCAATCGCCAAAATGTGGCCCGAGTGCTCAGAGCTGCAAAGGACCTATGGGATGGCGACTGGTTCCCTCAGGAGTGAGTCGCCCTCGTGGAGAAAGGATAAAGTGGGTATCCCTTACAGGGCTGACCTTCATCCACTTACCAACCCCCAATGGAGCAAAGGCCTACATCAGTCAACACCACTGAGGCCATTGTCTAAGCTGGGATTTAATCAGGTATTAGTTACCTCAAACTGCAGCTGAGAGGCAAAAGAAAAGGTGTAAGTGATCTCCCTATGGCTCACACTTGAGATCAAAGACTTAGAGATGGTGAAGAGACAAAATTTGGAATTAAACTTACATATGTGGTCTATAAAAAAAAAAAAATTATTATTATTTTTATTTTTTTATTTATTTCATGCATTACGACATTAAACAAATCAAATTTCACTTCACTTTTAACACAGTACTAGTGTTAAAATACTTGTGTTCATTATTATATAGCTTTTAATTATTTTAATAATCATGAGTATTCATTTAATGTTAATGCCTCATCCTTTATTAAATTGTCTTGGCATTTAGTGCTGTATGAATATTTAAAATGTGTGTTTTTAATTTTTATATTAACAAATTTGATTAAATAAATAGGATTTCAGCATCATTGTGTGCATTCTTTCTATGAATTAATAAATGAAAAAAAAAAATGATATTTCTACACTGAAAAAAATATATATTTTTTAACCAAATAAAAGTTCAAAGTGATTTAATAATTTTATTTTGGAATTTTCTTAAGTTAATAATACAAAATATTATTATTTCAATGGAGAATAAATATTTATTTTCCATTTATTAATTCATAGAAATAACGCACACTAATGTTTAAATATAATTTTATTTAATCTCATTTTTTTTTATATTAAAAAAAAAACATTTGGAATGAATGTGACCCTTCTAAATTTCTTAAATGCCTCATGGATCATAAAAACGCCTTTTAAGTGAAGCACGCAATGCTTGTAAGTCACTCAGACGGACTTTTGTTGTTCTAGGAAGTGCCTTATTCCTTGATCATCAGATGTAATATCCCAAAGAATGCAGGCTGTAGAGGCGAGTGCAGCCCATATGTTTCTGCTTCCTGCCTGAAAATTCTCCAAACTTCCCTTGAAAATCCTTAAATCCACCCTGGGGAAATTTCATCCCTGCTATCAGAGCCAACGACCCACCAAAAAAAAAAAAAAAAATCCTCATGGGTTATAATTACAAAACCAACAGGACATGGGTTGGCGTACGCGTCAGGACAGAGACGGTGCTCTGAGACGGAGACATAGAGACATAGAGACAGGAGGAACGCTGGCCTGCACCTCCGTAGGGAGCTTATATTCGCAAATGCCAAACTGTCATTAAGCAGTCAATGGCCTCATTATAGCTTTAAACATGGCTTAAGTTAAAAGAGAATGCATTATTAATTTCAGACACCAAATACCTGATTTATTATTCATGTCTATTATTTATGCTCTAACAGAAGTGCAGACGTTTTTTTTTTTCAATCTTCTCACATTACCGCTGCACGCGGACAGATCTACAGTGCTGAATGTTACGCTTATGGTTACAGTTCCTGCAGGGACCTGTGATCCCGACTACTCCTCATTAACGTTCATTTAGCAGACAGAAGGCAATGAAGCTCTCCCGTCATCACCACAAACACAGGGGCCAATTAGCACGTGTGTGATTTCTTTTCCTAGTTAATGGTGTTATTAACTTTTGATAGTCTTTGTGTTTGTTTTTTCACCTGCTGGCGAAGGCGCGTCACATCTGCTGTTCAGTTTCTTATTGTGAACCAAAAGTGTATAACAGTGTGACGTTACAGGTGGAAAGGTTAATTAGGTTAAACAATAGATGTCACAGTTGATCTTGACCAAGTGGGGTGGCTGATCATCTTGCATTAAATAGTATTTGTATTGTGTTGGAACATTTTTATTACTTTTATTTCCCCAAGGAAATGAAATACACATGTTCGTAGATACAATACAAAAATCTAGTCTTGGAATGCTTTTAGAATTCAAATTTCTAACAATTTCACTATCAACACACCCACGATTCAGATGAATAGTTTTTAAACAAAAAGTCAAAAATTATTAATGTTTTGAGAACATTAAAGAAAAAAAAAAAGCTTTTACATCTGAAATATAATGAAGGCATCTGCAATATGAGATTTTCAGTCTGAGTATTTAAAAATGAAAAATGAAAGCATGAATTTAAGGTTTTCTAAAGAAAATTGATGTGGATATCACAATGAATCTATTCAGAGATAGCGTAATAATGCCTATAAATATATACACCATGGTTTGTCAAATAGGCAGAGTTTTAAATAATTCAGTTAAACATTAGAGGGCTCATTATTTTTTGCTGAATTTTACATTTAGGCATTTGGCAGACGCCCTTATCCGGAGCGTGTTAATATTTTTAATATACTTTATACTGTGTTATAGTATGTGCAATCGATCCAATCTGAACTTAAAATCAAGTTCAGGCATTTGAATCCTGTTATTTTGTCAGATTGTGAGTCTGATAATCCGCGAAGAGCTTGACATGATAGTTTACTCTTAACACCTCTCTCTCTCTCTCTCTCTTCCTCTCTCCTTACCCACACACACACACAAGCCAGATTGTGGTGATGTGAGGCTCAATTAGGGCAGCCAGTGTTAAGCTGTTGTTTTAGCAAACAGTTGACTGGCGATGGCCCCATATAATGCAATTAGATCACCGACGCTGTGTTTGCTCACCCAACACAGAGGTCAACTACGAAAATCAGCTCATATGATACTGTATGCCTGATCTCTTAGCGGGGTTCTAATCTTCCCGATCAAACAAAAACACAAAGCGACACAAAGAGTCTTAGCCACAACACAGAACTTTAGATGCTTAAGAGAGTTTAGGAGAGGAAGAGAATAATGAACCTGAATTATAAACGAGAGGAAACTAATAATAGAAGATTTGGATCAATTCTTTTCTCCAGGTATGTGTTTGACATCTCTACAGCTGATCATACATTTTCCCTCATGCGAAGTGAAATGTGATGAACATGTTTTAAAACTGTAAGTGTATAAAGTATGGTAAAGTTCATGTGACTTTTCTGTAAGCATAAGAGCACTGCATGCCTGACATCATATTTAACACACACACACACACACACACACACACACACACACACACACACACACACACACACACACACACACAGAGGATAATTACCTAAGTCATGACAGATTGCCTCACCGTAGGTCACTTTACAGGGTCTCCCCCAGCCCAGAGGCCATCTCTCTCAGCCGCGACTCGTGCAGTGTCTGATACGCGACTTTCTCCTCAAGGGAAATGATTTCCACCTGGCTGGATGGCAGACTTTCTGGTCCTTCAGCAGGAGCAGATTGGCACAGGGCCGGAGAGTGGGTTACGCTGCCATCTGTCCCCGTAAAGTGCTCAGTGTGTAGCCCTGCTGGTAACGAAGCACTAATGATAAGAGAAGTCTGTCTCTCTATTATGGCATTTTTTGAAGCGGTGAGCTTGGATATCAGTGTGTTTTCACAAATTCGAAATTTTGTTGGAATTCTGCAAAATGAATAGGAAATGACAAGAGCGAAAGAGTCCCAGGCACATAGTCATACTCCTAAGTACCATTTATACCTGATGTGAAAAACAAACAAACAATTGATACAAATCAATTATAAGAAGATTTAAATGCACCAAATTCTTATTTTCTTTCTTATATTGATATAAATGTGAAATAATTTGTCATGCCTTCTCTATAAAAACGCCAAATTTTCTATGCCTTAGCAAATAAATTTATGAAATAATTAATTAAAAGAAATTAAAGACAAATCAGCAATATGAAACTGTTTTTATTTCCAATTAGTTAAAAATATATATAAATTTTCTAATTTCGTTGCGCTTTCTAACTGATAATGCTTTTATTATCCCAAAATAAATGATATATTTGCTTATGATATAGTAATGACATGGACATTACACATATACTACATAGCTGACAAGCCTTAGATATTCTAGTTAATATAATAATAATAATAATAATAATAATAATAATAATAATGGGTGCTATAACAAGGTGTTGGGTCACCATGAGTGACTACAGCCTCGTATATACAGCCTTGCACTATAAGATGTCTATACTCTCCTGAACTGTACTGTACGGATGAACACCGTTCTTCTTCCTTGATGGAATTATAGCGTGCTCTTGCTCCAAAATGTCCCATAGGTGTTTCATAATTTTAATTATAATTTACATCATATTCATCCTCATTAAGCCATTCAGGTTGCCCTGGTGCCCTGCAAATGAGGGCAGAGTCACTGTGAGAGAGACCACACCCATTAGTATAGAAATGCTGCATCATAAGATTAAAGAACTCGTCACTTGGATGTATAACTCTTGAATACATTGTTAGCATTTATTTCCAGCTCTGTCCAGAACTAGGAACTTCCATCACTAGAATTTTTATTTTTTTTTCTTCGTCCTTGCCTGTACAACATCATCAAGCAGTGCTCCCTAATTGCCGCCGTTGGCCTTTTTGGCAGCTTGTATGTGTCTCTTTCGCTGTGTTTTGAGTAAAACACACACACACCACACACACACTGAGATGGCTGGTTTGTGCTGGGAGCCCTGAGGGGATGTGGAGAGGAGCAGAGCAGTAGGTCTGTTTGAAGTTCAGCAGATTATCACCTCTGCTTTTCTCGGCACTAGCTGCATCTCTTAATCCATCTGCAAGACAGAAAAAACCAGAGGATGACATCTTAAGACAAATTTAACAGTTGCTGCATAATAAAAATCCACATTTTGTGGTTGGGTTAAAGGATTATTAATTCGTCCATTGTCAAAGAGAATTAAATTTCGTATGCAAAACATATCCAAGCGCTTCCCTCGTTGGGTGCCGTTAAAAAGGTAAAAATCCTGCAAATATTTAACCCCGTCCGCTCCTGCATGTCCGTTTGAAGTCCTTTTGGCTTGCTGGGCGTGTATGCTGAGGTCAGAGGTTGAGCTGAACCCCTGAACTCAGTTAATAGAATTTGGCTGAGCTCAGTCCAGGGTCAGAGGTCGCCTGGGTACAGTAGGAGTGTCCGAAACACTCCATCATGCTCCCGCTGTGTGAGAAGAGCGGGGCTTTCTTTGAAAACGTGACACGGCTGCATCCCCACGATTCGCTCTAAAACTCGTCCCCCATTCATCGAGTTGCTATGAGACTTGGTGGCTTGAGCAGCGCATGCGATTCCCCCGCGTAGTTTAGGCCTCGTTTGCATTGTCTAAGGCAGTGTAAGTGGTAATCATTAGACACCATTAAACAGCAGGAGCATTTCACAGCTTATTGGGTGCCTGAAAGGAGAGCATCCACTAAAGCCGGCCTCCCGAAGCCATCTCCGAGAGAGAAAGCCGAGCAAAAGAGCCGTGTGCTATTAGAGGTGGAGAAAAGAATGAGGCTAGTTAGAAGAGAGGGGAGAAAAGAAAGGATGGGTGGAGTATTAAAAGGTGAAAAACAACAGAGCGATGCTGTAAAAGAAATGACTGGCCAGCCACATATTGTCTGCGTTTCTTTTGTGTAATGGTGAAAGGGTGGAGCTGCTTTAAAATGATGCAGGGTGAGAAAAGAGGAAATCTGGGGGACAAGAAACACAGCCAATGTTAGCCCATAAATCCTACAAATCCTTAACTTCATTACATGGCAATTATCATCTGTAATTGCGAGAACAAAAGCTTCAGACCGGCTCTCAGGCCTGGAGAAGGCATGTAAGGGTCAGGTCTTTTGCATAATATTGAGTGAATAGATTCACTAGGGACAAAGCAGACATATCTGTTTAAAGATGGTTAAAGTTTAGGCTTTATTTGAGTCGTAGGAAGTGAGCAATCTGTGACCGACGACTTTATGCTTGTAGGCAATTTTTGATGTGATGGATTGATAGGAAAGAGAGCGGTGCCGAGGTCAGTTTGCTCATTGTGCACAGTTTATTACTGACTTGGGTTAAGTCATGTTTACATGTAGCCATGTTTGAGCATTTTCTTAGTGTGAAATGTACAACTGAATTCGATGGCTGAAGTGGATATTTTGGATAAATGTGGTACAGATTGATCTATAGGGTTAAAGACACACACACACACACACACACACACACA
>JAQQZT010000021.1:6487398-6504543 GCA_030068275.1 Clarias platycephalus
CACACACACACACACACACACACACACACACACACACACACACACACACACACACACACACACACACACACAGACAAGCTGATGAGGCCATCTTGTATCATGAGCTGCCCAGATTGCCTCTGGCATGTGCTGAGATGTGTGTGTATGAGTGTGTGGTTGGAAAATACAAGTGGATGTGGGAAAGCTGTTCAGCTTTCAAGCTGAGAGGGTTGGATTAAAGATAAGTCAAGTAATAGAAGCGAGTGAGTAATCATGGCTCTGTCCCAATGCTAACTCATGTCTACTCAGAGCAGTCAGCCATTCTCCTGAATCAATAATACAAAGACACTTTTTAAAAAAAGATGAATTAGGTCTTATTTGAGTATTTATACAATGTCATCTGTGTGCCAAAGGGACTTTGGGCATTCCCACAATGCACCGTGAGACGAATGTTGGTGTTAACACTGTAAGTGCAAGTAAGCTGATGTAACGCTGTCTATTCTTTATAATTAGCCAGTCCATACTAATGAAAAATGTATCTAAAGTCTTTCTGTGACGAGCAAATGTCATCATTTACACAAACATAATTTTACTTTCGTCATTTACTTTCGGCTCCTACCGACGAGGGGTTGCCAACGCGGACCACCTGATCCACACACTTGGCAAGGTTTTATGCCGGATGCCCTTCTTGACGCAACCCTCCTATTTTATCTAGACTTGGGACCGGCACTGCATCCATTGGTTTGGGCATTGGGCATTGAGAATTGAACCCGGGCCTTCCTCATGGCAGGTGAGAAACCTACCGCTGAGCCACCATTGCCCACAAACATAATTTTATACGGTCACATAATGTGCCACACAGAAAATAATGGAAACTGTGTGTTTACTTCCCATGTCTGTAGTTAATAGATTTGCTTAATCTGGCAAACAAAAACCTTTTTTGGACCTCATGCCCCAAGTCTCTTGGGATAGGCTCCAGGCCACCCGCAGCCCTGAATACAGGATAAAGCGGTATAGACGACGAGTGAGTGAGTGACTGAGTATTATTTACTTCATTTCAACATAAAACTCTCCTTTTTACTCACTACCTTTACAAACTCAATACAATCTGTAGTCATTCAGTCACCTTTTGGCATCAGACATTTTAAGAATGTTTAGTCAATTTAAATTCCTAAAAAAATCTAACCTTTCAAGCCTATATTTTGGCAGCTAGCTATTAGCATTTGGCTAGTTTATGCCATCTGAGTTACTGTCAAGCTAACATTTTAAGGGATTAGCAATAAGACTGCTTTTAGTTAGCTTTAACTAAAAGCTTTCTTGTACACTTTATTTTCATAGTTTTAGCAAATTCAGGATTTTGTTTATTTATTTTTAAAAATATTTTTATATGATTAACAAATATGAAGCTACAGTATTTGAACTTTTACAGAATGTTTGCGTAAAAAATTTAATCTGTCCACCACATTTGTATCGTTATTTAAGATGGGTAAGACCATTTAAAAGGACTGTGTAAGCTAAAAATGATTGGCTAACTAGCTAAAAGTAACAGCCAGCATAGCTAACATAGCTAAAATTTCACTAAGAATGTATTACCGAAGGAGCTAAATATAAATAGCTTGCTACATTTCCATTATATAACTAACCAATAGCACTGTAAATGATGTTTACAGTTTATTATTATTATTATTATTAGTAGTAGTAGTAGTAGTAGTAGTAGTAGTAGTAGTACATAACAAGGTACAGTATCTACATGTGGCTGAAAATGAACTAGTCAATATTTAATGGCTATAGAACTAATATCATTGGAGTCCTGATAAAAACATCTAAATAGAAAAAATTAAATAGATTTCATATTTCCTGCGTCAATAGTACCAGGCATCGGCCGCGAGAGGCAGCACATGCAGCGTAAACAAAGATGGCCGACAGCTTGACTGTTTAGGAGCAAGCTAAGATCGCAGCACGCTATGAAGTGTGAAATTCCATCGTTCTTGTGCAGAGATGGTGGTGTACAGTGAAAGGAACGAAACCTACACTATGTCCAGAGACAATAAAAAAAATTGTCATGCAAATCTGCTGACCACAGGCTTGGCTAACAATACAAGAAGTGGCCAGTTTTGCTTTCTTTTTCCTATGTAATGAAGTACACGTACATTTTTTTTCAATAAATTGGTATCAATGTTTAATGCTAGTTACTTTTCACCCACTCTCTAGTGCACATTGATTGCACCAAGATGATTCATATCAGAGGTCGGTGTTTAGCAAAGTTTGAAACACACTAAAGTAAATCTGAATATTTTGTTTTCTGTGATGTGAAGTACAAGTTGTCTGCACTGCTCGGTGTTTCAGTGTTTTCTTGGTATGTGTTACTTGCTTGTGTGAATTCCGAAATGAAAGGAAACAAGCTTTTCTACAACACACAAGCGTTTGGGACTGAGCCAAAGTGGAGGTGGAGTAGGAAAGCTAATTAGCAATTAAACACTGACTTTACAGCTGTAAAACACCGGTTCATGCGCTCGAAGTTAAAATGATAACATGAATAGACTTTTTAGAAAGAAACTATGCATATGTGTGTGTACAGTACAGGTAAGAATGGTTAATTAATGAGAAATGTTTTTTTGTTTTTTTTTAATTAGAAATTTTACATTGAATTTGCTTTGAAGTTTTAGTAACTGCTTTGTCCTGATCATCGTCGTGATGGACCATTATTTTTAACATTTAAACACATCGAATTAAAAACTTTTAATTCCAGCGACAAGAATGTTTTGTGCAAGGCAGGAGGAAACTAGAGAACCCAGACATATCGAATCCATGCTGTTTAAAGCAATACATAAAAACCACTGGGATATGAAATAAAAATAAAAAAAACATTATTGTAACTTACTAAGTGCAGATGTTCTGTGTTTACTTTATACAGAAGGATCATTCGATTTCTAATTCTCACACCCTTTCACAACTCCTAACCTTGTCAGGTGAGTGTTTCAGGGTGGTGCATCCTAAAATACCCCACGTTCTTTGCTTGATCACAGGGTGTGTGAGAATCCTGTCTCCACATTCTCCTCTCGTCTCCCTAAACACACTCCGGCTTTCATGTGGGTGCCTGCCAGTCTGCCAAACGCTGCCCAAGACAAGGCTCGAGACTCGCACAGATCCCTGCTATTAGCTGTGAGAAAGACACGAGCTGATCCTTTAATGGGTCTCAATAGCACGTCTCGCCCCACACGGCTGCTCTGCTCTTTCTAGTGTTTGTATTCGACGTTAAATGATCACCTGCTCAGGTATTTCCTAAGTCTGAGCAGTCTGAGCATGGCCCTGTGCAAAATTACTGTTTGATGTTCTTACAATATTTTGACTGTTCGCCGCATGGCTATCGTTATTTCCACTGGGTATGCGGCTCTGCATGATAACTATTTCTTTCACCCCGTCAATTAAACGTTTCGGGTTAATTACGTGGTCGGCACAGATTACAAAGGAGGATTTTTTTCTTTTTTTTTCTGTTTTGCCTTTCATTTTTGTGAGGCTTAAGTGCCGCTCTTGAATCTACCCACATAATAATGCATTTAATGCAGGATCCCAGAGTGATGATTGCACCACGGCGTCTGTAACTCCAGAGCCATGGCTGTGTGCCGGCTTTCAAAATCAGCACACTAATGCTACTGAAGAGGTTTTATATAAACACAACATCGTATGTGAAGGAGGCTTTGCGCAACAGTGATACGGATACAGAAATGATAACTCCTTCAAACCAATATTTGAGTCACTGCTGATGCTGGTAATTTGGTTTCTGTGTGTGTGTTTGTGGGTGTGCATGCTTCATGGGAAACAATGTGGTGGTTGCAGAAAGTAATGATCTGTCAGTTTGCTGTCTCTGGCTGCGAAAAACATTACAATTTTAAAAGCCTCCTAAACACATTTACTACTGATTAATTGCCGAACGAGCCGACGTAGCTTGTGCACGTTTGTGCATAACAATTATCACTGGCAGTCAGGAAGTTTAAATAATTTCAGTTCAGCAATTTCAAATTTTCACTTCAATATTATTATCTAACCTTTAATTACCCTCTGAATATTGTTCCTTGCTCAATTTGTCTCTCTGTACCTGACTGTTCTGGGGCTAAGGACATTTTGGTAATAAGCAAGTAATATATAGTTTACTAAATAAAATGTGGTGTAATAAGATGTAATTTGTAATATATAAAACATTTTGTATATTAATTTTTAACACTCATTAATATATTAGACAAGTGCTGTAATTGGAAAATAATCAGTGATGAGGTGGCATGATGTGGTTTCATGTGAAGTGATGATGACAAATAACATGTTGGACTTTTTATCCACTCATTCAAGGTTTTAGAATGTTTGTGACCAAAGTTAGTTGTAGTTATCACTTTCATTGTATTATCTGTGAACTATTATTCCCTCACCACCCTTACACATGCTCTTAACTTCTGACCAAGTACTAAAACAAGAGAACCCTTTAAAAAATGGCTAAGTTAAGCCTTTATTTGGTGCGTATACATTACTACACAGTGAAATTTATTCTTCTTTGCATATCCCAGCATATCCTCTGCGGTCAGAGCACATGGTCAGCCATAATACAGCACAACTGGAGCAGATAACATTAAAGGTCTTGCTCAAGGACCCAACAGCAGCAACCAGGCGGAGCTGGGGTTCAAACCACCGACCTTCCAATCAGTAACTCAGTACCTTAACTCTCTGAGCCACCACTGACACTCCTCATAGAAAAGTTCACCATATCAATGATCCATGTATATATGAGCAAATGTTTGTGAATGTTGTTACTACAGAAGGCATAATGAATATGATGCTCAACAAGTGGTTCTAGCTGATGTTAAAGAAAATCAACACCTTCTGATCAATCAGAATCAAGAATTTATGCTTACACTGCCAGCCTGAACTGACTCAATTCGGAGTATTTTACTCTAATTTAACAAAGATCTGATTTTTTTTTTTAGGGCCGTCTGAATGCACAAATATGATGTTTTTCAGATCGGATATGAGTGACAATTATATATGTGGATCTAGATCTAATAGGATATCCGATATGTGGTCGGGCAACTTGTATGAGAACAGTCAGATCGGAATTCGTGTGACTTTTGCATTGGGTGCTGACATTATCAGTCAGCATGGGGATTTCATAAAAAGACTAGCAATATCTGCTAAAATATCTTAAGTGACGCAGCTGGCTTTCTTCCTTCTTCTGGGCCTCAACGAATTCAGCCAACTAACTGCTTGTCGTCCTCAAGAACTAAATCCCAGGCACTTTTTTTTTTTTTTTTTTTCCCCTTTGAAATGAATTTCAATGAATGAGTTGTTCCACAAATATGATATGTTTTAACCCTGATGGAATGAGCAAAGATGCATTGGTGTGTGAACGGTCCGTTTTCAGAACAGACACGTCCTCATTAGGCTCAGACAAAAGTTACTATTTTGCAAACTGCAAACAGTGAGCACATTTCTCAGCAAAACGTGATGCATCCAAAAATGCCGAAGGCATTGCTTCCTTGTCTTGTAATTCAGTGAAGTGAAACTACCATCTGTGGAAATTAGCTGCTGAGGTGCATGAACTAAAATGTGCTCAATGGTCTTTTGAAGAATGTTGAAGTCAAGAAAATTACGTTTATTGCCGTTGCAATTTTCCAGGCAGTCATGGATTATAAATATGATAAAGTGGTGTTGTCACCCACTAAAGGTTAGGCTAGAGGAGGACGTTAATGATGCATTGTAAACTAAACTGTCTTTATTATATATAATGTATCTCAAGATAATTAGCAATCTTTGTAATTAAAAAGTATTGGGTATACAGTACCACAAAACTCAACACTTTACTTCCTTGCAATTTTTTACACTAAGCTTCATGTTTTCATTTTCACCAACACAACTTGCTGTTTTTACCCTTGTGACTCAAAGTAACAATGCACAAAATATTTGTCAGGTTGACATTTTTTCTGCATCTTTTGCAATAAATTGACAGAATGGATTTATCTGGTTTTGCAGTGAAACTAATCGTTTGTATATGGTTAGATCACTCATCTTCTGTGTTCCCCCAAAAAACATTTTAATCATTTTGGCCAAAATCCTGATGTCTCGTGAGTGTTCGGTGAAGACATCATTATCTCATCTTTTAAATGTCATACCCCATCCCCGGGGAGTTTGGAGTGAGAACATCATTTATAATATCAGAATTTTAAAATCGCTCAGGAATTTTATTCTGTAGGAAAAACAAACAGGTGCTCTCTGTTAATGAGCTGGAAACATCTTCACATTGCCAAAAAGAAACGAAGAACTAGACTGATCTGTAGGCATTTCACGGCTTGGGATGATTTGTCCGCAGCGCTGCTTAACAGTCAGATGTAACGTGTGTTTTTAATTTTTCTCTCAATGCAGCGAGGCACCACAGCATGGGACATCAAATAGCTGTAAACACTGCTGGTTAATGGGACTTTTATGTACACGATTGAGCACAAAAACTGTGGTCAAAGTCAAACACGGCTCCGCTGTTTTATGTCCCAACAAGACTACGTCAACGAGACAGATTCCAAAATAAGGTTTTCACTATATGAGACACATGAAAGCAGGTTCTAATGTTTATTTCTTGGAGGAGCAGGCGATGGAGCGTTTATGCCCCGCAGGCACAGATGCACGCAGAGCTTCAGTTAAAGCTATGAACGATGGTAAATCCATTCAATGTGTATGTTCTTCTAAGAAAAAATCAGATAGGCTAGAGGACTCAATCTATTGCCTGCCTGTAGGTGCACTGTAATGGCTGATGATTGTCTATAATGCATTATACATGATTCTGCCTCCCCAGGTCCCATCCTTAACCATGCTTCAAATCTCTCTCTCTCTCTCACTCTCTCTCTCTCTCTCTCTCTCTGCACCTTCTTTTCTTCTTTTCCCTTCCTATCGCAGCCTTAAGCCAGTCCAGATGGATGAATAATGTTTTTTTTTTTTTAAATCAATTTGAGGGATTGGGTCTTCCTCATAGCGTCTGTTTATCAGGACGTTCTTTAAAGAGGCCTGATTTCTCCTGCCGTGCTGAGGGCGAGACTGGTGTATGCTTATGAGAGAGAGAGAGTGTGTGTGTGTGTGGATGCTAATGAATGGAAATATCTTCATATGTGTATTTATGTGTATATTTCATTTATACGTGTAAGCTTATATATCATTTCGGCTTCATTCAGTTACCTTTCTTCATACTCGTAGTAAAGTGAGAGTAGGAAGATCTGTGAAGTGTGTGTGAGAGAGAGAGAGAGAGAGAGAACGTCTGAGAGAAACAGTTCCATGACGCTCCATCTGTCTCCATACGTCCCTGGTGAATGGCTCTGAGTTTTAGTTACGTTTCACTGGAACTATTATCTCCTCATTAGTGGAGCTCCAGAGGGATGTGAATTAGTAAATTAGCCAGCAGTTAGCGATGAACTCATTGCGCACACCACTGATGCTAAAAAAAAAGAAAAAATAATTTCATGTCTCTTATGCTTTGTTATTAAAGCAGGTCATACTTTTTCCTATATATTGTGTGTGTGTGTGTGTGTGTGTACATAAATATGTGTGTATATAATATGTATATGTAGGTAAATTTTTAACCACTCTTTCCCACAAATCAGTTTGAATTTGTTTCTTTTTCTGAGAATGAAAGCTGACTAAAATGATCTACAATGTCTAGTGCAAAGCTTGATGAAACCTTTGTGAAATCTCTGCATTGATAACGGTAAATCATAAATCTTTTTTTCCTAATCAAATCTTTTGTAGTTTGTCGAAAATGCTTTGCATTCCAAGGCAAATTTCTTGCAATTTTTTTTTCTTTGTTCATCACACTATTCATGGAAATTGTTTCACCAAAGATGGTATCCAAAACAGACAGAAACAATTTCTGTGAATAGTGTAGACACATTTCAACTTACAGTCGTACAAAGTTTCACACTTGCAAATTTTCGGCTTAAGAACTAAGATTTTGCAAGAAATTTACCTTGGAATGCAAAGCATTTTCGGCTTATTGCATACCGTTTTTTATATATATATATATATATAATTTTTAAAATTTATTTATTTATTTTTTTCCCCTCCATTTGGTGAAAAATTTAGTGAAGACATAGCACCACACGTCCCAAAAATGTTAGCAAGACCGGTAGCAAGAAAAAAAGCGAGACAGTTTCAGTTTCGTTTTTAAAACAGCCAGTGCCAAGAAGAATCATAAATTAAGTTTTATATATATATATTACATACAATTACATTTTGATATTTTGCTTCATCTTTCCTAAACGTTTTTTGATTGTTTTTATATGAAAAATTATGATTATAGTGTTGGAAATTGGTAATATTAGTAATACTTTTGGGTGGCTGGAACAGATTATCTGCATTTACATGTGTTTACATGTGAGAAATGTGTTCCGCAATACGAAATCTCGCTTTAAGCACTCGTCTCCGGAATGGATTAAATCCATACACTGAGGTACCACTGCGTCTTTCATCACATATGAACATGTAAGAAGTAAAACACTAAACCTACAATGTGATACCACCTCATATATCTAATCACTTAAATATGGTATCTCTTATGCAGGATTAAGCCATATGTAAAAACAAACCAGCAACCAGACGAAAGCCGCAGAAGCTTCTAAGCAGGGATTTCTAATAAATACTCAAGTCTCAATACACACTTTACACTCACTAATCCATCATTTCATAATGATTATTGATGAATTATTGCCCATGGGCTGTAACTAAATGCTTGTTTTCAACACGCGCCGTCTCCTGTGCCAAAACTAATAGTGCCACAGTAGCGTTAAAATCCTTTCAGCATACACACACACACACACACACACACACAGGGCTTTGGCAGAAACGTGGAGCGCCCCTTTGTTCTACAATTTCAAAAAAATAAATTCAGTGAGGAAAAAGGGGAAATATTTATAAGGTCTGGAAGTGTGTGTGTGTGTGTGTGTGTGTGCACTTCTGCTTGTCCCTGAAGATCACCGCAGAGGTGGGGGTGATTAGAGGAAATAAAAACAGTGGCGGCAGCCTCGTTAGCATAATGATTTCCCCTCATGCTCCGATGAGCTGAGGGGAAAGGAGAAAAAGAGAGAGAAAAAGAGGGAGGGAGGGAGGGAGGGAGGAGAGAGAGAGAGGGGAAAGAGGGAGGGAGACTCCCAGAGCTCCTTAAGCATTTGAAGCATGTTAATAATCATTAAGTGTATGGCATGGAGGGGAGGATGAGAGTCGCAAGTGTGTGTGTGTGTGTGTGTGTGAGAGAGAGGGGATTGACTGACTGGATCACCTGGGCTGTGCCCAAATTAACCTCTCATCTCCTCGTCCTCCCCACTGCCACACTGCCTCCATAAGGGACCTATTAGAGGAGGCTTTGAAACGGAAAAGCGTGTGCTCTAGCACTGCTCTCGGCTCTGTCCATCAAGACTGGGCCTGCGCTTGTAAAGCAGTCTCTCTCTCTGTCTGTCTGTCTGTCTGTATGTCTGTGTGTGTGTGTGTGTGTCTCTTTTTGGACATGCTAATGGCCCATCCTGGGAGGTTAGATAAAACGGGGCAGAAATCAGCTCATTAGCAGACGCAGATGCTGAGGAGAATGGAGCAGCATATCAACACAGCGACTCTACTCTCTCCATCCGGATTTCTCTCTCTCTCTCTCTCTCTCACTCTCTCTCTCTCACTTGTTTGAATGTGACAGAACATCCAACAAAATACACCTATGACACGCACAGCGCAGCTTAACGTGACTCGTTTATTTATTTATTTATTTTCATTTTTTTCCCCCCTCACATGCAGAGCAGTAGCTTTGACTGAATACCAAAATCAATTAGATTTCAATCAGCAGTAGGCATTTCTCATTCATATCAATTACCCCAGGTTTCATTCTGAATCAGCTATTTGTAATTGCCATGCCGGCGACCCTGCCTGTTACCGGTTTGACCTTCGTGTCTGTAGGCCACATTTAATTGGCTTCTTCATGAGCTTAAGAGGCCGTGACGAACGGCCAGATGAATAAATACATGGATATAGGACGTTTACCGCAACCCATTAACCGCTGCTTGTGTATGCATGCACGCGTGTGCGTGTTTAGCATGTTACAGTTTTTGTTTTGCTCTTGCAATTGCTAGGAAGGAGAAATTATGCTGAAATGATTTGCTTGAATTTTGTATTTCAGGTGATTCTGTGCCAGCGGAACTTGTATGTATTTTGAAAATATGTAATTTTCATTTAGTAGCAAAAAAAAAAAAAAAGCTTTGCTTTCCTTAGAATCTGACGGGTGTTTTTCTTTTCTATTTCTTCAATCCGACTGAAATCGTTCTGAGTAGAGATTCCAGCTTAACTCTTTACCTGGACGCTGATCTGATACAATATGGGTTAACATATGCCCGAAGCATTTAAACAGGAGCATTTAATATAAATTAGTATAAAAGAATATACATTTTTTGATGTACGCAAAGGTTGAATGCACAAGGTGACATGAACGATGGTTCTGTTTAATATGGCATTTAATATGTCGGAAACCGAAGAAGAGGAGGAAGAAGCATACGAATAGGAATATAGGAATAAGTAGTATTTTTAAATGATGTTTACAAGACTTAAGCCTCATCTGTGATTAATTAGATGCTTTCCTATGTATGAAAGCCAATCAGAGGTGAGCTCCTTCCTCAGTGAGTGTCAGAGAGAGTTGTTCTCAGACTTTACCCATCACCAATAGAAGCAAAATTCTTCCCCTGAGAAATTGGTCATGCCATCTAACATCCAACATATGGTGAACATGAGCAGAAATAATTTATTTATCTTCTAATGAAGAATATTTACCTATTAAACAGGTTATTGAAAGTTCTGATCCATTTCCGGTTAAGATGTTTACATGATTTTTTTTTTTCTCAATTGGGCAACTCCCATTATTATAGGAATATTAAGTTCCATGTATACACACACCTAATGTTTGTATTTATTTTGAGATGCTTTTCTGCTCAACATGGTTTGTACAGAGTGTTTGGGTTAACATAGCCTTCCTGAAACAGGCTGAGTATTCACCTCTGGCCCGTGTTTCTACCCACACAACCACCATTTACTTACAACATTCTTTGTAAACTCTGTTTTAAATAAAAATTCCAGGAGATCAGCAGTTTGTGGAGTATTCAGTCCTGCCCATCTGGCACCAAACAAATCCACGGTCAAAGTCAGCGAGATCGCATTTTGCCTATTCTGATGATTGATCTGAACTTTACCTGAAGCTCTTGACCAGAATGTGCATTGTGTTGCAACCACATGATGGCTGCTTGCATAATTGTATGAATGAGCAGTTGTACGAGTGTAGTATGTACGTATAGCTGCAAAGCTTAGGATAGAATCCTGGAAGTAAGTTGTGACAACGGAGCTCCTTTCGACTCTTGTTACATAATCAAAATATTATATACTAATATATAAAGTAATAACTGTGTTATTACAATTATTATTGTCCTTTTTTTTATTAACTTTTTTTTACTTCTCTCTACTGCCAGGTTCAGAATCTTCTATGAAAAGGGAAAGGACTGCATTTTTCCCCCCTTTCAGACTAATGTATTAGCCACACACACACACACACACACACACACTCAACATTCTGTCCCTGCAGCCTAAAAGAATGGCCCAGGCTTTACATTCACTCATTCAGATTCATGTCTCCTCCGTTACGGAGGCCCGAGACTGCCTTTCCTCCTCCTGGGAGCGCTTAAGCATCTCTCTGTCCGTATGCGAGGGAGCTGAGATTAGCCTAACCAGATTAGAGCGTCCTATTGCAATACGCCTCACTGCTACCCTCCAGTACGGATCCCCTCATGTGAAAATAACACACACCCTGGTGTCTCTGGTTCACACCAGTCCCCAATGGGACCGGCACAATTTCTTCTACTGTATTATGACTGTAATGGTCGGACAAATAAACTCTCAGCAACGTGGCATAGACATCAACCAAGATCTGATCTTCTTGATCTGATAATAAACAATAAAGAGCATATGGGAGTATGTCGCGAATGGTGGCTTGACACAAGGAAGTATTTCCATCCATGCAGCTCTGTGCACTTCGGCAAATGAAACATTAAAAAAAAAACAAAAAAAACAAGCTATTCCAAAATGGTAGTGTCGTGGACTGGCTGACTTTGTGGGGTTCGGAGAAAGGGGGGATAATCTATTCCTTCCCTTTGTGCGGCTGGCCTGCAGGGTAGGCAGAGGAAAACACAGCGAGAGCTCCTCTGTCTTCAATCATATCAAAGCCAAGCTTCTCCATTAGAAGCACAAAGGCATCTGAAAGCAGAAGAGAGGATAGAGGTCGCCTCTTATTTCCTCTCTAATGCATTCTGGGAAATCGGCTGGATTTATTCCTCCTGCTCGGTTTATGGATATGGTAGCATGTGTGCAGCAGACTGCTCATGCTAAATATGTCTGTACTGATGTTCAGAGGGATGCACTGGCTTCACCTCTGTAGGCCGACAGCTCACAGCGTGAACGTATTAATTATGAATAGAGACCTGACTAAATATTGATGGCCATGTGTTGGCTTGAGGGAGTTATCATAAAATGGAGACTTGACTGGCTGTCAGGACGGGGCAAAGGCCAGGAGCGGCCATATGCAGCAACATTTTCGCTGCCATGCTCGTAAAAAGGGGAAAAGTGATTTAGTGGGTGGGGGAAATACTTTAACAGCAGTTTAAGTTTGTTTTGAAATTTAAAGGTATTAATCAATAGAGGAAAAATATTATCACCAAAATAGAATTAGATAAATAAATTTATATATATATATATATATATATATATAATAAAATGGTTGGTGTTGTGAATATAACGCGCATCATGATATGCGGAAAATATCCCCATTTGGGAAAATAAATTTTTGTGGCACGTCTCATCACATCACCATTGATTGTTTAAACCCTTTAACCACAATAGGCTGTAAATTGTCCGTTTTTAGAATGTTATTTACGCATTAGTTACAAGTACTGATAAACACACATGTAACAACAGAAAAAACAAACAATTTCTTCTCAAATAAGAAGAATTGCAGATTCAGCAATTAATCATTAGGTCACTTAACAAGGTAATAATCATAAATATTAATACAGATACTGATAGCTTTTAAATTGATACATAGTGTTGCTATTACTTAGCAATAATTTAGTCAATTGCCTGTTAAATAAGCAATTATGTGTCAGTTAAGAATGTTATAATGGAAATAATAATGGTCTTTACTTGTTTAAACCGAGATAGTGGTTTTGTCGGTTTATGAAAATCTGCTTTTGAAAAAAAAAAAAAAAAGAAAGAAAAATCCTGGCTGATATTCATTGCTCAGCAGCATGTCGAAAGCAATAATCATCCTGCTCGCCTGGTTTCCTCCAAAGTCATCCGCAATTATAAATGCCAGTGAAGATATTTAGATCTTTGTAAGACAGGGGCTTGGCGTGATTTTTGCATCAGCAAACCGTTGAGATAAAACTAACTCCATGTCAATTGTGTCGTTTTCCTGGATAGATTTGTGTAACCTCATCCTTGTGTACACAGTTTTCCTTCCTTCTCTCACAGAATTCTAGAGATTATAATTCTGCTGAGGGATTCATTATTTTTTTTTTAACCAGTCTTTTAGAAGCAGTTCAAAGGCCATGGCTGAAGGGCTCTCTGAAGTCTTCACGCATTAGTTCATATAAAGCTCTTTATTTAGCGAATTTGTAAAGTCAGACACGCCATCAACTACGACGCATTGTCTTTGCTTCAAGAGTTGTCCTCTTTTTAAAAAAAAAATATTATAAATAAATAAAATAATAATAATAAATAAGTAAATAAATAAATAATCTTCATCATTCATCAGCATGACCGGGTCGTTTTTAATCTCACGGACAGTTCAGAAATGATTTCGACGTGAAAAAGATTTCATATCAACTTTCAGTATCAGTTCCAATCAGTACCTTATTATTACTCAATCCTAAAGTAAAGGCACCCAAGCTCAAAGGATCATGAGAGAGGAAGCCGATGTGCCTTTGGCGCACGCTACGTGCTTTCCTGGATCAACACGAGTACAAAAGCAGGCTTGTTCCTGATGAAATCAGAACGTTCAGAACTTTATTGAAAAACTGATTAAATGAAAATACGCTCTAATCCGAGCCACGCCTGGCGTGTCGCCTCACCTGCACGCCTCTGTTAAACATCTGTAACCTAATTCTGTTTGCTTTCGATCTACGAGCTTAACTCCATGCCGTCTCAATGAGGTTAAAGCAACATGACGTAGCAGCCGAAATGGCTGCAAGGTGTGATTCCGCTTTAATGAAAGCCAGTTTAGCCGTTTATTAGTACTGTACACATTAAGCGATACCTTTATTATAGGAGGGTTTTTTTCTTAGAAGTAAAACGTTCTTTGTTTTTAATGAATTAACAAGGGAAATTATGAAAATAATCAACAAAAGTTAAAATGAAGTAATGTAAAAAAACAAACAAACATGCATAATATTTTATAGATATTTAAACAAAATAAAATAAAAAATTTACGCTAAATTCATGTTGATATTTTGGAAATAATTTAGATAAACTGTATGTGTATATACTTAAAAAAAAAGTCTCAGTAGCATCGCTCTGTCATTCACTTGCTCTCAGAGATCTAAGGCAAAAGCTACTCCTCAATTATTCACACACTTTAAATGGCAGCTGCTGCAGGGTGTGTTTGTGTGTGTGTGTGGTGTGTGTGTGTGAAAGAGAAAAAAGGACCCCTATGGTAGAATCGCATACATTTCACATGTGAATATTTGGGCAATACACAATCACATGGCCGTTCCATGTGTTATTCAAGTCGCATCACGTGAATATTATGTGCTCAGGTGTGAAAAATAATAAAAGTACCCGATACGTGAAAAAAAAGGTATCACGTGAAACAATCACATAGGGAAAATAAAAACATGTGCAGTGTAAGTTGTCAAGGCAAATTGGGTGAGGAGGAGTAAAATGTTGTAAAAAAAAAAAAAAAAAAATCCAGATGTTTGAAAATTCTAAGTCATATGACATGGTTGGCTGTTAAAGAAATAAAAAATGATTCCTCATCATGGTGGATCTTTTTAGAGCCTGGTGAAATAAAACAACATTTTGGAATGACTTTAATGTAGGATTTGCTAGAACTACAGTAAGTTTTATTTAGTGTGTGTGGCATCAAAGGCTTAATTACTCACCTAATCAGCTCTAATCAGGTAATTTGTTTGTGTAGTTTATGATGTATTGAAACATCCGGTTATATGATTTCCGTGCACCTCTGTGACAGTTAACAGAGCTCTATATACAGTACAGACCGTATATCAATATACGAAATATGATTTTATGTCTAAGTAAACATGTACAATGTTCTAAGCTGTACTGAGGAGATCCATAGAGTTTAGAATGCACTTTGTGTTTAAAACAAACAAACAAACCAAAAAATAATAAAAAAAAAAGCGAGGGCCTCAGATGTACTGGTTTAGTAACCCATCTGTAGAGATATTCATGTGTTCATGATATCAAATCTGAGCATAAGTTCTGTAAGGTGAAGCTGGAGCGTTGCTGCTGCAAGGCTGCCCTCTATCTGACGCCCGAGAGAAGATCCGCACCGCACTGAATATATGATGCTTTAACACTGACGTCTTCTTAAGTGTTTGATCTGAACAGTAATAATAATCCCATATCCCGATGTACAGCACAAATACAGTGATCGACTGAGATAATATGCCATAAACAAAAAGTGAAGGTTTGGCCAGCTTCTGTTTCAGGCTGATGGTGTCAGATGGCAGCTTTCATTAAGATCTCACATTACTGAGTTTATTAAGAAACTTATAAAAGTGTTTAACCACACGGTGGGGATCTACTGCTTAGATCAGCCATAGTCTCTCTCTATTTCTGTCCTGAACTTGGGCATTCCCCCTTCTGTTTATTTTGTGTTTATTTTTGTTCTCTCTCTCTCTCTCGCTCTCTCTCTCTCTCTCTCTCCCTCAGACTACTCTTTCATGCTTTCGTTCCTCTTATTCTCTCTTTCATTTGCAACCCATTCTATTCCATTTCATTCTACTCCATTCAATTCGTCTCTCTCTTTCTCCTGCAGTCTCCCTGTTTCTCTCTCGCTCTCTCTCTGTCCACCCCTCTTGTTTTTCCTCTTCTCTTTTCACATTGTGTCTCTCATCGTCTGTTTGCTTCCATCTCTCACAGTAACCATCTCTCTTTCATTCACTTTTTCTCTCTTTCTCCCTGTCACGCCCCCCCCCCCCCCCCCACACACACACACACAGACACAGACACACAGTCTCTCACACTGTCTATAAATATTTCATCGCCCCCCCTCTAAGAGAATAAATAATACATCAGGAATCACGCCCAACCCCTCAGCACTACAATTAACCTTCAGGTTAACATGCTATACAGTATATGTGTATTTGTATGTGTGTGTGTGTGTGTTTGTGTATTTACAGTGTGTGAAGATGTCGTTCACACATTATTTATTAGCATAAAGCTTCAGGGCATTTTTTTCTTCCATGTAATCCAGAGCTGTTATATTTTTGTCAGTGATTGATTACATCTGCTGAGAGCACGTACAGCTGGAGCTGAGCGCGGGCGTCCTGTCAGCTGTCAATCAAATCTGTAATTGATGATCTGACCAATCCTGTGTCTGCTCAACCCCCTGCCAAGGAAACGTGTACTGTATCTACTCGGCACGGCCGCCCGTCAGTCAGCGCTTAAAGCCCACGTAGTCACGGTGTCACTCAGGGCCCGGGTCATGCTGCTTTGCTCCTCCTGTACATGCTTCCTTTACTTACTAAATTCACAAAAACATGGGGTCTGGATAACAAAAAAAAAACATCTCGAACATTTTTTAAGCTAATGTCTTGACATAAAGAAAAGTTTGATGTGGTTTTCAGATTCATCACAGTTTTTTTTGGGATGTATTTATATTCAGCTAGCTAGTCAGCTAATTATGTGTCTTAGTTAGATAGTTAGCGTTTGTTAATTTATGTCAACTTTACTTTTTTGTAAGGTACTTAATTTTTAATAAATTTATAGTATTAATCTGTTTAGTCTCAGCTAGCCAGCTAATTATGTGTCTTAGTTAGCTTCTGTTACTTTATGTTGTCTTTTTGTAAGGTACTTAGTTTTTAGTAAATTTGTAGTATTAATCTATTT
>JAQQZT010000021.1:6523321-6533706 GCA_030068275.1 Clarias platycephalus
CCAGGCAGGCAGGTGTTCCTCTGCTCATTAAAGTGAGAGAGAGCCCGAGGCTGGCCACTTCCTCTAGCGTGCAGGAGAGAGCGTGAAGGAGGAGTGTGGAGAGGTGGAGCACGCTGCCGCTTCATCACCGAGCACATGCACTGGACCTCATCCTTACGCTTCAAACAGCCGCTGTGAGGACGAGCAGGAGAGTCCACTAGCATGAGGCATATCTTCTGATGGTTTTATTTTGATTTCTGCACATTTTGTTGTTGTTTCCCCCAAATGCATCTATTTTGTTGCCGTTAGTTAAGGAACGTGTTCTGAAGAGAGAGAGATCAAACAAATCATCTCACTGATGAAGTTTGACTGAACTGAAGCTTTAATGGGATTTTCCTCCATGCTGATGACCTGATGACTTTTGGACTGAGATGCGTTCTTCCCTTTCATCGTCTTAGGCATGTCATACACTGAGTTTGGGTATTCATATTCACCAGCTCCCCAGGTGAGTACCTTATGTGCTTACTTTCTTAATTATTATTTAATTTATATTCTGGAACAATAAGTGAACTAAGAATTTCAATTCCCTCTGTGATGATAAACTTCTTGAATCACTTATGCATCCTAAAGAAAATGGATGAATGCCTTGCAATATCATGTATTTAATTCTTGCACATCCTCCTGTATGATGTATAAACTTGTGGAGAATTCCATTATATAATTAAGGATGGGTCTTATAAGTAAAATAATGGGATGAGAACAAGACTTGATTGAAATGAGGAAAACAAAGTTCTAGTAATATTTGTCAAGCTTCTATCATGAAATGTTAGATTAATGTGACTATATTTTAAATATTTTTGACTTGTTTTTGCTGTTATAATGTACTGTAGAAAAGTATGATAAAAAGTTAATAATTACTTCAATGCACTTTTGTATGTTTATTTTGGTGCTCCAAAAGATAAATTGACTCAGATAAGATAAATTAATTCAACACTATAGATACATTTATTTGTAGGTGCTTTTGTAATTAGCTTTAAAACTGCAGCTTCCCAGGTACAAGATGCATGCTAAATACAATGCATATATAGAAGATGTACTTTTGATGATCAGCTTGGAAAATCTTGTACCGTCATTTCTATACACATATATAAAACAGTGTAGTTTGATTTCCAAATCTCACTTCTTTCAGAGCATGTTATAGTATATAAGTACAAGTATAAGACTGAGTATCTATAATGAAACTAATTGCAACTCTAATGAGATATTTCTAGTTCAAACAGCTTAAACCAACAGAATGTGTAAATATTAGTTTTAATGGGAAGTCCTCTTGTTTCTCTGCCCTTACAGATCCTGTTATCCTCTAATACTCTGGGTTCCTGCTACGAGTCTGGGAGCGATTCTCCATTCGATGCAGCGCATAATTCTCTGTACTGCCCGGTGTACGAGGGCACGTTAGTGGCATCGGCCAGACACAACTTCAACTCTCCATATGAGAATCGATATGCAAAAGATCACGGGACATACTGCTCCTATAGAACGGATTCAACATGCGTGTATTCCCTGGTATGGCGTATTTCTGGATATTGTAATTAAACATGAAGTGTCTCTTAGTATGATGTCTATTTAAATGTATTTTCCATTGGTTGCACTTTAAGAGCACTATATAAACAAAAAAATCATTTTTATACATGGTGGAATTGCTGGACATGCTTTATCAAGCTTTAAATTAAGTAATCTTGTAATGTTGTTCATGTAGGGTAAGATCAGAGAGAAAGAAGAATCAGGAATGGCAAAGCCGAGGCTCACACATGGGTCGACTTATTACTCTTACAACCACCCATTTGGATACCAATATGACTCTTATGGGTAAGATCCTGTATACCATACATGAGATGAGATCTAGAATGATTTTATAGATATCTCAATGAAACAAGTTTTTTTTTAAAGCCCTCCGTTTAAGTGAGTATTGAATGTTTGTTTAGGTACGGATCTGTGGATGTTAACACGAGAAGGAAGAACGCAACCAGAGAGACCACGAGCACGCTGAAAGCATGGCTTCAGGAGCACAAAAAGAACCCATACCCTACTAAAGGGGAAAAGATCATGCTGGCTATAATCACCAAAATGACCTTGACACAGGTGTCTACGTGGTTCGCCAACGCACGCCGTAGACTCAAGAAAGAGAACAAGATGACCTGGTCACCACGCAACAAGACCTCAGAGGAGAGATGCTGTGAAGAGGAAGCTGAGAATATCGAAGGAGAGACGACTAAATCTGAGAAGGGATTTGATGGTTTGTTAGATTTTAGGTTGAACTAATAGATAGTAGATCTATAAATAATAGGTCTCATTAATTATTGTGCCAGAGGCCAATATTTTTTGGAGAAATGCCATTGAAGAACCATTACATCGTTTTCTAAAAAAGCACTAGATTGATAGATTTTTAACAATTCTTAAACACAAAACTTTATGATTACTGAAATCAGTAAAATCTTGCCATGATTTTGGGGGGGGGGAAATCAACAGTTTCTTATCAACAAAAAAATACCATAAAATTGTTTTGTGTGAGAGTGTATGTGATCATTTGTATACGAGATTGTTCCTCTTAGACTGGTTTTAAATATTAAACAAATAACGTTTCTTTAATTCCAGACACCCCAAGGGGGGATGAAACGGATCCAACACAAAGCGATTTGGAAGACTTCGACCTCTCTGAGTCAGATGTCTCTGAAGGTGAACCGAAACCGTTGTTACCCTTGAGCGCTCATGCAATATCACAAGACTGTCCAGATTATCGACTCAGAGACCCTCAGCTACGTGCATCTACTCCAGATACAAGATACAACGGTTTTGATAAAACCAGTCTAGAATCAGTGACTGAAGATAACCACTACAATGAGCAGGAAGAGACCAAGCCAAAATTCTGGTCACTTGCACAGACAGCCACATCGTTAAATCAGGCAGATTACACGTCGTGCATGCACAGGGGTCGAGGCATGTGGTCACCCTCTACAGACTGCCATTTAGACATAGAGGACTCTCCGTTCGCCAGCCTCAGAAACTGGGTAGATGGCATGTTTCACGATCCACTGCTCCGGCAAAGCGACTTAAATCAGACTTTTCCCAACTCTTCAAGTTTGTGGATGCTGGAGAACAGATTCCATGAACTGACAGATTCTGTTCCCTCACCCCGGGTCACATGATCACCTGGAAATCGAACTGGTATATTTATACTATTAAACTGCCATGGTCTGTTATTTATTTAAAGGTATGGCTTTAAACATCATTGCAGCACTAAAGCACCATGCAAATGCTAATGCTAAGAAAAAACACAAATGCACGATTAGGTAATAAAGATTTTCACCTTTTAAGTAATGCTCACAGACATCAAGAATTTTTGTGTTGTTGGCTGTCCATGGTGCTGAAAAAAAAAATCCCTTTTACTCGCTCTTTCCCTTTTCTCTTTCTTTACTTTTTTTTCTGTATTTGCAATAGTGTGTACATATGGCATGCAATCATGATGTTTTAATATAAACTAATAAACTTATGAAAATATTTACTCCTTTTTTTATCAAGTGCCTCTTGGAAAAGAACTGAAGCTAGAAACGTAACCAATGACACCAACATTTTGTTAAATTTGTAAAACTACAATAATACTGTGTGTACAATAATATTTTGATTATTTATTGGATTCATAGACTTCAAGCATATGCATCACAGACCACTGGGTAAAATGGACCTCACTTTGGGAACCACTGACCTAAAGTAAATAGAATTCGTGTATAGATAGTTTAATTTCTACAACTGTACTGTACCTCCAGGATTCTATACTTAATTTACTGGTGTTTGTGTCTCCAATCGATTGGTGCTTTGGTATTTCTATATACATGCTTCGTCAGCATCGTTTAAAGGGAGTGTTTAAAGGAAACGGCAATTGATTTAAGGACAGCAACTGGAAAAATGCCCAGGAGAGTGAGTTCAGGCATGTGGAGGAATATTTGAGGCTTAAATAAACATTTCTTCAAAATAATAGCAGCCCCTAGGGTGTGTTCCTGGCTTGTGTGTGTGTGTTTTTTTTTTTAATGATTTCATTATTGTTTGGTAAAACATAATTACAAGATTTAGAATGAATAATATTTTTAATAAGTTGTCAATTCTGCCCGGAAAATTCCTCCAGTGTAAGTGTATGTTGATGAAATGAAATATAGCCTGAATCTCAAATACCTTCTCGTACAGATGTGTAGTGTCCTTGTATAGGTAGTATGAAAGTATAGTATAAAATTATTCGACATTAAGCTATTGCACGCTATGTTAAAGTTATGATTGGGCAATAGGGCAGGTAGTCTGGGTTCATAATTTCCTGTGTGTTCAAGGTAAATGTGGACACTATCATTTTGTATGATAGCAAAATTGCTTGTGCTTTATTTTCTTCAACATTGAGGTTTGGAATAGTGATGAGGATTAAGTATTTAGGAGAAGTCTGCCACTTGAGTTGAGTAGAATTAACAATTTCAATTTTAATAATTCAGCATGAACTCGCCTGAGAATTTCATTCTTCTTTAGGATTATAAATAAGTCATATTCGCAGTAATAAATAAATACATCTGGCCTATTTAGAAAGTTTAGAAAGTGCTTTGCTGTGTGTCATATTAAATGAAATCCCTCAAACATAACAGGGAAGAGAAGCATGTTTTTAACACTGTTGTTACAACACATTATGCTAAATCATCAGTGTTTCCTTTACCTGATCCTCCAATTCTGTCACGTGCACAGTTCTATTTATTTATTTATTTTCTTTTGCAGCCATATATTCCTTTAGTACTGTATATCTCATACCTGCAGACTACTGTGTACAAACAAAGTACATTTTATTTTTAGCTCAATAGTGGTAGTTTTGTTCCTCACATTTGTACAGACTGAAAATCTATTTCTGGAGATTATTTCTCTGATAAGTCAAAGCATACCATAAACAGTATAATGTAGTACTATTGACATGATATTTAAAATTAGAAATCACATTTGTAAACATATCAAATTTTTCTAAACAATAATATTGCTAGAATCTACAGTATAGTGTAGAAGTCATCAGGACTGTATGTTACTACTGTAATTGATAAAGGCAATTATTTCCAGTTTTCCAGTAAGATTTTCTTAAGGGATTAAAAATAACTCAAGCCATGTGTCTTTTTGTTATGTTACTCTAATGATAACGTTCCCTTAGCCATGTTTTGTGTCTGTATTTAAGTGTCTAATATCTTCATTATAAACGTCAGGATCTTCACTTCTATTATCTTTGAAGACAATGGTGTGACCATAATGTTGTAATAATATTAAGAAATAAACACTCATAGTACAACACCAGGCTGTGTCAGTACCGGATCAGATGATATCATGAAAAAAGGTTGCTTTATGACAGCATAAAATGTAATACGCCTTCATGGTTATTTTTCTATTCACATCATGGCTGAATGCTAAACCTTAATAAAATAAAAGATACAAGATACATCTTGTATGTTGTACTATAATTTTACAGGATACTTTTTGCAGTTCAGATAATATAATATCAGTTGGTATCAAGATGCACATTAGTATTAGTGTATTAAAGACTATACGACATGCGCAACTTTACACTTTACATAAAAATGGCGAGTTATACCGTTATTGTCTTGGCCTTGGACATCTACCTATAAAAAAAAATTTTTGAAAACTGTTTCGTAGCCTGTAGTTTTAGTATGCTAATTAGGCCCAACCTCTCTTTTATGGCACTGAGATCACATGACCTGAGACCTCATTATAATTTTCTTCAAAACACCATCATGGCGAACATCATTCAACTCGTAAAAAAAAAAAAAAAAAGACATACACTTTTTAAGGAATCTGCCAAAAAAACAAAAATCCTCACTTGTTTGGGTTTCTAACATCTTGTTTGTTTTGACATCTTGTCACGTGACCATTGAATTTGCATATTCATTAATATTCATCCGAGTCTGCCAAAGATGGGCATGCATACAGGATCAGCCTTGTCTGTGTTCAGTTATTTACATTTTTATATAACACATTGTATTTGCTATAGTGACTTTATTTTATTTATTTTAGTGGCTCCTAAATGGGAGGATGGAAATTGTTCAGTAAATTGCTTGCTAGCCAAGTTTGACAGCTATATGCTAACTAACTATTAGCCAGCATTGGTAAAGTTAGCTACATGTCAGGTGTTGCGATTAATTACAGTGTAGGTGCAGGAGGTAATGGTAACCAAGCTCATTATTATTATGATCAGAACGCCTAGATAGGAAGTACGGTAGCTAGTTTTAGCCTATCTTAGCTAGGCTAACAGTTCTCCTGCTAGGTCTTGTGTATGACGCTATGATGTCGCATGAAATGTTACAGAAAAAAATTATAGTGAGCAGAGGCTGATTAATGCTTAGTTTTATGATATTGAAAAAAATATTCTGTCTTATTACAGTTATGTAATGTCTCTTTTATGCTCTTTATGCAGCACAATAAAAACTTACACAGAATACCATACATTTAATAAATTATATTAGTCAGGGCATAAAACCTTTTTGTAAATATCCAGATTTGTTCCTACAACACAACCACCCTGCATTAGAGCAACATACCAACCAAACACATGCTCCAGTATATACAGTATTTCCTGCTTCCCTTTCAAACCGCATGAATAATACAAAATGCGATTTTTCCATGCAGCACAATTCGCATGCTCGGTTTCACTCAAACGATTTCCCTCTGAGCTGTGTTTGAACCAGCCACTCAGCTACAATGTAAAAGCCCTTAATGATGAAGCCTTTCCGTTCCCTTACACACACACACTGGACAGGACATAGTGCCGATGAGGGTTAATAAGCATCACACTGTCTCTTGCTTTCTGTCACTGGCCCCAATTATAGCAGCACGGCTGCTTCTTTTCTGACCTGAGAGCCTCAGGCTGGAAAACTGAGTTCCGTTGAACGCACCACTAGAGACTCGGACGCCTTAGACACAAAATGCCACCGAGTCAATTTAGCATGCCAGTAGTGAACATTCTTTATGAAATATATATACTATATATATATACTGTGTATACTGTATATGATCTTATCCCAACATGTATTATTCGACCCTGCTGTTTCTTTTTATACTGAATCCTCTCTGATGGTGGGTAAACCTACATAGCAAATTCCCCGGTGTTGAATTAACACCCAGCAGTGTTTATAGAGCACTGAGTCAATGAACTATGAAAGTATTAAATCAACACTGGGGAATTTACTGCGTATCGGGATTGGGACTAACAAGCTTTTGTGATTTCGCTTCAAGCGAGGAACAGTGTCCTTCACATCTTTTTGCTATTGTTGGTTTACTCCCTACTCCCTCATCACGTGTAGTGACCCTAGAAAAGAGAAAATAAAGAAATGGACAGTCATGGGAGTGCGTTATGTCAAAAGTTGGAAGGGGTGGCTTGGTGGTTGGTGTTGGATTATGGACCAGGAGGTCGCCAGTTTGAGCCCTGACACTGCCACGTTGCACTATTTGATCCTTAAATAAGGTCCACAATACAATCGGGCATCGAGCTAGCAACCCTACCCTGTAAATAACTGCCACAGAAACGGTGGATGTATATCCGATGTACCGGATGGAACCATCCATCAATCCATTCACATCAATAGTCTTCAGTGTAACTACTCTGTAAAAGCACATTTATACACTTCAAATGTAACGACCAAGCAAGAAGATCAAAGGCACCAGGCCAAATAGTATTATTATTAATAATAATAATAATAATAATAATAATAATAATATATGTATTTGTATTATAGCTGTAGTATCTACAAGATTTAAGTAGAGGTTTAGAAAACATATAATATAAATAAAACTGTAGTGATGTCACTAAAATGTCTAAAATTACACTGTGTGTGAAGGTGCTTCAGCCGTTTTCAGCTTTCACATATTCAACCTGAGAATTCTAGTTGCAAGTCATCAGAGAAATAAATGCTAGTTTTGTAAGATATTGTGCTTCTATAAATCTCAGATTATCCACAAGCAAGGTGAGAATTAATTGGACACAAATTGATTTGCTGTTTAATGCCGCTATCATACACAGATCTACCCAGGAGCCTTCTCACCAGCTTGATGCTGATTCCATGTGACAAATAAGAGTAGGAACAAATTGGCCATTTTATTACATCCATCATCCGGTGAGCAGGTCTGTTTAAATGAGGGAACCCATTGCGTCTTTCTTCCCTGCAGCTAACTGACCAAAGTGAACAGTTGGTCAGTTAGCTGCAGAATGCATTACTAATTTATGAATAGCTGAAAGGTCAATTAATGGGTGTACAGAAAGCGAATGATATGATCTTGATCACAAGATCACATCTGAGTCATTTGTTCACCAATCAGTGCCATGTGAATAATTGGCGTAATTTATGTGGAGGGATCAAAACAGGTCAGTTCAACCTTAATACCAGCAAAGAATTAAAGTTACAAGACATAAGTTGGTTGGAAGAACCAACATCCCCCTGTGTGAGACTTGGTTGCGTGTAACCAGTGAGCACACAGAGCTGGGTCATTGTCCTCGCACACCCCCTACATGGGTAGAGATGTCAACCTTCCCAATCTTGAACCCAATGTTATACCCTTTAGTGAAGCAATTGCTTGCAAAAGGGCAATTAAAAGAAACATACAATTCAGTTTGGTATCTTGCAGATATTCTGCGGACTACAATGTTTGTGATGACTACACCAGACCCAGTCCATGAGGCGCATACTAATCCTGCAATGACTTCCATCTAAGAGCTATGCAAAATTCACAGGGGCAGTTAATTTGGCTGATGGTGCCAAAATCTTTCTATTAATTGGCAAGAGTATATCGGGTGGCATGGAGGCATAGTGTCCTCGCACTCCACGGTTGAGAGTTTGATTCCCGCAATGGACTGGCGTCCATTGTGCCTTAAGTCTCTTGGAATGGGCTCCAGGCCCCTGTGACCCTGTACACAGTATAAGCGGTATAGAAGAAGAATGGATGAAGATAAATCTGTTCACAGCGGAAGACACCGTGCTAGAGAAAGTAGAAAGTGAACACCAAGGGCTGGATTATGTGGAGTATAGGAAGAATCATTGGTAGAAGCAGAAAAGTGGATAGTAGCTGATCAGGCTAGTTCATCTTCTCCCAGTTGCCTCTCTGCCTCAGCATGGGGGAACCACAAGAGAAAGCAATCAGTTAACTTGCCATTGGCTAAATGCACCCTGCATTGTAGCACGTGGATGTCTGTTGGGACTGAGGAACAGGGCATTTGATGCTGTGGGTTACATATCTCTCTCCAATGTTTACTTGGTTCTCCACCATTTAGGCTGTCATTTGGAGTAGCAGATACAAAATAAGCACAGATTTATTTATTGATACGAGATGTGCACATAAGGTTTCAACTTCCTGGACATTTTCAGCATGTAAAAACCTTCCAGACATGAATGTACCTCAGACAAAAGAATAAGAAGAAAGATCATTTTTGGCTTCCAGAACAATTCAACACCAACTGCATGAGAGTCCTGCAGCATGTTTAAGTCAGGCAGCAAACCGAGAACAGTGTGCCGTATGTTACGTTGTGCTGGGTGGACACAACTTGGGGGCAAAATTGTAAACTTTTAAAACTGGGGGCAAAATTGTAAGTTTACAAAGTTGGTTTTGGTGGCTTGCATGCATGAGTGGCACTTTATGTGCATTCACACTAAGCAAGATTGTTTCCCTGATTGATACTGTGCTATTGCTCCCATCTCTCCTCTCAACCGCTGGCCAACATTTGTGACTTTACAGTTGTGTATGCACACTCTCCAACACAGCAGGTGGCAATATGCATGTAGTTTGTTTTGGTAAGCTTCCAATAAGTTCAAAGCGGTCAACCTTCATGCTTCATTTCTAATATTATTAGTCTTTCTCAGAAAATGTCCAGAGTGACCCATTCGCCTGTCGTTCTATTTTATCCGCTATGGTCGTGCCATAGTTCAGAGGATATAACTGATGTGTGTTGTGCATGTAGACATTCTGGAAGATACACATGGCATGGATGATGTCACATTCAGAACAGTGGTCCACCTCCGTGTTTAGGCACAGTTAGCTTTCTTATCTGGTGCAAATCATACCAAGTATACTGTAGTATCCCTGGGCACAGTATGGAGTGTTCATATTATGCAAAATGACCAGATTTTGGGGTCAAGTGCATCAGACTGTAGTGTGGCCCTTAAAAGCTATTCACAAAACTGCTAATAATGTAACTAAATGCACTGTGAGAAAGTTATAGGCTATGAGTGCAAGACTTTATGTAAGGGGATCAAACTGAAACTGTCACGGGCGCAGAGCAGAACGATATGAATCCAAGCGCGGATAATGACTGTATGGGAAAGGGGGCGTGGTCAGAA
>JAQQZT010000021.1:6583776-6598695 GCA_030068275.1 Clarias platycephalus
GTACTTAAGTAAAATTTCACTGAAGTAACAGTACTTGTACTTGAGTACAAAATTTTATTACTCTTTCCACCTCTGGTTATCACCAAGCACAAAAACAATGGCAAACTTCAACAAGCAGTTCTCCTGGGTTTATTATTCTTAGAGAGCATTTGAGCTGCCCATTGCATATTGAGTCCATTTTATAAAGATACTGTAGCTGTCACATTGTGATATTCCCACCTCCAGCCCATGATGTAAGCGGTTCTTTGTCCTAGCCCAGCAAAATGCTGGTGCCGCCATAGTGGCAATTATTTTTTCTGTCTGAGGACCGGTGGTTTGGCTGTCTGATGAAGAACTGGTTTGAAATTGGGCACCGGCTACAAACTAGCTCCGGAACCACCTGGGTGGCAATTTGACAGAAAGCATGACCAAACAGATTTTTTCCTTTAGTCATTATCAAATACGCAAAATCATTTATTGGCAACTACTGTAAATGTTTACATTTTTTAATAAACAGGAATTTGTGAGTTTTTAAGTCCAGTGCCTGTATCTTAAAACAAAATCTTAATTTATCATGCACTGTTTGTTCATATACTCAGAATTTCAGGCTGCAAACTTCTGAATGTTGTGAGCAGAAAAGTGTACAAAAGATGTCAGACACCCCATATCTTATGGGTGCAGATTTTTAATGCTGAGAGAAATAAGGACCTGGTTGCTGCAAAGGGAAAACCTCACTATGCTTACTGAATTCTCCCCATTATTCTCTTCTTCTACATATGGCCACTTGTGTAATGTCAGCAAGACTCGCTTCTAAATCATGAAGGGACATGAATGGACTTCAAGTATTGGAAATATAATGAAACCAGGCTCATGACTTTTTGAACTGTTCTCAGTTTCCCCATAACGGCCGCTGTCTAAGTTCTTCATATGTCAGATCCGGTTGAAGAGTGAGAAAAAGGCACAGGCAATGATGGCATTTATGCTTCACTGACTTGCTGACATAATGAGCACATTATGCATATACTCCGGGGCCAAGGCTCACCCCATAGTTTTAATATTCACATCCCAAGACTAAAGAAAAAGGCAATGTGAAAGATTTCATAACTACTTTTTTTCCAGCCATTTTTCTGAGAACCTTTCTTGTAAAAAGAGGAAAACTTCAGGTCTCTCAACAATTAGTCAGACATGAAAAATAAGAAAATCATGAGACAGATGAGCAGGGTCTAGGAACAAAAAATGATGTATCTAATGACCTCCACTGATCACACCGCTAAGTGTAGGCATAAGGACAACATAAATGAGAGATTTTATGAAGATTAAAAAATTAATTAGAGCTTGAGCAACAGAGAAACCAATTAGTACATTCAGTATGCTCTAGTTAGATGAACTGAAGCCCCTGGTCTATTCATTAATGCAGTTCTGGCTTCATTAATGATGCTCTTTAGTCATCACAATGTCCTGAAAACACCTTCAACTGACTTTTGTGAATCGGCTAGTCGGTGAAAGTGTCTGATGGATAGAGAGTAGCACTAACAAAAATCTCCTCAACCTCCAGTAAGAAGAGTCCTTACAGACATGTTGTGTTATGGGGTTTTTCAGATTCCCTGTTCAATAAACTCCTTTTTTAAAATATCAAGTTTATTTCTGTTTCATGTCGCTGAGATATGGCCAGTACGAAAAGGAGAGCCTCAGAACAAAATGTAGAAATCCTATTTTTTGTGCTGCAACTCTAATTCATTCTAAGACCATTGGCTTGCCCTTTGGCATTGTGTTAACACAAACCCGAACGTGCCAGAACAGCAAAGTGCCAAAAGTTCTGCTATTAAAGATATCTGCACAGCTGCTATATATATATATATATATATAATATTTCCATTTACTGTTGATGGCCAGCTGCAAAAAGTTTGTTTAGATTAAAGTCCTTACAGTTTTATAAACTGTCTCCTCACTTTTTCTATTTCTTAACAGCTTTACATCTTAACCTTTACAGCAGTGGATACACATTTTTTAAACTGTTAATGAGGAGCATCCACCATACAAATGTAAGTTGTTAGTATAAAAACACTAATGTTTTAAAAGGAGTTTATTCATATAAAATGTGATTTGACTTGCAGCTGGTTAGGGAAGCTGTAATAGAAAATGTATCAATTCTGACCAATCAGAATATGACATTCTGATATGAAAGCACTGTTTGAAAAAGATGGCATTTAGTGCATTCATGCAGTTTTCACCCAGCACAAACACTTGTTACATGGGTCAAAATGTCTTTTTTTTGTACAAAAATCTATTTTATAGCATCTTTGAGACAAGTGACAAGTCATTCCTGATGAAATGTCACATTTTACCTGTCCTACAGTAATAAGTTGACTTTGAAGTTAGTTAATACAGTCGACATACTTTTTAGATTATATTTGTGGGGTGTCTGTATTTGTTCCCCCCACCCCCATGCTCAAAAACTAAATTGTAGAAACTAGAACCTTCATGTCTGGAATTATGAATTTTCAAGGTTGCACATAGAGGCAGCAATACTCCTGTTACTGCACGTGACTTCAGGGGAATGGAGATATTACATCATCCTTATGGTCAAACAATAGGCATTTCTACAAATAAAGACTATTAATTCATTAATTTACTTATTTGTTCTGATTAATGAAGAAGTGGTTCAAATTTTCAACCTTAAAGTTAAACTTTAAAGTCAGTTAGAACAAAATCAGATGGGTTATTGTGTGAAAGTGATTATACATATATGTGTCTATCTATCCTTTCTTTATTAACTAATAATTTCCCATAGTTATGCTATATAACACATTTACAGTCTACAGTTCCAGACAGAACCATGAACGCTATTAAATCCCAGACGTTTTCTTTAGAGGTCTATTAAATACAGTAATAGTATAAACTAATGACTTCTGCATCCTATGTAATGCACTTTGTTCCCAACAGAGAGTCAGTTGGGATTCAGCCTGTTCCTGTGCCCCCTTTGCAGACAGAGTGGCCTACATTTTGAACAAACTGAAACGCTTCAGACGAGCATGGAAGAAGTGTAAGGGGTATCCATTGAGCAAAGTGTCTGAACACTAGATGGCGATATCACCTTAAATTGCATCGCTTACAAACAGTCCTGGAAGAAGTTGCACTTTTTTTTGGTGACCTAACTGTAATCCTGAATGTCGAAAGTCCAGTGCATAGCTGGTGACTTTCCAGCTCTCATACACATGAGGCCATAATCAACACTTATCTTAAAAGTAGCTCCTAATTTACAGGTTTAGGAGTCAGTTTTTAGCACATATTTAACCTAATTTTAGAAGGTCTCTTTGTTGAATGCCTAAGAGTAATTCACAAAGCATTTTTCACACTTAAAGCAGATCCTAAATCTGAAATTGAGAGGACTCCTCTGTCTGAGGTATACATGGTTCCACGTAGTTGAACTGGTTGAAGGAAACCTTATATATTTATTGGGCGCCACGGTGGCTTAGTGGTTAGCACTGTTGCCTTGCACCTACAGGGTCCAGGTTTGATTCCCGCCTTGGGTCTGTGTGCATGTTCTCCCCGTGGGTTTCCTCCGGGCTACTTCGGTTTCCTCCCACTGTCCAAAGACATGCAGGTTAGGCTAATTGGCGTTCCCAAATTGCCCGTAGTGTGTGAATTAATGTGTGTGTGTGCCCTGCGATGGATTGACACTCCGTCCAGGGTGTACCCCGCAACATGCCCTAAGTCTCCTGGGATAGGCTCCAGCCCCCCCGCAACCCTGTATACAGGATAAAGCAGTATAAACAATGAGTGAGTATGTGATATTAAAATATTTGTGATGGGCTGTGATAATTTTTTGGTTGATGCATTATTTTTGCTATTCATGTTGAATGTTGTGCTGACATTACATCTTTTTCTGTTTCCCTCACTCAGCAGTTTCCTGCAATGTCATTTTAAATGTCATAATAATGATAAGTCCATTAAAGAAGAAGTGGAGACGGTAGAAACTGGTGTCTGAGCTACAGTACAGCAGATACTCAGCTCGGCTAGTTAGCGTTCTGTGAGATGGAGTTGATGTCAGTATTACGTTGGACGTCAAAGCTAAGATCAGTAAGCTGATCTGTTTGAGGTGAGTTTACAGATGAAAGAGCTGGACAGACTAAACCGGTTGAAACTTGGAGCACAAGATGGGGTACACCGTGGATAGGGTGCCAACCCATTGCATGCCTTTGGACAGTGGGAGGAAACTAGAAGAAACCCAACATAGAGAGAACTTTCAAGCCCAACATGCACACACTCACAGAGACCAGAGGCAGGATTTGAACCCCCAACCCTGAAAGTGTGAGGTGACAGTGCTAACCACTAAACACAATGTGCCGCAGATTCTAGATTTGGATATCATTGAAGATCACATATTATATTAATGTATAATGTATTATATGTACACTGTATAATGTATAATGTACACTGATGTTAGAAATGTCTTGATTATGTGTTTATTGGACTTTTTTTTTTTTAAGGGTTTTGATAACTCTGCTGCTCCTTACATGAACCAGTGAAGTTATGTGTTTTACACATCTATGGCCTCTGTAGAACGCATATTATATATATTTCACACATATACACACACAAAAATCATGCTAACATATGGGAATATCAGGGCTCAGGAGCATCGTATTAGTCATTGCCATTGTAACTCCTCCCTAAACCCCACCATCTTAAACAGAGATCTTTTTGATTTTATATTAAGAATATTCCAGTATAATTTTGCTTGACTTATATCAAAGATGTGTCCTTGATGTCAGATTATGATTTAAACATAGATCCTAAGCTGAATCAGAAACTTAACACAGAACATAGCTTCTAACACAAGGCTAAAACCCAGATCTCTCTCTAACCCCCCTCCCTCCCCCGAACAAGGGCACTTACATAGTGTACTAGCTTTCCATTTAACACTATTTGGAATTCCACCCTGGAGCAGGTTTTATTTATTTATTTAGGTGGAATAAAGTGGAGACTTAAACAGAAACGTAAAAGATTTACAGGACTGTCCACCACCACCACCATGCTTTATTCTCCTCACCCTTTGGCAACATACTGTAGTACTAGTAAGAATTTCAAAACTACTTTCATCTCTGAATTTAAATTAATATAATGTCGACATTCTGCTTACGTCACCAATCAGCATGATTTGGGTTAAACATAAACATTGCTCAAAGCGAGCTTCAGGGAACCAGGATATTTTTGGTCTATTGTTCAAGATTTTTAGCATAGTTGCAGTGCTCACACGCTGAGATTTTAATCAAGGAAATTCTGACGCCGCCAAAACTTTTTTTTTTTTGTTTGATTGCAATGCGAGCACATCACATTATGTGTTCTAAGACTAATTTTTAACTGGCAAGCAAAGGATTTTTTGACGAGGTGTGATTTTTGGGGTAAGATAAGGCTTTAGTAAGATTAGCAAGATACGATTCTTTGTGAATAAAGTTTCTGATTCAGCTGATTCAACTTATCAGTTAATGGCTAGGTTTAATAGTACTTGTGTGCGAGTCTGTACATCACCCTCGGCTTGAGTCACATTTCAGTCTCTCTAGGTATCTGCATATACTGTAGGTGGATTTCCAATTACTAAATTCTTTTTACATTATATATATCTTTTAATGTGCATCCTGTTCCTTTAGCCATGGTCATTAAAACAGAACTGGGCTTTCACTCTTATATAATACCACCCCATAACAGTTTTCTCTCTATTTTATTATCTTCATTATGCAAACATTGCGTTTGTCATCACAGTCCAGACTTCAGTAACTAACACAGTAAATAATGCATATTGTTGGCATATTTCCTCAGTGTGTGTGTAGGTGTGTGAGGGCATCTGCATCAGCAGTCTCACTGCATAAACTCCATCAACATTAAAGGGCACATTTTGTTCGTTTCAATCCACAGAGGTAAACATGTCATGCGCATCTAGGGCTCCAGTGCTGGCACATGCATTCAGCTCTCTCCTCACCCCCTGCCATCTGTCCATTCGTCCCGTGCGCTGAGCTTAAACCACACACAGCCTGAGGGCAGGATTGTGTATGTGTGTGTGTGTGTGTGTGTGTGGTGATGGAGGGAATGGGTGGGGGCTCTGCAACATCTGCTGTCTTCCATGGCTTCATGTTGGGGCCCCTGAGGTCCGACTGAATGGATGCCCGTGCTGCCACGCTGCCCACTACCAGAGCCATGTGCTGAATTAGCATTACGACAGGAGTGTGAGGCTCTGTTAGTCCCCCTCCGAGAGGGAGGAACTGTGTGGCATTCGCAACAGTCATTAAGCTGTAAGGTCAATTTGGCCTAAATTAATATTTAAATTTTATGGGATATTATGGATACAGTGTGACATTTGGTGTACACACGTCTGATGTGCGTTCAGGCTTGTAGACCTGCATATGGATTTAATCAGTGACTTTGCATCGGGGTATAGGCATGTGTGTGTGTGTGTGTGTGTGTGATTGGCCTAGATATTAAAAATTTTTGAACAGGTTATGTAATCTATCATAACAGTTCCTGTTTATGTAGAATATTGCAACCATATGCTGAATTTGGATTTGTTTGTGTCATAAGATTAATCTTTATTTTTGTATTTTTGGAAGGACAGATTACAGTCTCAGCCAAATAATTTGTAAATAATCCAACTCATGTTGCAATTGGAATGAAAAATGTTCATGCAAGCAGTACACCTAAATATACATTTTTAAGAATTTTGAATTCTGTGGTATTTTTTTTAAAGTTCATTCAACAACATGTGTATGAGCATATTGTGAATAGAAGACAGTAATAAAAGATGAATTATCAAATTGATAGATTTGTGCATGTACATTAAATATCCATTCATTCATCGTCTATAGCGCTTATCCTGTAAGGTCGTAGGAGCTGGAGCCTATCCCTCCAGGTCCAAGAGGTCACATGGTGGAGTGCCAATCCATCGCAGGGCACACACCCAAACAACAGCAATTTGGGAACACCAATTAACCTAATCCCCATGTCTTTGGACTGTAGGAGGAAACCCTGCATGCAGACCTATGATAGGAATCAAACCCTTGACCCTGGTGGTGTGAGGCCACAGTGCTAACCACTAAGCCATCATGCTGCCATAGATGAGATTTCACACAATATTTTCAAGTAAAAGCATGATAAAACACAAGTCAGGCATACAGTATAAGAGTTAAACATTTATCTCAAGACCTGTATCATTTGGGATGTTGCACAAACTGAAAGTATTGCCAAAAATGAATGTATCCATCCATCCATCCATCCATGGAGCCTGGAGCCTATCCCACGGGTGGCCTCAAGACAATGTACACCCCGGATGGGATGCCAACTCATCACAAGCACACACTACAATGCAATTCAAAAACACCAGACAATTTTTACTTACACTCATTGTCTATACCGTTTTATCCTGTACAGGGTCGCGTGGGGCCTGGAGCTTATCCCAAGATTCTTAGGACATGAGGCGGGGCACGACCCTGGCTGGGTTGCCTAACCCTTGGAAACACCAATTAGCCTTTTAGCCTAATTTGCATGTCTCTGGCCTGTGGGAGGAAACCAGAGTACCTGAAAGAAACCCACCAACCACGGGGAGAACATGAAAACTCCATAACAGACCCAATGTGGGAATTGAACCTGGATCCTGGGAGGTGCAAGGCGACAGTGCTAAACCCTACGTCACTGTGCCATCATGTCATACAAAATAATTTTAAATAATTATTTATTTAAGCATCATTTAAACATTCAGTACATAACATGAATATATCCATTTTGCTTATACATTTATGATTCTTTATGATAAAATTTAAACCAAAAGAGTCCTAGTTTCATGTCTACAAGTGCTCATATCCACTCAAGCAAGGTTGAGACTTGAACATAAATTGCAAATCTTTAGGGAATCTGTGTTGAAAGATCCAAGTACATTGACTGCAAGCAATCCAATTGAAAAAGTGTATAATGGCCTCGTATAAATTTTGTATGCGTGCACATGGTAGCAACATGGTGAGCACCAGAACTGGTCGTATGAGGCAATAAAGGTCACGATTCACATTTTAAAAGATTGAAAGACTCATATAATTTAACCCTCTGGCGAATGATTCAGTTCCTCATCTTAAAGCGTATTATTTAGTAAGGTATTTGAATAATTCAGTCAAATAATAGATGTGAAACAGTGAAATAATAGAAAAGGTATGTAGTTATTCGAATAAGGAATGTGAGTCTGGACCTGCTGAAGAATCCTAGAAGGTAGTGTATGCTGTAACACCTTAGAAGGGGGGGGCGGGGTATTGTGTAAAGGGCTGAAATATGAAATATGATAATGCCAAGTACATGCAGAAATCATCCAAGCACGCAGAACATGGAGCCAACTCTCAATAAATTACTAGATAAATATGTGAATAACAAATAAATGTAGTCATTGGGTCAATTTTAGACTTTCAATCACTTTCTCACTGCAATTAAAATGTGCTGAAGTTTACTTGGAAGCAGACTGAGATCAGCTCGCGTACGTACTGTACTTCTTGAGCCACACTCAAGTGAGAAGGCATGAAGAACCACACCAAGAGCAAAAACACTCCATGGTGCTTGGTTTTTTTGTTGTTGACATAATTAAAAACTGAAAAAAAGTTAAAGGAAACTTCAGTGGCGGTTCTTTATTCAGGCGTCAGTGTGAACATTTTCATGAAACATGCTGATCCTTGCTTTGTTTTTTTTTTTTTCTGATTTGGTTTGAGTCACATCTACACCACACATGATTTTAGAGATTTTGAACAAAGTGCTGAGTTAACAATACATGTAAACAGTTTATTCAGAATGTGAAAAGTGTAGCACAATGTTTTCAAGGAAACCCAACTTTCAATATATATATATATATATATTTTTTTTTCCCCCATTTCTCAACACTGTACTGAGAGCTAGGGTATGCCCCTTACTGATCTCTCTCTCTCTCCCCCCATCTCTCGTCTTTCCCTTGTCGAGTGAGAAGCAGCGGAGCCTCCTCTTTCATCTCACGAGCGATCAATAATGGATGGGACTCCCAGGCTCTCGGAGGAGAGCGGGCCTGGCTGCAGTGCTGTTCAACACCCTGTCTGCCAAAACAGGCCTCCAATTAAAAACTCACCGCTTAGACTGCCTGGCAAGCCTGCATGCATCCACAACTCGCCTCAAAGAGGTTTCTGCATCCCCCGCTCTCCCCTTTTCCCAACCTCTGGAGACCCCCTGACCTACTCCCCCACACCGTATTGATCTTCAGGCAGATGTAAAAGACTATTGAGGTCATCATTCATTTTTTATCATTCCCGAGAAAATGTCAAGCAGGGCGGCAAAAAACATCGGTGTGTCACGCGTAATGGGCTGCGAGGCCACGGAGGCTGCAGGGATGCAGTGATGAGCGAATGTCAAGTCACTGTTTTGCCAAGGTTAGCCAAATATGTAGTGAAAATTGAGAAAGTGAGAGTCACCTGAAAAATGCTGCTTAAACACTAGTCATGTTAGTCACACACGCAAATTTGTGACACTAAATTTGAAACTTTGAATGCTGGATTCAACATCACTGCATTTTGTGTTTTCACACTAAATGTTTGTTAATGTTACTGTAGGTCACTATTACATCTACAGGGTTCAGGCTGTGTAAATTGATGGTTGCATTTCCCAGTTATTTAACCACCCAGCGGGATGTGATGGGGTCCGTAAATATGCTAAGAACAAATCTGTGATATTTACGTACACCAAATAATTAAAATAACTCAATATGTGAATTTCTAGATACCGTATGTACAGTAGCTAAAAGGCCAAGTGCAGATTTGTTAACCCAGCTTGTATATGCAGCAGCAGAACTTGCGCAGTATGAATCGGTTGTTATAAGTAGATCTTGTTAAGTTTGGGCTTTAGCGCATGAGGCTATTATGTTTTAAAATCTCACTGGGCACAGATGTAGGCAACCTGCATAACGTCTTTGGGACCATCCAAACTAGAGACCTACTGAACTCTACTAGGGACATTTTCAGGACTCATTAAAACACTGAAACTGCTCACACTCCAGTCATCTTCAGGATTAATTTAATGCTAAAGTCTTTAGGGCTTCTTCACAAAATAATTAGTAATATCTTATTTTCATGAAAATGAACTAAAGACCTCGTAAGGAGTCTTGAGTTTTAAAGACCTTCTTAAAACTAGGGGTCTAGGGGGAAAAATGAGATTTTGTTTTTAAAAAGTTTTTAGTTTTGCAAAGTTTTCTTGGTTCATCGCTGTTCTCCTTCTCAGACAATCGAGTACTCATCTTGGGTTGTTCCAGGTCAGTCTTTGTGAAGGCTGATGTAAGTGATACTACTGGATGAAACCATTTAAGGAGTTAGTAGCCATTAATTAGTAGGGCTGCATAATTTGTTCAAAAAGTTATATTGCAGGTATTTTTATTATTGCAATTGAAATTTAAACTGTTATATGTAACTATTAAATGTACAATTTAGCTTTTAACTGTATTTATTTAGGTTAACTGCAAATAATAGTAAAACGATCACAAAATAATAATATTAAAAAAAAAACTTAAAGTATTGACAACCTCTACATAAATGACTCACTGCATATATTACTGTACCTGCTATTAATTGTGCCATTTTGTGGTTGAATAATTGCACTGGTTCATTTCACGGTTTATGCGATAAATTGTGCAGCACTATTAAAAGTACCCATACAGTAGTTGACAGGAAAAGATTTTGTAGAAATAGTTAAAAGGTTAAAGCTAAAAATAAGCTGATCGGCTTTAATGTAATCAGTGATATTATAATTTCAGGTTGAAGTCTCGTACTTGTCTGCCGGTCTTTCTGTACGGCAGAACTCTTTGCCTATCTTATTAATACAAAGAAATAACATTTTGTAAGGTTGAGTATCACTTGACTTACTTACTTGACCAGGTTAGTTCTAATAAAAACTTTCGTTTTCTAATTTGACATACAACTGCTCATAAACCACTTTTACTAAACATTTTAATTTAATTTATGGCACATGTTCAACTTTAGGCAAACACCAAAGTTTCATTAAAATCTGTCCAGCAGTTGATTTAAGACGTATGCTGTGAAAATGTGCAGTTCCTAATCAATTCCTAAACAACTGCTCATAACTTCGCCTCTACTCCACATTTTGATTTCATTTATGGCCCAGACAAAACCTCTTTTATTATATACAGTAGATAACCCTTAGATGATGACAATAAAAAAGCACCTAAACTAATAATTAGAAAAAAAATCATTAAAATTAATTTAAATTTACACTGATCAAAATTTCCAAAACAAAAAAATAACATGAACTCTCATTTGAAGCCGTCAGAGCCAGTCTGGCGGCCTGCACAGCAATAGCTGCAAGCGTCTGGGGCATCATCCTGGTGGCAGAAAAAGTATCAGAGAAAACACAATCCCATACACTTATTGACCAAACAACTGGTCTTCTAGCATTTGATCTGAAATTGTGATTCAACTAAAGTAAAACAAAAGCAAAGTACTGTTTCTCCAGTACTTGGACTAACCCCACCCCCCTTCCCCCCCAAAAAAGTTGTGTTTGACTAATGGCACTTAGTTATTCACCTAGTTAACCCAGTGTAAGTATGAATCCAGTGATGTAAACTTTAAAGCACTTTTTGTAAGTCGCTCTGGATAAGAGCGTCTGCCAAATGCCTAAATGTAAATGTAAAATAATTATACAAAGAAATACACAATAATAGCACAAAACTTTTTAAATTATTTAAATTTGGATTAGGATTGTCTACACAAACATTTTCTTACGTTTTCCCTTCACTATATTTTCAATCAATAAATGAAAGTTTTATGAGCATCCTCATGCAATCCTCAGCAAGTGTTTAGTTTCTTAACTTTGTTCAGTTAGTTATTTGTTATTATTATTTTTGATTATTTTAAAAGTACAGCTTATCCAGGTGGACATCATATACTTTTCACAAATGCCACTACGCTTTCTTGTTTCGCCTCTATATTGTAAGTATGGGAAGCAGAAATTAATTACAAGCAATGTATTTCTTAAATTGCAAATACGTCTAAAGTAGCCGCCTTTGTTGCATGTTTGTACGCATTTCTAATATATGGTGCTCATTATGCTTTTTTTGATCTAGGACTAAGCAGTGTTCCTAGGCCTCATTACTGCTGCTGTGTGTATTAGCTCCACACTGCTGGTAAGGTCACACATGCACTGATGTTGCTGTATGGATCGACATGTAATAAAACATTCAGAGAGTCCCACTGAGCTGCAGCCTCTCTGACCAGGGCTAATTGGACACACTTAGTCTAGAGACTGCCCCTCATGCTCTGATGAATATTTCATCACCATAAAATCCTCCCATTTGCGTTGTTCTTACATTGATCTTGACCGGCCAGAGCAGACGTGACCTTTAACCTTTCGATTTCAGGGACAGTGTAAATTGTTCTTACCTGTCTGTCTTTCTGTGACACAGTGAGGATGGAAGAAGGGCTTTTGTGTGAAAAATGTGAGAAACTGGTGCTATACTCGCTTGGTATATGAGATGCCACTGGTGAGGAAGGAAAAAAACAACAACCCAAAAAAAAAACAGTGCAGTCAGTTCTAGTGCTAGTCATTACCATGCTACAAATCTGCTGCATTTACAGGGGAAATAGTCTCCCCTCTACACTGGTTGCTATTCATGGGACCCCAGTTTATGGGTGAGTGCCGTACAGGGCATCTTTGTGTGGAGGCGTTCACTGTATCGAACCCAGCAGTATAAATGATTCTTTTATATGGCACCTCGTCTGCTCCTCTCCATCGCCCTCCCGTTTTTAAGAGTGCTATATTTTCTCCTCCTTTTTTTTTTTTTTTTTTTCCTCGTGGCTTAACGTTAAAAGCGAAACATCACAAGCTATACTTTTCCATGCGTAACTGCCACAATGAGTTTCATTATACAGTTCCTTGGACTTGCCTCTTTTTATATCAGTCCATATTTCCTGTTGAAAGATGAAGGTCCTGTGTAGTTAATTATCTCTCTTCATTTCCATACATAGAGGCTGAAATGTAGCGATAAGAAGCAGGCAACTCTGCTCTCTGTAATGAGCTTTACGATGAGTAATGGATGCTGGGTGCAGCGCTGGGAAATATCAACGACAAGACATCACGACATCCTTAATTACCTAAATGTCCATGCTTTACATGATAGGGACCAGGCTATGTGGCCCTCTACATGGATTTGGTCCATGTGGAGTTCCAAATACATTAGTGAGTAAAAGTTTGGGTCTAACAAAGTTAAGAAATTATGACTAATGTGGGTAAAAAAAAAAAAAAAGAAATAAATAAAAATGCTGCCACCCCCATGCTTCACAGTCCTGGCAAATTACATATGTTCATGGTTTTTCCAGTATATAGTTAATCATAGCAGGACATAACTTTTATCTAATAAGAATGAAGCCAACAATATAATAATAATAATAACAATAATAATAATAATAATAATATTAATAATTAATAATAAATGCCCATGATCCAAAATCCAAAAGATCCACTTTTTTTTTTTCATTAAGATTTTTGGGTATTTGCTTGTGCACAGCGCTGTTAAGGTCCTGCCACAGCATTTCAGTTGGGTTGAGGTCTGGACTTTGACTTGACCATTCCAAAAGTTTGATTCTTTTATTTTTCAGCCATTCTGATCTAGATTTACTATTGTCCTGTTGCATGACTGAATTTCAACCAAACTTGAGCTGTTGGACAGATGGCATCGCATTTGCCTCAACAATACTCTAGTATACAGAGGAAGTCATGGTCAACTTATTGACTGCAATGTGTCCAGGTCCCGTGGCTGCAAAACAAGCCCAAACTCATCACCCATCCAACGACGTGCTTGACGGTGGGTATGAGGTGTTTCTGCTGAAATGCTGTTTGGTTTTTACCAAACATGGTGCTGAGCATTAAGGTCAAACAAAATCACTTTGGTCTCCTCTGTCCATAGGAAGCCTTGGATTTTGTTCAGATGCAGTTTTGCAAACCTCAGCTGTGAATGTTATGTTTAGACAGAAGAGGTTTCTTCTGGAACCCTTCTAAACAAACTGTACTTGCTCAGTCTTCTTCTAATTGTGCCATCATTGACTGAAATGTAGCTTGGTTTTGCTTAGTTTTTTATTCTTTGAGCATTGCCTGCTCTGATCTTGGGGTGAATGTTCACTTATGGGAAAATGGATGAAGGCCTAAAACTGATTGACTTTTACAGCAGACTTCAATTTGAATGGTGCAAACATTTTAAAGAAGCTCATTTGTCTATTAGCGACGATCGTAACTGAGGTGGCTTGGAGCCCACTGCAGCCATTCGCATAAACATTCAGTGAGTGATATGCCTAATCCCTGAAAGATTTACATAACCTATCATCAACGTGCGGCAGAGACACATCTGTGCACACAATCATTTACCAACACTACTTGACTGGGATTTCCACATGTTCAGGCCATTAAAGGGAGTTTCTAGGAGGCCAGCGTTCCAGATATGAAGCAGGCAGAATTTTTACTTTCACAACTCTGTTCTGTTCAAAAGTCCCAGTTTGACTAAACACCCTATATTTAACCCCTTCTATGATTGTGGATTATGCTGGGTGGTGTTCCAAAAGCATGCCTTGGTACTACACAAGGCGTTTTTGATGATGCGTTCTTGAAAACAGGGTTATTATTTCATAACAGTTCTTAGTGTACATGTACTTAAAACTCTAGCTGATTAAAAAAAATATCATTTTATCCATTTAGAACCTTTAAATTACATGAATTTAAATTGAATTCAATTTCATATTATTGTGTCTGTCTGGAGAATATACAAAACAGTTTTATATTGTCAAGATGATGGTGTGGAAATCTGTGTGTGTGTGTGTGTGTGTGTGTGTGTGTGTGTGTGTATACATTTGTAGGACAGAGAAAGAGATTCTGTTTTTAAATCTGGGGGAGTATCCT